>JACEFZ010006914.1:57500-587500 GCA_014155875.1 Cepaea nemoralis | reverse complement strand
CAGCCACGCGGCTCCCTTGAATTTCCAGTAGTGGCAACAATTATTTCCCAACCAGTACAGTTCTATGATATCGAACACTTTACCATGTAAGGAATGAAGAGTTCTCAACTCAGAGAAGAGTAGAGAGCTGTAATCCAGCTTGATCTGTTAGAAATGTTACGTGATTTTCGCTCTTGTTGATTTGTTTGAGTTTTGAAAGGCTCACTGAATAAAAGTCAGTCTACGAACCAAATCAAATATCCGCATGTATATCCCTGTGTCTGGTGGCTGTCGAAAATATTGCACAGCTTTTTTTTCTAAAATACTGAAAACAAGGATTACTAGCAGAAAGCGGTGTCTGGTGTTGTGAACTGATAACCTGGCGTGTGCTCCATCTATGAAAACGTGTAAGTTATATTGCGTTGTACTTTGTAACTCATTAACTAATATAAACCACTAAGAGTGTTATATTCATGCAATTATACAAATCATTTTTTAAACAGCCTTAGTTCATCCAAACTGGTTAAAAATCACATTAAAGAAATGTGCTGAAACTTGAGAATCTGCTGGTGGAATGTTGAATGAGAACATCTTTGGTTTCATAGGTAAATAAATTAACTCGACAGCTGTGTGTATTTAATTCGGAAGTTGATTAGTTAACTCATAACTCGTTCTATACAAAGCAACTCTTTGACTGATTTTCTCATAATCACCCAGATATCTGACATCTTGTGAGCTCTCTAAGCAGTGAGTGTATGACTTGGGGTGCTCATTCTCTACCATCATCGCATCTGAATAACCGCAGTCTGTTGACTCTCTTAGCAAGCAAAGTTTTCGTAGGCTTACCCACAGAGAAGGCCATCCTCGATCCCCTCTTTGTTAGTCAGAACAGTGTCTGCCTATGATGCCCCATATGGAGGTGAAGAGACGCCTGTTTGTATAAACTCCGAACCTATTTACCACGCCCATTCATTAGTTTAAGTAACATTTGTCCGGGGCCGTGCCGTGCTATGATACATAGAGGCGGTCGCACCAGGCGGCACCGTAAGGGGGCTTCATAAGTGAGCAGCATTTTTAAAGAAGAAAAAAAAAAACATGTAAGGGGTGGCATTTCGAAGGCTTGCATGATACTGAGAAAATCTGCCTCACGGTCCAGCATTTTTCTAACAAAATAACTGTCTGGAGCGGAAACAGGTTAAGTCACATTGATTTGGGGCAGAGTGGGCTAAAAAAAAAAAAAAAAATAACTGTATGAGACCGAAAAAAGGTTAAATAACAATTATATCGGGCAGATAGCGGACAACATAACAGTCTGGGATCAAAAGAGGTTAGGTAACAAATATTTTTGACAGACCGGACTAGCAAAATAACTTTCTGGGTAGTAAACATGTTAAGTAACGTAACAAAATAGCTGCCTGGGAGGTAAAGAGTTTTAATGGCAATTGTGTGCATGAAAGCTCAAGAGTTAGTTATGTGCACATTTCTTTATAAACTCTATTAACGTCATACTTGGTTAAATAGAAAATATATATTAAACAATTATGATCTTCACACTG
This sequence comes from Cepaea nemoralis, assembly GCA_014155875.1. Taxonomy (NCBI): domain Eukaryota; kingdom Metazoa; phylum Mollusca; class Gastropoda; order Stylommatophora; family Helicidae; genus Cepaea; species Cepaea nemoralis. The sequence continues at coordinate 585,965 of JACEFZ010006914.1, read as the reverse complement.
CCAAATAAACGATGTATTGGTTCTATGTAAAGAGTTGTAATGGCAATTATGTGCGTGAAAGCTCAAGAGTTGGTTATGTGCACATTTCTTTATAAACTCTATTAACGTCATACTTGGTTACATAGAAAATATATATTAAACAATTATGATCTTCACACTGCCAAACAAACGTTTTGGTCAAAGTTACTGTTTATCAGAACTGGTCAGCACTTTAGCTATGGTAGGCAGAGGATGCTATAATGTGTAAGATTTATAGGACTACCCGCGCTGCGTGGGAACTACTCTCACGGAAAGTACCTGCAACCTGCTGTGAGTACTATTCTAAAGAACACCAGGACTCAAACATTAAGATTATATTGATATAACATCGTGACTGGGATTCGGTTCTTCTGTATGAATGCCAATACGTGAAAATGACAATAAGTAATGAAATGGTGAAGAAACCAATGGCATTGCAGATCTGGTTTTTAACAGATTTGGTGTTAAAGAAAAAGTAGATTTGAATCAAACAAAAATGGATGGCGAGAAATAGGAAGTAGGGGTGTGTCACAGTTATGACTTAACGGTTGTTAATGTGGTAGCAGACATGTATTATAATACAATGACAACATTTTGGCGATATAAGCCCATGACAGATACGAGAAGTAGCTTACAGCCATTAATCATCCCATGGCAATTAATCAGTTAAGAATAATGTTGAGAATATCATAGATTGCCAAAAACAAGCGTTGACTTATTGAGAACTGCGGATGTTTCAGGGTCACACATAAAAACCACAAGAAAATGACAAAGGAAATTAACTAATTATATCAAAAGAAGGGGTGGAATAGAGAAATTAGTCTTATGTGGAAAAAATACTAGACAGAGTGGCAGACGGGCACAGAAAGATATGAATGTGGCTTAAAATGCCTGGCAGCAAATATTAATATAGCAACACCAACGTCATGAAAATATTGGATAACAGAGAGAACTGGATGGTCATTTCCCCGTTGTCCACTACACACCAGACACACTCAGAAGGGGAAGAACAAGTTGCTGGCCTGTCATTAGGAATCTTTTTTTTCCACTGGCTTTGAACTCAAGCGTAGTCCATACACATCCTACTACTTCTAGTAACTGGGCTGATTTGTGTGTGTGGATTAGCGCCAGTGTATGAATCCTACATGCCAGCCTTCCGTCGTCTAAGCGTTAATATAAGAACCGTCTAGGCTAGGACATCAACTCTGACGGGTGTTTGCCGGTGTCTCGTGTTTACTGCCGGGTAATGCTGGTGATAATGACAACCGATGAAACAAATATGACCACATATGTATTTATCAACGGAAAGAATTACAGAAAGGAAGTAATCTTAAATGTCTAGAGCAGTGGCTCTCAACCTTTTTTGGCCTATGCACCCCTTCATCATATGTTCAGAATGCCCCCCCCCACCTTTCGTATTTCCTCCCTATAAATTCCCCCCCCCCCTCGTCCCTACACAGTATACCTAAACATGGAAGCTAAATTTAATAACACATACTAGAACAAGTCTAGACATCTGCATAAAACGTGATTTTGCGGGACTACTTACGTTATAAAACGAATTTTAGAATGGCGAGAAGTACAGAACTGTAAAGTATGGCGTGAAAAACAATATCAAGTAATGGGTTCTTCTATTAACGCGATCTTGAAATAATCTTAATCCCCCCCTCCCCCCCCCCCCCCGGGTCCCCGGAAATCCTAAAATCCCCCCTCCCCCATTCCCCACCAGTATAGAACCACTGGTCTAGATTATCTGTTGACGGATGTTGGAAAAGTGATGACAGGAATTAAATGAAGAACCAACATTGTTGTACAAAATGTTAGTTGCATATCCTTTACAGGACGTCGCAGTCAACACCAGCATTTTTTTCTGTTGTGATCTCTTGGCAAGTTTACGTTCAGTAGTTTGCCATTGATTTCTGAACGACCGGCACCCATACCATTTCGTAAAAATACCAACGCAAACTCGGTTTGCTGCCAAATCGCGCGCAGATGTGTTTCGAACGCGGGTATGCGGGATCACGAACAGCACCCGCAACAACTTCGCCACGGTGCTGACATTGTTGTACAAAAACTACAGTAATTAAAACCTTTATGAACCGGATTATATATATTAACAACAAAAGTTAGAATATTAAGAGCACACGTATTTCCTGTAGCAACATTTGAATGCGATAATTGAGTATTTAACAAATCAGAGGGAAAGTATACGCCCATCTTTGAGTATTCATGTAATATGAGAGAGAATGGAAAGGAGAACAAGTAGATTAGTTAGTTAGTTAGTTAGTCGTGGTTCCAACTTCACGGCAACGGGTGGTCCCCATATTGCTACGTTCCTGTGCCAGTGAATATCACACAAAATGCTCCTCACTGCCCAATGTGAACAATGGAATAGACAGGAGTATCGGCAAGCCAACAGCCCGCACAGGTACACTGTGCATAATGCCGCCGCCAGAATGCCAACACAAAAGTCCTCCATGAAAAATACAGTTCATCGTCGATGGAAATGGCAGTCACCAGAAAGACTTCATTGACCCGGGTTTTATCCCATATGGCTCGGTCTCTTTCCGCAGGACGACCCGCTGAAAGCGCCGCACAATGCACGAACTCCGTAGCTCCAGCGACGACTCCCAGGAGTCTCCTGAAAAATGCACTCGTGAGCCGAAAAGGCAAACCAGTCAATCCAGCAACAGCCGGCCGCCATCGTTCCGAACATGCAGTTCACGCTACAAACAACCGCGGACAGATGTAAAAGCATTCCACGCGAAACTAACAGCTCACAGTGTCGCGCCACGCACTCACTCAGTAGCAGGGCGACGGAACCATATCCTCCTTAGTCGCCTCTTACGACATGCATGGTAAGCAACAGTGTTACTATTCTTTGCTCCCCCGTATGGGCCCCGGCAACACACGAGCGAGATATATCCAACAACAACGCGAGTCTGAAGAAGATTGTTTATTATTACAAACAAAAATGAGGGCAATGAACTATTTTGCACTTGAGAAAGACATGAAAGTCTAGAAACCATCATTATGAAGGAAAAGTGTACCAGGAAAGTGGAGAATAGGGAGACCATCGTAGATGAAATTAAAGTGTAGTGGATAATTTTCTCATGACAGCAGCTGTAGCAGGACATATGGCTCATGATAGAGAGAAGTTTCGAGAGATTAGTTAGTTAGTCGAGGTTCCAACTTCACGGCAACGGGTTGTCCCCATTATGCTCCGTTCCTGTGCCAGTGAATATCACACAAAATGCTCCCCACTGTCCAATGTGAAAAGTGGAACAGACAGGAGTCTCGGCAATCCAACAGCCCGCACAGGTACACTGTGCATAATGCCGCCGCCAGAATGCCAACACAAAAGTCCTCCACGAAACCACAGTTCATCGTCGATGGAATCGGCAGTCACCAGAAAGACCTCATTGACCCGGGTTTTCTCACATGGCTCTGTCTCTATCCGCAGGGCGACCCGCCGAAAGCGTCGCATAAAGCACGAACTCCGCAGCTCCAGCGCCGACTCCCAGGAGTCTCCTGAAAAATGCACTCGTGAACCGAAAAGGCAAATCAGTCAATTCAGCAACAGCCGGTAGCCATTGTTCCGAACATGCAGGTCACTGTACAAACAAAAGCGAACATGTAAAAGCATTTCACGTGAATATCACAGCTCACAGAGTCGCGCCACGCACTCACTCAGTAGCAGGGCGACAGAACCATATACTACCAGTCCAACATGAGGAAAATGCGAAATGCAAACCGCAGCCACAAGGATAAATACTCCAGAGGCCGTAGCGGTTCAATGCCTAACCGCCATGCTGGTTACCGGAATTCGAGAGATTGTTATGGAGAAGTTATCCACAGAACAGGCCGCTTGATGGTGATGACTGTTGAATATTGGTTTTTTTTCTCCTTAAGTTTTCATATGTGAGAATAAAATTAAATTTTGGCCTTGAGTTTTCTTTGTTTTCAAAGCTGTATTGATATTATTCGATTAGGTAAACTCGGCGACTTCTCGGCTGCATGCATATAGGAGAATGCTTATCTTTGTCAATATATTACACAAGGTTTTAGTTAATATTTAATCGTCCTCGCTCATTGACCTATGGTTATATATGATGGTGTGTTTGAATTCCCATATGATTAGTTATTTTAATTAACCTGCGCTCACAGGTCTAGCCAGCCTAAAATGGATACTAGAAAATGTCTTGGGACTGCCGGTGCGATACAGACCACATCATCCACCGGGTGTCGAGTGGTCTATAGAAATATAGGTCTAGCACCAGGCATGTACAAGTAGCATTCACTTTATGTTTACTGTACACACAATACGCCTAAAGCGTGACAATTATTTCGTTGTTTACTTTTACATAGGATTTCAGCATCCTATATTAATTTGTATACAAGGCTTGTTATATTAATTCAAGCGCGCGCGCACACACACACACACAGCTTAAGTTTGATCAACGTGACCAACCATGAATTTGGACATCCTGTCACAAACGTTTAACAACGTCGTTCAGAAATCAACTTGCCCAGGAATCACAACAGCCAAAAAATGCTGGGGTTGACTGGTCGTCGCATAGATGATTTGCAACAACTTGTAAGAGTTAACAACTCCTCCCCCTCCCCTTTCCCTCCTTCCAATACTGGCGCTGATTTTTTTCATGTGTAGCCAGACGAGTTACCTTTACACCCTTAGTGCACGTAATTACAGTTGTTTTATTTCAGACAGAAACACCTCGAAATGGTCGTGTTTGAAAATTGCCTTTTCTTAATAGCTGTGCAGTTTGATATCATATAATTAAGGGACGTGGTATAAAACATTATTTGCTGCTCAAGAGACAAAAGGCTGTGGACACAAACACCAACGTCACACGACATCATCATCATCATCATCATCTTCCACTTCTGCCGCCAAGCGACATGGGGAGGAATCATTTGCTCTCCAGCGCCCGATATGCGGCACTGGATAGTGTCATTCCGTGTGGTTGTACAGTGTCTTTGATGTCGTCAATTCATTGTCTTCTTGGACGTCCTCTTGGTCTCGTCGCAGATGATCTTTGATGTAAGGCCAGTGGTGGTAGTTGATTGTGTTGCATTGTAACGACACGGCCAAACACTTGATCTTCTGTCTTTCAATAATTGTGGCACAAGGTGTTGATCCCACAGTCTGTCTAATACCGGCATTTCTTACTCGGTCCCGGATTGTTAAGTTGACAGCTCTCCTTGGGCATCTCGCGGGTGTTGATTTTGCGAAGGTGTGATTTGGATAACGTCCAAGTTTGAGATTGGTAGCATAGGGTTGGAGTGAATATGCTGTTTATTATCTGTCGTTTTGTAGACATGGGTATATTTGGATCTAGGAGTTAACGTCTTTCTCCGTAATTCGTGAGTAACGTAACCTGCGCGAGAATCGGTAACGGGGTATGTGAGCCGGTCGCTCAGAAAGCAATGACAAACTACTGAGCGTAATCTTGCCTAGTACATTAACAGTAGCTGGAAAATGCTGATGTTTACTGCAACGTCCTGTAAGGGATATGGAAAAAAATGTAAGGGTGATATGTAAGTGCACTAGCTTTTTGACATCTGATTTCAATTCCTCTGCCCAATCTGCCATCTTCTGTGATCATACTTCCAAGATATTTGAATTCTTTAACTTGTTTCAGAGTTGTGCTATTTATCTGTATACTTAGTGGGCCTGGCGATCTGCTAACTTGCATACTTCGGTTTTGGCTGTGTTTATACTCATATTGTATCTGCTGCATGTTGAACTCAGATTATTAATATGATTTTGTAGTCTGCCCTCATCGCTGTAAAACAGGCACTGATCGTCTGCAAATAGAAGTTCATTTATTTCCTATGAATCAATTGTTTCATCTGGAGTAAAGAGTTCTAAATTTTCTTAGTCTGTTCTGCCAAGGCTTGCTTCTTTGGATATTCTGTCCATGTAGATATTAAATAGCAGGGGAAAGAGCACACATCCCTGTCTCACTCCTGTACTGACTGTGAACATATCTGATATACCTTCTTGTGTTTTTACTGCACTTCGGCCCGATGTTTTCTAGCAATTGTCATTGTATCCCATAGTCTTAAAGGATGGTCCATAACCTGTATCTGTCTACTCTATCGAAACACGACATGGACTACCCGATTGATTGATTGATTGATTGATTGATTGATTGATTTAGGAGCCGACATCACAGCATTCGGGGCATTCCCATAAGTGCTCCGTCCCCATCCTCAGCAGCCAGCGAAGAGTTCCAACACTAATAGTACCAGTAGCAATCTGATTATATGGCCGTCTCGCCTTTCTCCTGAGCGTCGATCGTCCGTTATATCTAAGCAGAAAGTCATTTCAATGACGTGTTTATTTTCAAGTCCGTATTGTTTGTTTTTTTCTTTATCGCCCCTGTCTGCTCGGTGTTGGATAGGGTGGCACGACCATCAGTCCCTGCATATTTGGCCTCAAAACTTACCCTGTATTGATCTTTCTTTACATTAATAATCAGACTTGTGAATCAAATATTCAACAGTAACACACGCTATGTAACATCAAATGAAATACATTATCATTCATTGGCACCTTGCCGTCTTGACAGACGATAGGTTGTGCTTTAAAAAGGCATAATAACTTTTACCTATGGCGGTAGCGAATGTGACTGATAAGGCCAATTTGCGCTGTAAATGTCCGTTCACAGTGGGTGCATGTGAACACGTGCCATAGCACAAAGCCTGGGCTAAAATATAGAGATCACGTGTTGCTCATGCAGTATGATCCCTCTCTCGGCCTGCCTAGTTCACTCCAGAGGAAAGGTAACACCCCTACATCTGGAACAAGACAAGCTGCAGAAGCTGCCGGATCAGCAAAGCAATGCTCTAACTGTCCGCCTGTCGGAGCTTCGATCCTAGACCAGCCGCCAACCAAGGCTTAGGGCCTGGTCTGCCCTGCCATGACATTTTGTCTTTAGCTTGCATTTCCTCGCACCAGGGTAAGGCTTGTACCCTCCCAATTGCGCTCTTCCGCCCGAAGCTGTTGGCACAATGTGGGGTGTCGGGTTTGGTAAGCGCCGCCCAACGTTCGGCGCTAACAGAAAGCAGGTAGTATCGTCTACTATTATACGGTAGCTCAGTCATATCTGACTAAGACCTGATTCAAAATACATTATCAAAGTGTAACTAAATCATGTGCGTATACATTCTGGGAGCCCACAGAATAATTACATGTAGACCCATAAATAATTAGACAGTAAATGAGTATAAGTTAAATGCGCTTAGTGCTCCGCAGACAATAACAATAACAATAACAGATTGTCAGTACGCTTCCTTAGAGGGGCTTCCCAGATCCTTGATAGGGTATTCCCGATGCTGTCCCAGTGCAATGGTTATTGTAAAAGTAAGTTGAAATTTCGCGCCATTCAGATCTCTAGGTATTAATCCGCGAAACTATGTTCCGCAAATTAAATCTAATTGATGAAATATTGCGCGTTTCTTTAAAACGATTAAAGTTTTGTTTGCGTAATGATTGTTTCAAACAGTGCTAAGGTATTAGAAGATTTTATTATAGCTCTGAAAAGACGCCAGCACCATGGCGATGGATTACAGTCACAGTTCGTAATCCCGTATACCCGCGTTCAAAACACAACTGCAGGCGATTTGGCAGCCAACCGCATTGCGTTGATTTTTTTTTTACGAAATGGTATGTGTGCCGGTTGTTCAGAAAGCAATTCCAAACTACTGAATGTAAACTTGCCAAGAAATCACAACAGCAAAACATGCTGTTGTTGACTGGGACGTCCTGTAAAGGATATGCAACTAACTTAACTCTTAAAAGACACAGCGGACAGCACAATGTTGTCCTGAGTTGAAATAATAACATAATAATAATGTAAAAGTACAGACTCCTTTTTACGCGCATTTGGCATATGGTGTTAGACCCATATTTGTATAGACCAATCGGCACTCGTTGTGTGATGTGGTCAGTATCACACTGGCTGTCTTTACTTCCCAAGACATTTCCTGGTACCCATTTCAGGTTAGATCAACCTGAGAGCAAAGGTCATTTTTTAAAGATTCTAACCTGCCTTGATGTGAATCGAACCAATGACCCTCTAGTCGGCAGGCGAGCATCTAGTCACGACACTACGGTGGCTTCTATAATAATAATCCCCACTTACAAAAGTGCAAGACAACAAACTATCACAATCAATAATACAGACACTTAACATGTCGCAATCATTAATATCTTGGCCGTATAATTTTTTTTTTAAATTTTTTTTAAACAATCTGGGCTGAACCATTCTGGAGAGATTAAGATAAATCATTGATACTCAACTAGGGGATGAACAAGCAGGCTTCCGACCAAACTGATCCTGCAGTAACCAGATAGTCATATTATGCACATCACAAATCATTGAACTAAATTTGCAACTTTATGTTGGAACAGATAAGTCATCATTGCCTAGAGAGACCTAGAGAGAATGGAGCCGCAGGGAGTGACCAGAATATTTGACCCACAATCAATACTCAGAGGAAAAATCAGACGGACACATAATCAGACGACAACTGGTACCATTAGTACCAGATGAGAACGGAACATTTCTGGGTTTGTCCCTAGTGCTGTGATGTCGGTTCTTGACTCAACTCAACTCCATCCTATGTAGGTTTCATCAAAGTAAAGACAATTGTTCACGTACGGGTTATTGCTTCATCACAGTCAAGTCAAAGATTCGTTAGAAGGACTAGTATCTGCTTTCGGGATACCTATGCAGGAAGGTGAATGAAAGTTTTGGTCTGTATGACATATATCCTGAACATTATCTTCACTGTTTCATTTATTTTCTGGCGCGTATCGCGTCGACGATTTTTTTTTCTTTTAAAATAAAGGGAAGGGTCTCGGCATCGAAGAAAGCTGATTCATAAACAGCAGCAGTGTGTCTCGGAAACTCTAATACTTTGGCCATATTACACACTACACTGCACATCAATTTAAAACTGGTGTTCTTCCCGCTCCGTGGTGAAGGTGTTACCAGCGCAGTTCGTAGTCTCGCATAGCCTACTGCGTTCAAAACATTGCTGTGGATGATTTGGTAGCAAACCTCCTTGCGATGGGTTTTATTGAAATGGTATGGGTGCCGGTCGTTCAGAAAGCAACGGCAAACTACTGAACTTAAACTTGCCAAGACATCACAAACAGCCAAAACAATGCTGGGGTTGACTGCGCCGCCATGTAAAGGATATGGAACTAACTTCTTTTTTTTCTGGAAGAAGAGTCAGTGATCAACCAACAAAACGGTTGACACAGGACAATGAAGACACACTGAACACGAATATATATATGGCGGGATGAATTGGCGAGATATCGAGAGTATTTCCGGCTATTTCTGTTGGGAGCGACGTTCTACAATGGACTGCTTACATGAAGATAGAGGCGATATATAGAATTTTTAATCACATAGTCTGTATATGTCGGCGTCTGTGACAGAGGGACAATGAACGCAATTTCACAATCCCGGCATAACGGTGTTGAAGTCAGCTGCAGTCGATTTGGGAGAAGATCACTTTATGTTGATGTTTACAATGGTAGGACTTCAGCCGCTCAGGAATCAATGTTAAACTGTGGAACGTTAAATTGCCTAGAAGATCACTAACAGCCAATAAATGACAAGGTAAATAGCGTGTAAAGGCATGCTATAAATAACTTTAGTCATCATCCAAGTTAAAAGACCCATTAGTTTACTATTGTTTGTGAATGTTTGGGCCAAAACGATACTTGTCGCAGAGTTTGGTGCTGTAACAATTTGAGGGGACATAATGACTTAATCGCATATATACAGAAGACACAAATGTGTTCTGAGAGTTCTGTGCAGACCTAACTTCTGTCAATATCCGATAACGCTTATCTGGCATCTTAATGTGTTTACACATACTCATAACAAGTTCTCAATTTAAACACGGCGAATATTTTGCTCAAAACATTCTTACAGGATTGAACTCATTGTTTTGTTTTGTTTTGAAAAAAAAAAATAATAAAACACGTGTAGTAGACAAAATCATCTTTAAAGACTGGCTGAGCTGAGTATTTGTTTTCATTCATTGTATGTTCACAGCTTTACCGCGATTTTTTTTAATATTCGTATTCATGGTTGCTACTTTGTATTTCTTTGTCAAACTTTCACTGTTTTTTCTCTTTACGACATACCTTTTCCTCCCTGATAAATCTGACTGATTATCTTATTTTGCTGCACTATTATTATTTACATTTCAACATCTAACTCGAATTTAGCGTCAACATTACAATGTATTCTGTGTGTAAGTTGTAGATTATGAAACTTACAAGCCAATTAGGCAAAAACCTGGCTAGTCTAGGACAATTGCCGTTGGACGTCTTGGTAGGACCGTGGAGTTAACGGTTGCGGTTCCCTTTGTTGACTTGTAACATCAAAGGTTGCCAATTATGGTAAAGACTAGGCACAGCGGTGACATTGACACTGAGTCGCCGCCAACATTTATATCGCTAGCAAACGAAAAAAGTCGACATTCCTTGAAAAGTGACGATGTGAGTAATTTAATATATAAAAATGAGCTTGTCTGGGTTGTCGGTCGACTCCGGGCAGGCAGTGATAAAGAAAACCGTTGTTATTGTTGAGTTCTTTCATTCTCTTTTCGTTCTGCTGCATTGTTTTGATTTCATTAATGTGCATAACCGACACTATATTACTTATTGTTTCAAAAGCTACATTGCTGATACATTTTCATAATTTGCATCCAGGCTGCATAATTTTCGGCAAACATGACTCATTTGACTTCTGCCTCCTCTGTCTGGGACATTCCCTAGGCCTAGGATTGTAATAATTTTGTTTTTATGTTTCTCATAACAAAACAAAAAAGAAACACAAATTATATTGGATAGAGTTGACACAATGAAAACCAAGGAAATCTAATGTAAGCCCCTAAGCTATGTCAGTTATGAGCTTAGCCCTTGTCACCAATTATTGTGAACAAATTTGTTTTTCCAAAGAAAACCAGCAAAATACTCTGAAGCTGGGCTGCAAAATTTGTATTGAAAACACATGAAACTGGAGAATTGCATTTAACGTGTGCAACCTTGCATCATTTATGCACTAATGTTTAAACATTATGGTAATATTATATAAGTAACTATTACCTTATCAACTGTGCGCCCCCCCCCCCCCCCCCCCCCCAAATGTAAATATAACATTAGGTGCCAACTGAATCCATTAATAATCTTACATAAAGATGATTTGTTAAAGATTTCATTTTCTTTTATATTTTTTTGTTTGTTTGTTTTTTGTTCGCATATCCTTTACAGGACATATAAGTACACTTGAATTTAGATTTAAGTGCCACTCCAGCAAAGAGAAGAAAAAGCGCCATTTCACAATTTCAGATCTTTCTACAGAATTTCCACAGATTTCTAAGACTAGTCTGTTTCGAATTTTGTGACAAAGAGGTTAAGTTACCACAAATTCTATTCATGGTGGGTACCAAAGCAACTGACTGACGTTCACAAAGCTCAAACAATGGACTCAGCTTTGGTTTTCCTTCTGCGCTACTGGGAAGAGAGGGATGTAATTCTCAACAGAATAGTGACTGGAGACGAGACGTGGATTCACATTATGAATGCAGAGACATAGGAACAGTCAAAACAATGGATGCATACTCATTCTCCAAACAAGCCTAAAAATTTCAAGCAAACATTTTTGCAACGAAAAATGATGGTTACAGTGTTCTGGGACTGCAAGGGCATTTTGTTGATGGAATTCATGACTCTCGTAATCAAAATAACATCAGAATTTTATTGTGAAACACTGAAGAAGCTTCATCGGTTGATCCAAAACAAAAGGTGCGGAATGCTCACCAGTGGTGTCATCCTGCATGACAATGCGCGGCCTCACACAACTGCTGGCACAAAGTCTTTTATCTGAGCAGGTTAATTGGGAAATTTACAACCCCTCCCCCAGTCCGGACTTGGCTCAAAGACTTTACTTGAGCAGTTTAAGTGGGGAATTTTCAAACCCCACCCCACCAGCCTGGACTCTTCTGCAAGATGAAGATCTGGCTGGCTATCCAGCGCTTTGACACCACCGAGGAGCTCACGGATGGAGTCAACAACTGGCTAAGTACCCTGGCGACTCCATTCCTTGATGAGGGGTTACAAAACCTCATGCCACGGTACCAGTGCCTGAATTTAGGTGGTGATTATGTGGAAAAGTAATGCAATGATGTATGTAACTTTGTATGTATTTAGATGTTATTGTCAATTTGTTAAAATTTTTACCAGCCATCGGCAGTTGATTTTGGAATAGCCCTCATATAACATTTGCTGAGAGAGACAGAGCATGCCATGCCCTCTTGTAGGTTTGCCCTGGTACTATGATGTGCAGTCAAGCCTAAAGAGTAGGGATTAGCAAGAAAACACAAACATGGTCCTAGAAAATACTTATTAAATTAGGTGTGTTGTCTGAAAGGCACAAATATTAGTTTTTCTGTAAACTGGTACAGTTCAATCAAAGTCCTTTTCAGTGTGAGGAATAAGGAAGCAGATGAAAACTTGACTTAATGCATTTTTTATTCTCTTAACATCACTTAGTGCCCAAAAACAGTGTTTTATTTCCTACATTGCTCTTAATTTACATAAATAACATAGTGGATGAAATACCAGTGTTCATAATTCTATTTGCTGATGGCTTAGTATTATGAGTAGCCGAAGTAAAACTTTAGATAAGATGCTGGAGGCCCTACAGAAACTGATGTTCACAAGTTTTATACTCTCAAATCAAGTGCAAAAATAATACCTATATTAAAAATAAATGATCTGGCTAGACAAAAGAGACCTACGAACCTAGCAGAAATAAAAATGGACAGTAGATTAACTGGAAGAAATAAGATATGCAACAACAACAAAAAGATATACAGAGGGTGAGCTTCATTTCAAAGTCTAGGAATTGCTGCTTGTTGTGCAGACCAGCAGGTGCTATATATATATATATATATATATATATATATATATATATATATATATATATATATATATATATATATATATATATATATATATCATGTGCACTGTCTGCCATAGGCATCTTCACATATTTTATTCAGTGGTGTTCTGAATCAGTCCTATTGATGATATTCCTCCAAACCAACATCCCAGTCCATCCAGCATTACTCTGTGCCTGCCTAATCATTACTCTGTTTGTGCCTACTAATCTTTCCAGTCATCCCAATGTTACTCGAAGCCTCTCTTCTCATTACATGACCAAAGAACACTGTTTATCTCCTTCTTATATTTGTATATTATGTTCTACTTTCATTAGCCTTTTTCAAGCACTTGTTAGTTACTCCTGCAGTTAAAAGTATTCACATCATCATCTCAGAAACATCTCCATTGCCTCCAAACTCTACTTAATTTGTTCGTTCACGTTCTATGATTTACTGCCGTGCAGCAGAATAGGTTCTATGTAACATTTCAGTACACTTTCTGACATTCAGTGATAGTGACTTAGGTTACTTATGCTATACACATTTTTAAGAACACATATCTTTGCTATGACAAAATACAGATGTGAGTCATCAACCTTTCCCCAATCACTAAAGAGGAAAATTGGGGCTTTTGAGCTTAAATGTTACAGAAAGTTATTAGATATTGTGGACCAAGAAGAAGAAAGCTACTGGCAATCTACATTATCTGAACATGGAAGAAAACTAACTCACAAACATCATATCTCGAAAACTGAAATACTTTGATCATATTATATGATAAGAGACTTGGAAAGAACAGATGGAAGGCATTGTTCCTGGACAAAAATGTAGAAGTCAACTAGCACAAAGATGGACACAGGAATTGTAGACATCTTGGACATGAGTGTGCGGGAGGCAGGAGAATTAGCAAGGGATTAGGAAAAAACTGTTATGGTAGGCCATGATGAAATGTTTTGACTTTTCATTGTCTAGTTTTTCAGGTTTGTCTTTATAATTCACTGCATGTTTCATTGTTTTTTGGTGTGAACATAAGTTGGACATCCTTTCAGGCTTCACTGAATACATCTTCTTGTCATGATTTCAGGCTTGGAGAAATTGCATCACAAGCTTGATGGTGTAAGGCATTTAAAAAAAAAAAACATTAGTTTTAATTGTGTTGGTTTCACTTCCAGTATATATTTTACCCGTTATACTTTACATGACATATATGTCTAAAGTGCCAGGGTTTGCAGTTTACTTTCTAAACTGGGAAAGAATTCAGTTTGTTAGTGACAAACCTGAGGCATGACATTCTAAACATTCTGTTTGTTGCTAATGTAGGTATGTTCATTTTGTCAGTGAAAGCATTTTGAGTATTAGCACCTCACAACCCATCATCACATCTGTTAATGGATAGGCTCTATACATAATTGTTAACTTCATTATTCGAATATTCAGATCCATTTGCTTTGTTCATGACATTTGAAGTCTTCAATTTGTATTCATTAAGACTTGTTCACTGGTTTTATAGCCTGCTGGTGTTGAGGGACAGTCAGAAAGAGCGTATGGCGACAGAGGAGATGCGTACAACATATTTGATGAGAAGGTGGTTGAATCTCGACTGAGGCCAAGAATTGGGCCAAGGTATGCTAAGTTTACTTTGCAGTTAATCTTGCAGCCGTGAGTAGACTACTGTTGTAAGTTTAGACAAGTTAGTGGCAGTAGTGGGTTTATTGTTCTTGTCTATTTATTTTTCTTTCCTTTATTCCCACTCTCTCTCTCTCTCTCTCTCTCTCTCTCTCTCTCTCTCTCTCTCTCTCTCTCTCTCTCTCTCTCTCTCTCTCTCTCTCTCTCTCTCTCTTCTTTCTCTCTATCTCTGTCATTTGACACACTCTTCCCCCCCCCCCCTCCCCCCTTCCCCACCACCACCATTGCACTCCCTATCTGTCTCAATTAGAAAATATTTTCTTTATATCTTGCAACTTTTAAAAAATTGCTGCTTGGTTTTTATGGTTTGTCCTCACACCTTGAAACTGGAAGACAGCACAGTTTAATTTACCAAGCTGCCTAGCTGTTTATTCTGAATATTGTAATGCAAGAACTGTAAACAAATAATTGATTGTTTGTGGTACATTTTAACTGAGAAATTATTCATGTCTTACCTTTCAGTAGAGCTTACAACTACATTGATGTTGACTCATCTGATGAAGGTATGATTAAATAAGAGATGTGACTTTAAAATCTAAATGTTTTAATTAATTTTCTTAGTGTTTATTGCTGTATCTGGATTGTATCATTCTTAATTATTCTCCACCCATAGATTGATTGAGTAGTCTTCAAAGTTTACTAGTGAAAATATATTGTAGTGTTTGATACTTGTGTGTTCCTGATTGCTGAGTTTTGTAATTGTTTTATAATTGTATTCAAATTGCTTTAATGTGTTCATATATTATGTTTGTTGTGTTTTTATTGAAAGTTTCTTCTTCCCCCATTTTCTTCTTCTTCTGCTTCTTCTTAATCATCCTCCTCTTCTTCTTCTTAATCATCCTCTTCTTCTTCTCTTTCTTCTTCTTTGAGCATGATTAGATATTAACTTGAATTAATTTAATTTACAGAATGTAGAAGAATGTAGCTGTCAGCTAATGGTTATCTCCATAGATTTTGGACCACAAACCCAAATTTTTAGAATATTGGCCTAATACACAAATCAGTTAATTTGTTTGTCATTGACCAACTTTGTGCTCTCATAATGATGGAAATTATGTTGGGAAATGGGTTGGTGAGAAAACTTGTAGCAGGTACATCTTCATTGCCATATCATAGATTACAGATCAATATGGGAGCCTTATAACTTCTGTGTCAGCTCTGGGATGGCTAGTTTTTGTAAATTTGGCAGTCACAGATGTGTTCAGGGTTATGAATCCCAGTTCTGCAAAGACATTCATCTGTATGGAATCTTGTGAGATGGTACTGATGGCCAAGTAGTCTGCAGTGGCAAGGATTGCAATTTGCTTTTGAGTTTTTTTGGTGGATTGAGGATTCTCCCTTTGAACAAGCATTGGTTTCCTCTTGCTTGATTTAGGGGTATTTCATCATTGTCTGCATAGGTCTGTGTTTGTTTTAGATGCTGTGGTCCAAGTTGATATACCATATTCTGTAATAGGTCTACAATTAAATATGTTTCTGGATGGTTCTTTTAGTTCCCCATGCAGTTTAATAATTCCCTGATATACCAGGTTGGCGGTTTCAAATCGGTCACAGGCAATTCCTCATTTCTTGTTATGACTCAAATTTAGTCCCTTTCAGTTGTATTTTCATCTTTGGGAATAGTGAAAAATCACAAGGGGGCTTTTGTAGGGAGCCTGACGAACCAGGGGAATATTTTTTCATTAAGAAAGTCTGAATCACATGCAAAGAATAGGTTGCTGAGTTTCAAGCTCCATAATGTTAATGCACCTGCCCATTCTTCAGACCTATAATGAGTATTTGTATTTTCCCAGTTAGAGGTCCCATGCTTTTTTTAACATACCTCATATACTTGTCCGTATTTAGGCTGTTAGTCTTTTCATGCCAGTTTCTTTGGATTTCAATCTTCTGCTCTTCATTTGTGTTTTGATTTTGTTTTCTGGTGAATGAGTTTTCTCCATGGTATTATACTCAGATCTGTGTATAGTTTTCTGATTTGCCCTGTGGAATTGCCATCTTGGCAGCCTGAAGGATTTTTGTGAGGATGGTGACATTTTGGTTAAGATTGTTTGATTTTGATACATCAAGACAAAGTTAGTCAACCTATTCCACATAAAAGGTTTAGTTAGCTCTTTTGATGTTCTACTTGGGTTTTATGTTCTGTGGTACCATTTGTCTCTTCTCTGGTATTTTGAGGGTGACAGAATTTTTGCCACATATGCAATTCCTACCCACATATGGCAAAAAGAGCTATCCATGCACTGCTTCCATTTGTGTTGACTTGTATATGAGCTTGCTATTCAATCATGTGATTTAAAAATAGATTAGTGATTAAACATGATCTGCAATGTGCTTTTTCAAGCACTCCTCTTCATACCCATGAAATTGCAAAGAAAACCATTTACTCATTGACTGCAGTCTTTACCTGCATTAACCCTTTACAGGGCAGACGCTTGTCCATTTTGTAGCCCTGAACGGGCAAGATTTTTTCAGGTTCTGTAAAACTTTCGGGTCGCGTTAGTAAAAACATCACAAATAAGGTGTTATTCAACCGATTTTAGTTAAATAAACAACACAATGAAGGGAAAAGCATGCAGAATATGTTACTCACGTGATTGTTGCCGGTAATCCATATATGAACACAAATATTTACGAAATACGGCATGTTGTTTGTGATTTTCCGTCATCTATACGGCAATTTACAAACACATTTTCAG
This sequence comes from Cepaea nemoralis, assembly GCA_014155875.1. NCBI lineage: Eukaryota > Metazoa > Mollusca > Gastropoda > Stylommatophora > Helicidae > Cepaea > Cepaea nemoralis. The sequence continues at coordinate 568,566 of JACEFZ010006914.1, read as the reverse complement.
AATCATAATCACTTTCTTTAAAGTCCGACTCATGACTGCTAATGCAAAGTAACGCTTTGCACTGATATCTAGCTCCGATTAATAATCAACTTTGTGCCCTTTAATGTCATTTAAATTGAACAGAGCGAAATCTCGGCTATCACTTGAAGAATCGCCAAAATCCATTTTGAAAAACAGCTTAAAACTCCCAAAAACTATCAAAAGTCCGTAAAAGTCTGTTCAAAGTCATTGTAGCGCGTTTACAAATGGCGGCCACGTTGTCAAGCTATGGGCGAAAGTGAAAGTAGCCGACGGAAGTGTCGGAAAGCCGAGAGATCGCGTTTTTACAATGCATAATAGTATCGGCCGGAATCGGACGCTACACTCGTATTTAGAGACCGGCCGGTAACGGACGCCAAGCCTTGTAAAGGGTTAAATGAATTACAGTACTCTGGCGATATATTGACCTTTTTTTTTTATTGAGGTATGCTTAAGTTTTGTAAATGTTCTGTATTTTGTGTGGACCTTCCAAATTAATTTTGTAATGACATTCCAACTTGGGGGAACATGCATTAGGCCAAGAGAGGTTGAGAAGCACTATTATAGCATATTTTCAGGAGAGACGTACTTCTATTATTTTCATATACCACTGACTTCTCTCTCACTGTCTGTCTGTCTCTGTCTCTGTCTCTCTTGCTCTCTCTCTCTCTCTCTCTCTCTCTCTCTCTCTCTCTCTCTCTCTCTCTCTCTCTCTCTCTCTCTCTCTCTCTCTCTCTCTCTCTCTCTCTCTCTCTCTCTCTCTCTCTCTCTCTCTCCTCTCACCACCCCACCCCCACCCTAAAAATTAAATAATAAAAGTTGTATTTACTTTATTTTTTAAATATCTTAGAAATTATCAGGAGGCACCACCATTTCCCAGTTCAAGCATATTCATCAGAACGTCTGAGAGCACGATATAGTAGATCAAAGCAGATAGAAAATGAAATTCTAGAGAAACAGGAACGGCCAAGGAGAATGTTGCGCAGACAGCCTTCTCCTCATGAAGATACAGAGGAGCAGTCTACAGAAGAAGAAGATGAAAACAGTAGACAAAGTAGGCCACGCAGAGAGCAGTGCTTGGGCAGGGGCGATGATAAAAGAAAGCAACGAAGTTCTAGCAGGCATATTCAGCTATCTTTAGAAGAGAATGAGGACAACGAAACTGATAGGAAAAGCTTACGCAAGAGACAGCGACAATCAGCAGAAGAGGATGATGATGAAAACACACCGTCTCGCAGTTTACGGCAGCATCCTATAACAGAAGATGATGAAGAGCATCTGATTCGCAGGAGTTCACGGACACGTCGTCAGGTATGATGTCCTTATAACAAACATCTTGTCTGTATCTTTGTTTATAGAACATTTTCTTTTGCATATCTTTGGTTGTAACCATAAGCATCTTGGTTGTGCTAAGGCAGTGATTAGATTTAAGTAAGACAACATTGTCACATCAAAATGGTATAAATGTTCCTCACAAGCAGTTGGTCAAAAGGAGATATAGGAGCATGAACAATTTATGCAGTAAGTTAAACTGGTATTTTAATACACTTTGATGTTCATTTATTTGGTTGTTTTGGGATTTGAGATTTGAAGATTGAGCACAACCCAATACTGGCAAACCTGATTGTATTCCAGTACTAACCTTGGGCCGTGTATGCATTGGATTGGAAGCACTAGACTCGAGTTTCACTCTCGTTTGAGCTCATCAGTAGTGCATATCCCCGACCTGCCCTGGGATCGAATTCCAGATCACTGGCATGTGAGACGGGCACTTTGATGTGTTCTGAGTTCTCTTCGTTTTCCTCATTCCCTAGATGTGTTGTATTTTAAGAAATTTGGGGGGAAAATATTCACAGGAATCAATACTTTTTACAGATTTCAAAGTGTAAATCATTTCCAATGCTGCTCTTTCTATTGGTCCTTGTGGTGTGTTCACATATAAACAAGGCAGATGTGTGCTTGTCTTCTTATATTTAACACCATATAGAGATTGTGCATTAATGAAATATTTTTACTTCAACAATGCATATAAGTTGCTATGTTTTAGCCTGTCCTTTTTAAAAAATGTTCTCAATATAGTATTTTGTACCTGCTCCTTCGCTGTTTGCTTTTTAGCTGTTAATAATTTGTTTAATGTAATTTATACAAAATAAGCCAGTCCTTAGTTTATAAATAGCTAGATGAATACATTTTCAGATTTATGCCACATTGAAGCAATCTTTAGTGTTTAAATACTTGGCTTAATTTTATTGGTATTGAATATACCAAACATTCCCTAGTCAGATCTTACTTGTTCACTTAACCAGTCCATATCTTCTAAATATGTGGGTTCATTTTTATCATTCAGATTTATGAAACCCTGAATCAGTCCTATCTTGTGAGCATTCCTGGACAATCCAGACATAGTTCAGGTGACAATAATGATCATTCTGACACAAAAGATCAAGATAGTGATGACAATCAGGTATGTCTTGCATGACAGTTTTTGAAACAAGTTTGACTTAAAGTAGTCATTGTGTGTCTAGTGGCTAATTTGAGATCATATATTTATACACACTAGTTACATATTTAAAATGCATAAGAAAAGGTTAAGATAATTAGGTTAGTTAGTTAGTCGACATATCATCCTCATTGCACATCGAACCATTCAGTCCATAAGTGCTTGGATCCCCTCCTCAGTAAATCCCGCAGCATATAGCAACTGACGACATCTTTGGCTTCCCATGTAGTGTTCTTGTTTGGCCACACCTTTTAATTTGCTGTTCTTGCAGTCTGGCCATGGTTGTAGATTCACTGTCATCACTTGGTATTCGCAAAAGTCTTACTTGTAGAGCATTCAGAATGTCAGCCTGGTCCATGGCTCGTCCGCCTTCCACAGTAGCCTTACCTGCAAGCTTGTCAGCCTGCTCATTTCCTCGTACACCCGCATGCTCTGGCACAAAAATGAAACTAATCTTTGCCAGCCGAGACCGGTCCAGAGACAGCAACCACTCTCTTCGGATCCACCCCATCTCTATCTTCATGAGCATGCTCATTGAGTCACTAAGGAAACATGCCCTAGTGAATGTCTGTCTCGAGCCATGTTATTGCTTTACTTACTGCCATGTCTTCCATAGTCAGTCTACTTGAATCTTCCTTCACAATTCTCCTTCTGGCCTGAGCTGTAAAAGCCCATGAACTTATCACTCGTCGAATGATTTACCCATCTGTTTAAATGACAACATCACCCTCCAAAGAATTCTCTAAGATCAAAGCCTGTACATCCGCCTCCACTGCAACTGGATTTTCTTGTCTGCATTTTCTGTCTAGTTGGATGCAAACTGAAAAAGATGTACATAAATCTGTTGGCATTCTACCCACTCCTCGCCAGGTTCATATTCCTCAAGTGTACACATCTGTTGAAGAATGTCTTCAGCTTGACCCATCCACGACTTTCCTCTTTTTAACCTGCTGCCCTTTACCTTCTTAATTTCACTGTGCAGTGGATGTTGTGTGTTTGCATTGACTCTGAGTTAGGAATGTGCTCCGCAAATTTGTATTTGTCCTCAATGGCATGCTGTATCTCTTGTACATCCAAGAATAATACGCATAGCTTCGTTCTGTATCCTTTCCATCTGCTTACGGCTGATAGTCAGGATCGCCATCGCATACTCCAAAACAGACCCTCGTAAAAGAGACATAAATGGCGCTGCTCACAGTTTGCCTCCATCATCACCCGTATTGCAGCCAAACGTCGCTTGGCCTTTGTTAGATAATAGAATATATCAAGCAAATGATAACCCAATCTTCCTTTGTGAAACATCACTTCAAGAGGTGGAATCGTGCACTATTTTCTCAACAATATAGACAAAGATGGAGGAGAACAGATAGAGAAATTCTAAATAAGAATACAAAAGACAAGAGGAGGTTTTATAATGCTAGAAAATTTGTGGAAGTTAAAAGAAACTAAATTTAGCACCAAACTTAGAATATTTAACTCAAATGTTAAATACTGTATGGATCAGAAACATGGAATAAAACAATAACTAATAAACTACAAAGATTCATTAACTGGTGCTTGCACAAATAGGACTAAATTGGTATGACAGAGTCACTCATGTTGATGACTGGGAATCTACAACCATGGTCAGGTGTGAGAACAGCAAGTTACAAGAGGCGTGGCCAAACAAGAACATTACACAGGAAGCCAAAGAAGAGTAATAAACCAACTCAGAACTGGTGTCATGAGCCGCTACATGCTGCAGGATTTGTTGAGGAGGGGAGCTGAGCACTTATGGACTGAATGGTTTGATGTGCAATGATCTTCGACTAACTAACTAACTTAGGGAAAGTACCAGACCCCTTCCAGTGAATCAAGAGGCAAGTAAGCAGGAGCTGAATATGACATGCATTCAGAAAATCTGATAATGGTATAACTAGAAAGTTCTTTTTATAGAACCCAAGAGGCAAACGTAGGAGGCTTGACAACAACCAGTCTGACTATAGAGGTCATGGCAGTAACAAAAGCATGCCTGGCTGGAGACGAGTTTTCAGCCTGGCATGCTTTCTCAGTGACAAAGTACACTCAGGTAGGTTGTGGTGGACTAGACAGTGGGTGGAGTCTCTGGGGATGTCAAGGCTGACACAAATCAGCTTCATTTTTATGCCAGACCTTGTGGGTGAAGGGAAATAAACAAGCTAGTAGGCTTGCTAGCCAGGCTGCTGTGGAAGGTGGATGAGCAATGGACCCGGCTGATATAGTGAATACCCTCAAAGAGGCAGAACGATTAAACATATCAAGTGGTGACTGAATCTGCAACCTTGACCAGGCTGCAGGAACATCAAGTCATTAGGGGTAAAGCTTGGCAAGAGTGCAGAGGGCCATCACAGAACTGGTGTCGTCAACTGTTACACGTGCAGGGAGATACTAGGGAGGGAATCCAAGCACTCATAGGCTGGTTCGATGTACAGTGAGGATAATCTCATGAAAAAGTAATGTGACAACACATGGATAAACAATTGGGGGGGGGGGGGGGGGTGTGTGTGTGTGTGTGTTGCATTAATAATGGGGATCACAGAAAAATGGGACTGCTTCCATGCTAGAATCAGTAGCCATTCAAACTGTATCAATCCCCCAACATGCATCGCTGTAGAGACATTGATTTAACCATTATGAAACTATTCACTGCCCTGTTCTTTCAAATGCCAGAGAAATCTGCTACAACCAACTCCGACAGTTATAAACTCACTGCATGGATACCTGGACCAGCACAAGACTTGCACCTTCATAAGAATGGCATTGGGCTGACAACAGTAGACAACTCAGCAACACTGGTATCAGCAGTAATAAAGAGGATTCTAAGAAGTCCATCTCTGCTAACAGGATAAAATGGTGCGAGATCAGTGAAAGTAATATACAAATGCGTGTTCTGCTCCTTAGACTTGTGGGTGGCAAAATAAATGATCATGTCCACTGTTGATCTTCCAGCTTGAAACCCTCACAGTGCCCATGTTTACAGACTAAATGTCACCAGACCTAAAGCTAACAAGCTGTTTGCAAGAACGTGTGCAGATAGGGCAAATAAAGCATCCTTTAAAATATGCTGCTTCTGGAACAAGTTAATTAGTACATAATGAGGTACTGTATCTTTGACTGCAGGAGTTTTCTGACATGTACAGTCGAGTGAAAAGGAAACGTGTGCGGGTCAAGCGTAACATGTATGGTGTGCCAGTTAGTGATGAATCTGACTCGGAACAAGGTATGTCCTTCTTTAATTGCACATAGTACACTAGTGCACGTCTGCGATTTCACATTTGGTATTTGTGTTTGATTCATTTTATGATTATTCATTGGTGGTTTAATGACAAGAATAGTTACAAACAGTTAGTTGATTCTTATGGCTGCTGTTTGCTGCCAATATATGTTCTTTATTATTCGCAGATCTGTGCCATCAATGTTTAGTTGCTTTAGTAATTTTCTTATTTTGTCATGTTTCACATTGTCAACTGCTTTTGTGTAGTCTATGAAGCATAAATACAGATCTGTTTTTACTTCTATACCTCTTTCTAAGTGTCCTGACAATCTATATAGATTAGGGACTTTAGTTGAAATCCGTTCCAATGGCTTTATTACAAAAGCATGATTATGCACCATGGGTTGGTCAGAAGTCGTCGCCGTAGGCATTCAGGCAAGCATCCCATTGCTTAGGTAGGCGGCAAATGCCGTCCGCAAAAAAGGATTGTGGTTGCTCACTGGTCTAAGTGATTACCGCATTCATTACGTCTGCATCGTGTGAAATCGTTGCCCCTTGAGAGCTTTTTTTAGAGGTCCGACCAAATGAAAATCACGTGATGACAAATCAGGACTATAGGCTGGATGTTGCAGAATTTCCCACTTCTTCCTTGCTAATGCTTCCTGCACAATCTTTGCGACATGCGGAGGAGCATCATCGTGCAACAAAATCACACAGCGAGAAAGCATGCCGGGTCGCAAAGTGGTGACACCACGATTTATCACCTGCCACTATGCGGATGAGAAATGCATCACCCTCCACTCTGTAACGCAGCAAGTGGTTAAAAAAACCATCCCATGCGTTCCTCTTTTTGGTGGTCGGGCAACATCCATGGTACCCACTGTGAACACACCTTCCGATATTGCAGTTTCTTACGATCGACCTTTTGAATTGTCCCAGTTGACACATCAAATTCTTTCGCTAGGGAATGCATGCTTTGACAACGGATCATCTGTACTGCTGCATCAATTTTGGCGATGGTTTTCTCTGTTGCAACAATATGCGCTTGTCCCAGCCGTTGAAGATCTCTCGTGAACTGACGTCCTTTCCAAAATATTCGTGCCCAATCTGTCACTGTTGTCTTCAACACACATTTGTTACCATACTCTGCCTGCATTCTTCGATGAATGTCCACTGGTTGACATCCTTCAAATGAAAGAAACTGAATTACCACTCTTTGAGCTGCTTTGGGCGGAGTTTGGATCAACCCAGCCATTTTCTCAACGGTCAGAAACAGAACCTATGCATCATGGGACGATAAGCACATGCTCTTTTATTCATTGTTCAGTACTTATCACATGACTATGACATGATCATGTTCAACGTACGCAATTACGTGCGGTGCAGCATGAACGGATTTCAAATTAACGCCCCTTATTTATATATATATATATATATATATATATATATATATATATATATATATATATATATATATATATATATATATATATATATAGCATTGTTTGTGCCTTTTCCCTCCACAAATCCATACTGTTCATCACTAATGTCTAGTTTAATCTTGTTTCTTATTCTTTTCATAATTATTCTCAGGGACAGTTTTGTCATGTGACTTATAAGACTTATTTTGCGATGCTCTTCACATTCTAAAGCACCTGGTTTCTTTGGCAGAGCTATAAAAATGAATTTTAATAGGTCACTAGGAATGTGCCCACTAGTGTAGATGTCATTTAGGAATTTTTCAATATTTCAATTCCAAAATCACCTAGAGCCTCAACTTCCAATGTAATGTTGTCTAGACCAGGTGCCTTTCGTTTCTCGATGCGGTGTAGTGCATCTTCAATATCCCCTGCAAGTATTGGTGGACCCTCTCCATTGTTTTGAGTATTTACATCCAGTCTTTTATCATCATACTGCTCTTCCAAATATTCTGTCCATCTATTGACTGTATCATCTTGTCCCATCAATATTGCACTGTTCCTTGTTTTTAAATATCCAGTTGTATTTTGTATTTTCCTACCTGTTATTGTATTTATTTGTTGATACATGGGCTGTGTCTTTTCCATAGTTTGTCCAAATTTCCATGCACTGTTGATTCAGCCATACTTCTTTAGCCACTTTGCACATGTTTACTATTTCTATTACTATTTATATATTCTATTATATTATTCTTTATCTTGCTTTGTCTGTCTTCTTTCATCCATCATCTGCAAAGTTTCATGTGTCATCCATTTCTTTTTTTGCAATCCTATGTTTAGGTGGAATAATTTCTTTGTCTGTTGGATTCTATAAAAAGATAAGTGCAAGGAGAACCCTTTGACCCAAGTGAAATAATTAACAACGAAAATGGAGAACCAATAAGTGAACAAAAACAAATCCTAATAAGATGGAAACAGTACTTCAAACAACTTCTCAACAGATGTCACAGGAATTCAAGAAACCAACACAGATGCCACCGAAGAACTAGAACCAGACATATTGAAAGAAGAAATTATAGAAGCCATCAGATTAGCCCCATTGAACAAATCACCAGGACAAGATGAAATACCAAATGAACTAATTAAAGCAGCAAGAGAAGTATGAACAGCATGGCTACATAGACTATTCAACCACGTTTGGATAGAACAACAGACACCACGAGACTGAGGAAATGCCATAATTATCCCAATTTGGAAAAACAAAGGCAGCAAAAGAGACTGCACACAATACAGAAGCATTTCACTGTTGAGTCATACTGGAAAAATATTTTGCAGAATTCTTTAGAAAAGATTACGAACTATTATTGAACCCCAGCTAAGCGAAACACAACTTGGATTTAGGAACAACAAAGGATGCACAGATGCCATTTTTGCCCTTAGAAAACATATAGAAAATCAATCAAACAGAAATGAGATTCCTGAGAAGAATACTCAATGTATCAAGAAGAGATAAGATCAGAAATGAAGAAATCAGGACTAAAGTGGGGGTTATAGTTGCACTAGATTTTATTACAAGGCAGCAAGTCAAATGGTTTGGCCATGCAAGTAGGTTACCAGCTAACAGTATACCACAACAAGCAATGGTGTACAGACCAGTGGGAAGCAGAGGAAGAGGCCGACCACGTAAACGATGGACGCAGGGAATAACAGAATATCGATACATAAGCGGGAACTCTCCCGCTGTTTAAACTTCACCTCAACACCACAAGGTTCAAGAGGAACATGATGAGATTAAATGAGAATGTCTGTTGGATTGATTCCCGCAGCATGTCCTTTTGTACATCAACAGGCCGTATTACCTCCATGGCATTATATCTGTTCTTTCCTGTAGCATTGTACCTTTCTCTAATTTCTCTGTCTGTTTTAAGTAATGCTAGATCTAACTTTATGTTATTTGGGGGTTTTCTTTATGGTCTTAACCTCATCTTTCCTATAACTGGCACTTGATCATTGTATTTATATATTAGAGGTGAAAATAAGACTTCCTGTCAGCGTTATGCTACGTGTGCCAGAAAGGGAGGACATCAAAAGATAAGTGAAGAATTGTAACAACGGTGAAATTCTTGTGAAGAATACTTGTTGTGGCAAAAAAGAGGTAATGTAGGAATAATTACACCAGGAAGCAAGTGGGGTGCAGAGCATTTGAAGTTTACTGAAAAACAGTGTAACAAGACTAACCCAAACAGCATGAATATTTACATCAAGTGATAACTGCAGTAAACAGAACAGTAGAGGCAACAAACATCACTATGTACACAACCCACTTAAGGGCTTAGACCAGAAGTCTCTTCAGAACTTGATGCTGAAAGGTATAACAGGGAAAGTAGAAGGAAGTGAAAGAAGGATACATTTAGCTAGTGCACTGTGTGTAGTGTAGGGCCAAGTGGCCATTACTGCAGCACACTTATGAAAGTCTTCCTACCAGATATTGGCATTAGTCATCATCATGTGCCCTATCAACCAGTGTAGGTAGGCATTCATGCGTGCATCTCCACAGATTGCGTTTCTTGGTGTTCTGGATTATTTTTATTGATGATTGATTGATTGATTGATTGATCTAGGAACCGACATCACATTGATGATAGTCCATCCAGCATCATTTCTCTTGATCTGTCTCTTCTACTGCTGATTATCATAGTCATTATAATGTTTTCCATCACCTTTATTCTCATCATATGGCCAAAGAACACTGTCTCCTTTTTTTTTTTATAGTTGTAAATATTGTTCTACTTTCATTAGCCTCATCCAGGCGATTGTTAGTTACAATGGCAGTCCAAGGTATTCGCAACGTTTGTCTCAGGAACCAACATCTCCATTGCCTCCAAGCTCTTCCTAATTTGCTCGTTAGTGTTCTATGATTCACTGCCATACAGCAAAATATGTTCTTTATAATATTACAGTACTCTCTCTCTCTCTTTGACGTTCAGTGACAATAACTTTGTGCATAAGATAAGTTTCATTTTCTAAAATGTAGCTTTTGCTTGGCCCGTTTTGCTCTTCATCTCTGTCATGCATCTTCCATCTGATTTCCCCCAGGTACACATGCCATAATGTGTTTTGAGGTATGTATTGCTAGTTCATTTACCTGCTTTTAGAAACTCCTAGTTCTGATTGATGCAGTGTGACATAGACATGTGATAAGAAAATTGAATACTGAATATCTCCAGATTGTCCTTACACTAGGTATTGATCCTCCCATTTAGTATTTATTATAACTGTGTTAGTTACTGTGAGCTACTATGTTGGCATAAGGTTTAAGCTGCCCACAAAGAAGAGGAAAGATAACTTTGCTGTTATGCTTTATATATTTGAGGAATTTGTTTCAGATATTGCTAAAAGAAATAAGAGTAATAATAACAAAGATGACCATGATGAAGAGGGAAGCTCAGAAGATGATGACGATAATGCTGATGAAAACATCAAAGATGACAATAACACAAACAGGCCGACTAGAAAACAGAAAAATCTATCACCTGACAAGAAGCGGCCAGAAATAGTGAAGTCTTACTCTCTAAGGGAACACAAGCCAAGAACTGACTTGTATAAAGCTCCTGTGGAAGGTAATACTAATCACTCAGTTCTCTTTATTACTTAATAATTTTTAATGTCCTATTCAGTTTTGTTGCTGTCTCCACGGCGAAAGGGTTATGGACGCAGATTGTAATCCTGTATTCCTGCGTTTGAAACACAGCAGCTGGCAGTTTGGCAGCAGACTGACCAGCGTTAGTTTTTTTATGAAATGGTGTGGGTGCCAGTCATTCAGAACTGGAAAACTACTGAACGTAAACTTGCCAAGAGATCACAACAGCAAAAAATGCTGGTGTTAACTGTGATGTCCTGCAAAGGATATGCAACTAACTATCCAGCTTGCCTCAGCCAGTTGTAGTACTAAGTTTTCTCTTCAATACTTGATGTCAAGACAGTTGTTGCTTTCACTTACTCTATCCTGGTCATTACTGTTTCTGCCAGCTCTCTTTTATGCCTGTTCCATGCTATTGTTACTATTACATTTGTATGCAAATTAGCTTACAGAAACACCCCATGGTATCCTGGATGCATCGTTATTAAATGTTTTATTTATTTCTCAAGAGAGACGAATCAAGCGTATTCATGGCTCTGTATTTTCTGGGACACAGGCTAAGAAATGTATCAATCAGGCGTATTGTTCACCAGCTCAAAAAAGAAATGTCAGGTAAAAAGTCATTTGCCATATTTGTCTGACACGCTGTTCAAAAATTTTTTTTTTTAGTATGCATATCCTATTTACAAGATATCGCAGTCAACACCAGCATTTTACTGCTGTTGTTGTCTTTGCAAGGTTACGTTCAGTAGTTTGCCATTGCTTTCTGAACGACCAGCTCCCGTACCAACATGTTAAAACCCAGTGCAGGGCGGTCTGCTTCCAAATCGGTCGCAGCTGTTTCTCGAACGCGGGTAAGCGGGCTTACGAATCACGTCCGTAAGCCCTTAGCCAACTGTTTTATTAGCAGTTAATATTGTAAATCTAGTTCAGAAAACTAAAAGTTATAATTACTCATTACCTATTAAAGGGAGACATTAAAGCTAACTGCCATTTACTGCCAATATAGTAACTTGCGGTGTATGGCAGAGGGGTCTTTGAGCCTGAGGAATTAAGGCCACTGGCTAGTGCAGTCGCTGCGAACTGTACAGGTTAGGATTTTCTTTTTCTTCCCGACAGAAAAAAATCCCACACCTTGCTGAGGGATCGAACCTGGGTTTCCTGAAGGAGAGTCCTGCATTCTAGCCACTCGGCAAGCCGCTCCTCCATTAAAGCTAACAATCTGTCCAAATCATTATGGTTGACGTCCTGACATACGAGGGCTATTCCAAAATCAACCTTCAGTTGGCTGGTAAACACACCAGTTGCCGTAGTGACACCATTCATTGCTTGCATCATTCAGCATGCAATCTTTTAGCTCACTACACATCAATCTACAGTCGCATTTGTTAAGTGGTTCATGAATTGCGAATGAATAAATATGCCACTGTTATTACCTTTTCCACGAGTTGTGAAATTCATAGTGCGATTCATTTTCTTCAAGCAGAAATCCAAAATGCTGCCGAGATTCATCATCGTGTCGTGTGTACAGTGATAACGTTATGAGTGACAATTCTGTGAGGGATTGTTGCAGGAAATTCAGAGATGGGTGTAAAGATGTGCATGATAAGGGTGGACAAGGTCGACATTCATGTGTGACAGATGAGCTCATTCAAAAAGTCGACCAAGTTGTAGTGGAAAAGTGCCATTTCACAATTTCAGATCTCTCTACAGAATTTCCACAAACTTCTAGGACTGGTCTGTTTCGAATTGTCACAGAGAAGTTAGGTTACCACAAATTCTGTTTACAGTTGGTACCAAAGCAACTAACTGACGGTCACAAATCTCGAAGAATGGGCTCAGCTTTGATTGTCCTTTTTCGCTACTGGAAAGTGGGAGATGCATTTCTCAACAGAATAGTGACGGGACGTAACGTGGGTTCACTTTGTGAATACAGAGACATAGGAACAGTCAAAACAGTGGATGCATACTCATTCTCCAAACAAACCCATAAAATTCAAGCAAACATTTTGGCAATGAAAAAAGGATGGTTAGTGTTCTGGGCAAGGGCATTTTGTTGATGGAATGCCAGAAGTTTATTGTGAAACACCGAAGAAGCGTCGTCGGTGGATCCAAAATAAAAGACGCTGAGTTTTCATCAGTGGTATCATTATCCTGTACGACAACGTGCGGCCCCACACTTCTGCTCGCACAAAGGCCCAGTTTAAGTGGGAAATTTTCAGAATTACTCCCCTTAGAGCCCAAGCTTGGCACCAAACGATTTATCATCTCTTTGGCAAGATGGTCTGGCTACCCAACGCTTTGACACCGCCAAGGAGCTCATAGATGGAGTCAACAACTGATTAAGTACCCTAGCAGTGCCATTCCTTGACAAACGGTTACAAAAACTCGTGCCACAGTATAACAAGTGCCTAAATTTAGGTGATGACTGTATGGACAAGTAATGCAGTGATGTATGTAACTTTTATATGTATTTAGATGTTGTTGTCACTTTGTTTAAAATGTTACCAGTTAATCTGTGGTTGATTTTAGAATATCCTTCATATTTATTTGTAGATTGAGTATTTTCTGTTAATGAGATGTTGCACTGTGTGTGAACAGCCTTAGCTTCTGGTAATTTCTACTCCTGACAGGAAACAGTGAAAACAAACCAGTATGTCCAGTTTTAGAAATCCACTTTAAAACAACTAAACAAACCAATTCTAAAGTGAACTTGTCATGCTGACAAAAAAACATATGCCGTGAAACAGTAACACTTTCACAAGATTTATTTCGCTCATAAATAAACATAGATAATGACCAATAGTTTGAAATGAAACTGAAGTCAGGTCGGATCAAATGCATGTCTGAAAAATGATACAAATCCAGCACTTGTAATACACAGTATACATTATGCTATATGTGTTTCTGATTGCTATAATTCAGTACATCCATCAATATATGTGACACAAGGTGGTCGTCAGTTGACCATTTGCTGTTAATTCCAGGAAGCGTTCAGCTTTCCACTCAAGCTCTAGTTCAACATCATCTGATAGTGAAAGTAGTGATGAGAAGAGTTTTAAGCGCCGTAAAGCCAGAAGCATGGAAAAGGCTCGGAGCAGGTGATGTGTATTATATATTTTTAAATTATTAGATCGTATAGAGGCTTTTTAAAACATGCAGTTAATGCAGGGTTAATTTAAAACAGCTGATGTTTGCCAAGTAAAAGAATATGTATGCTTTAAAGATATCTTGGAATGCAAAGAGTAAGCTAGACAGAACAGTTTTCAAATGAACATATTCTTAAAGACAGGGTATAATAGAAATCATCATCATGTGCCCTGCCAACTGTCAAGGCATTCATGAAACTACACAGATCTTGGTCCCTGGTATTCTGGAGCAATTTCACTGATATCCCTCCATGCCACCATTTCAGTCCATCCAGCAACCTTTTTCTCGGTCTGCCCTTGCCTCTTCCACCACTGATAATGCTAGTTTGTCACTGTTTTTCAACTCTTCTCTTCTCATTGCATGACAAAAGAATGATGTTTGTCTCCTTATATTGTATATAATGTTTTACTTTTATTAACCATCATTGTTAGTACTCAAACAGTTAAAGGCATTCACAATATTGCAATTAGAACCCACATCTTCATAGTCTACAAATTCTTCCTGTTTTTTCATTCTCGTTCAATGATTTACTGTCACACAGTAGAATATGTTCTATATAACATTCATCAACATTCAATACAACAATCATAAATAGACATAATAGCTATTGAACAATTTACCAAAATGTGACTTGATCACAATATGAAGCAAGGAGGTCTGCTATTGAAAATACTGAATGCATAATCCAGGGGGATGGGGAAAAATAGAAGTTCCAAGAAACAACTACATTACAGAGACATGCGTGATTATTTGGGGTCAGTCTTACACAGAATTGTGCAGAATAGGGGACAATAGAGTGACATGAAATATATCGTAAGAGACGACTAAGGTGGGGTTGGTGTGTGGCTGCCTACCTCAACCCTTAGAAAACTTTAGCTGTAAAATTAAGCCAATCATGAATATATCTACAAAGAGATGGTCATGAATTGTTAGAGGTGCAGTCCTCTATTGGAAGTCAAAGGGCAGAACAAGATGTCACTAATCTGATCATGATATGGTTAGTTACATTTCAGTTTTCTTTTTCTAATAAACTGTAGGATGATGCCACTAAACTCCCATACTAGTGCTCTTCCCACTACAAGTTTAATCAAAGACAGGGTCAAGGCGGGCGCAAGTCTTGCTGATATTGAACCAATGACCATAGACAAAAGCGTAAGTTAATTTAAATATGTAATGATTTATTGTGCTTATTGCTGAAGAGCCATGGTGGTTAGTTTGCTTGCTTGCCAAGACAGTGGTCTGAGGTCAATCCCGAAAAGTAAAATGGGTCTTGGGACCATTGTCATAATTTTCTAGAAATAATCTTGAAAGGAAAGCAGCACATAAAGGAACTGGTGACACCACTATGGCAGCATTAGCATCTAACATGAGAGTACCTTTACTTGTTTTGTGTGTGTTTGTGTTGCAATTAATTAACTAATGAAGCGTTAACTTTCAATTATTATGAGCAATTGACCTGACCACTCTTAATAAATATTATCTTGCTGAGTGGCGTAGGTGTTCTTGATAACATTTTCCGTGCTACTCTGTCCATCCATTTTCTTCCTCTGTCAACCTCTCTAACACCCTCAATCTCCTGGTTGACACAAACTTCCTATTACTCTATTTCATAACATGACCAACAAATGAGCAATGTGTTGTCCTAATGTGGGTAATAAAATGTCTTTGTGAATTGGCATCTTGCAATACTTTATTATTGGTCTTTTTAGCCATCCATGAGATAATTAGCATTTTACTGAGAAACCATGAACGCCTACACCAATTGATAGGGCACATGATGATGACCAATGCCAATACCTGATAGGAAGATTTTCATAAGTGATTGATTGATTTATGAACCGACATCACACATTCGAGGCATTCCCATAAGCGCTCCGTCCCTATCCTCAGCAGCCAGCGAAGAGTTCCAACACTAATAGTTCCAGTAGCAATCTGATTATATGTCCGCCTCGCCTTTCCTCTTGAGCGGCGAGCGTCAGCCAGATCCCCTCGTCACTCCTCGCTGCCTCATTCTAACCAGATTATGGTGATCCATTTGCTCCTCCGAGGTGTACACGTGCTCCCACAAGGCCGCAACCACGTCTGCCTTGTCGTGCATCAATACTCCACCAAGTTTTGCAGAGCCAGCCAATCTGTCCGCCTGTTCATTCTCCAACACACCGGCATGCCCCTGAGAAAAGATCCAAGTGATGCTTCCTACACGTGACCTCTGAAGCGAAGCAAGCCACTCTGTGCGAGGCCTGCCTGTCCTCACCCTCCTTAGCATGCTTTGAGTCAGTTACAATCACGATGTGTGTATGTATCGCGTTCTCCATCCAGCGGAAGGCTGCACTGACTGCCTCCACCTCCATTCTTAAGCTAGATGTTGTGGCATCATACGCCAGGCTCTCCTGCACCAAACGTTGACTCTTAGCTTTTGCTAAGAACCCCCAGGCACTTCTCCTACCTCTCAACACCGAACTATCTGTGTAGATAATCACATCACCCGGGCGACCATTATCCTGAATTAGTTGCTGGATTTCCACTTCCATGGCCCCTGCTGGCCACTCTCTGCACTCCTGATTCAATGTGATTATAACTCTGCACAAGTCTGACTGCTCCGCTGGCACTCTGACCCACTCCTCTCCTCCCCTAATGTTCTCCAAGATGCACACCTGTCTGATTGTATCCTCTGCCTGAGCCATCCATGATTTCCCTCTTATCAGTCTCTGACCCCTAACGGTATCCAGCGCCTTATGCAACGGGTGATCTGTGTCGGCAACAACTCTGAGGTATGCCTTCGCCTGCATCACCTTGTGCCTACCAGCAACAGTCGGCAGACCAAGGATGTAACGCATATACACCACTGAGGTGTCTGGTGCATCCCAGAATGACCCGCACAGCTTTGTTCTGTATGCGCTCTAATTTCACCAGCTGACTCTTTGAGACAGTGAGCAGTTCTAGTCCATAATCAATCACTGAGAGGATCAAGTGCTGGTATAGTGTGAAGAACATTCTCTGCTCTGTGTCCTTTGCAGCCATAGTTTTAAGTGCATTGAGTCCCTTTTGAGATCTTGTCACAACCGTCTCCACATGGTCCTTGAAGGACAGACTCTTGTAAAATGTGATTCCCAGATACTTCAGTTTGTTCTCTCTGTTGACGCTTCTACCATCTATCGTGAGGCTTGGGACATCATCTCTCACAATCCTGTTGTTCAGAGAGCAACACAAAACAGCCGCCTTTTCCGGGTGGATGACAGCACTCATTTCAGTGCACCAATCAGTCACATTGTCTACTGTCACCTGCAGCTCCTGGACTGTTTGCTCCCTATCTCTCCCCTAGACTGTCATAAGTGTGGTGGATTAATGGCCACTTGGCCCAGTAGTATGGTCTATCATTCTTTTCTTTGAATTGAACTAATGCTTCAGAAATAACCTCATAACCTCCTCAGCTGTAATATGAACTTAAGTCATATGAACAGGATAGAAGCTTCAAATGCAAGCATGTTCCTTTTTTTATCGGAGACTAGCTTCAATGGTTGAAGGTCCGAGCCTCACCGGTTATAATTCGCTGAATAAATTAATGTTACCATACTTGAACAACAGTATTAAAGGATTCTTGCTATTGGGGGATTTTAATCAGTTAAGGACTTATACACAAATGTGCCAGTGATGGTAAATGCTGATGGTTTTCTAAAACTGCCATATTGATGTTATATTAAGTGTATTCACAATAACATAGAGCTGAAAGATTATGTCCAGTTTGTGGTGTCAACAAGCATGAAGGTTGTCTCCATCATTGAGCCACCAGCAGACATTTACATTGATAACAGCTCCATGTTAATGTGTCTTATATTTAATGTTGTCTATGCTATTCTTAAAGTGCTACCTTTCCAGTATTGTCCTCAAGCTTAGACACGTTATTTTAATGTGATTCGTGCCAGATTTAGCTTTTTACATTCGCTGTGTCTCAGGTAACATTCAACAGCATTGGTGGACTTGGGAAACACATAAGATCTCTGAAAGAGATGATTGTTTTTCCACTCCTCTATAAACAAGTATTTCAGCGATTTAAAGTGGATCCACCGCGTGGAGTGTTGTTCTATGGTCCACCAGGTATGTTATGATTTTACTGTGAAGTATGGTTAGTGTGAATGATGTAGGGGAAAAAATAAAATATACATTAAACGCATTACACTAAACATTTAATTAGATGTTTCTTGTATACAGTCGAGTCCACTAAGTCGAACTTGGATAAGTAGAATTTCGCTTAAGTCGACGTAGTCCCGGCCATTGTCCTTCTCAATCATTGTATAAAAGTCCTGATAAGTCGAATTCGGTTAACTCAAATTTTCAGATTAGTCGAACATAAAAATGAACACCGACTATATAAGTGTTCATGTTTAAGTCGAACTGTTCATTTCACACCCAAAATAAATAGTTTTGCGAAAGAATTATTTTTAGTCAGCCCGGAGAACAACAATCTTGCAAATATGACATCTCACTACATGTCAACAGTGGCGGCTAGTGGACGAAACTTACTACATTAACTTTAAAAAGAAAGATTGAGCTGTTGGAAGAAGAAAGTGAATATAGCTAGAGAATTTGGTATTCCAACATCGACACTTTCCTGCATTTTAAAGCATAAAGACCGCTGCAGAAAATTATTTTTTTAATGTCAAATCGACATTGATAGACAGCGAGCTAGAACTGCCGCGTGTGATCTTGGTGATGGATGCTGCCCTTTTAAAATGGTTCAGTGTGATTAGATCAGTAAATGGGCCTTTACTTATTGTGAAAGCAGAAGAATTTGCGTGTCTTGGAGGTCAGACAAACTGGAATTGTAGTGCTGGCTGGTTGGATCGTTTCATAAAACAACATTGCATCATGTGCAAGAATGTGTGTGGAGAGAAACAGTCAGTCGATGAAGCAATGACTCATTCATGGATCGAAGACGTGCTCAGACCTGCTTTAGCTAAATATAATTCTGCGGATGTATTTAATGCCGATGAAACTGGCTTATTTTGGAAATTGTTACCTGATAAAACAATTTCTTTCAAAAATGAAAAATGTCATGGGGGAAAAAATTCAAAAGAAAGAATAACAGTGGTTGTGTGTTCCAATATGGATGGTAGTGAAAAATGGCCTTTATTTGTGATTGGAAAATGTACAAATCCTCGTTGTTTCGAAGGCCTGAAAGAATTGTGTGCCTTTAAACAGGCCAGGGGAAGACATTTTTCACTAGTCAAGAAGCAAAACAAAATCATAGACTTTTTCTTTAATTAATTTGAAAATTTTCATATCATTTTAATGTTCGCTTTCTAAAATATTTCAACATTTCTGATATTGTATTGCTATTTATTTGTTCACTAACTGTGTTTCCTAAGTGGTACAATCATTTTACTCAATGCTACTGCGTGGTATCAGTGTAAATGTGTGCAGTCTGGATAAGTAGAATTTCTGATAAGTAGAACAAATTCCTTCTGCCCCAGTGACTTCTACTTATCCAGACTCCACTGTACATGTAAATACAAAGGCATTATCTGAGTATAAATAAGTCAGTTGTGCTTTCCTGTATTAAAATATCTGGCTAGACATAAGGTGGCACGTCAGTGATAATTCAGAGTATTCTCAGTTTGTAAAGCTAAATGGTCCACATTGTTTACTGAAGCTCAAGAATGAAACACGGTATGACATAGCACATATGTAAGAGAAGAGAGGTCATTCAGAACAAAAATATGCATTACAATGGAGACAGTGACAGAAAACATAAGCTAAGGTGAAACTGTCAGCAGTTGCAGGATGAAATATGGACATTGATGTTAATACTGTAACTATGAATGTAGTTTTTTCTTCTTGGGGCAATATGGTTCACCTGCCACATGCTCTGAAAGTTGTGGGTTTGTTTCCTACTGCCATTCGGTTCATGGGTGCAATTTTCTCAAACTCCTGAGACTACAGAATTCATGCTCCCTGCAAAGCTTTTTGGCCACGCCACCCTGTGGAAGAAGATCAGGCTGTATTGGATAAAATCTGTTGCAGTGAAGTCTGTCTTCTTATTTGTAAACCTTTTATTTTCTTATGTATTCTTCTTAGGTAAATGTTAACATGAATCAGCTTTTGTTTTGCCGCTACCCCCTACTTTATCTCTCTGTATTTTGTGGGCTTGTGTTTTGTTACAGTTAATTAATCTGTCATTAAAGATGGATAATTCATTATTGCATTTTAATTGTTTGTGATTTGTTCATTTCAACATGCATTTTAATTTTCTTTGTAGGAACTGGGAAAACTTTAGTTGCCAGAGCACTTGCCAATGAGTGCTCACAGGGAAATAAGCGGGTTGCATTCTTTATGCGCAAGGGAGCTGACTGTCTGAGTAAATGGGTGGGAGAATCTGAGAGACAGTTGAGACTCTTGTTTGATCAGGTGAATTGTGCAGACTGTTTTACTTAAAATCTCACCAATGCTTTCTTTTAAATGTAATTTTTATTGCTTGCAGCTAATTAACTAGGTTTTCACTAATAATACTATATATCTTTTATGTTGTGTTCTTCAAAACAATCTATTATTTAAGTACTATGCATGGTTTTGGCACTTGCTTGCCCAGACAATAGTCTGTGTTCAATCTCCAGCAGTGGCAGGATTTTTTAAAATCAATCTGCCTCAGGTAAATCTGGCCTCATAAAATAGGCCACACATGAAGATAGGCCATATATGGCAGATAAGCCAGATACTATACCAGAAAGTTTTGAAAAAGAGCCACGAGCTTTTGTAAGAGGAAGAACAATTAGCAATATGTTATATGAAGACGTGAAGTCACCAGACTGTCTGATGATATACTTAACTAATCCAGGCAGAAAGAGAAGCCAGCATTCATGTTAGTTAGTTAGTTAGTTAGTCGACAGATCATCCTTGTTGCACATCGGACCATTCAGTCCATAAGTGCTCGGATCCCCTCCTCAGCAAATCCCGCAGCGTGTAGCGGCTAACGACGCCAGTTCTGTGTTGGTTTATCAATCTTCTTTGGCTTCCTGCGTAGTGTTCTTGTTTGGCCACCCCTCTTTTAATTTGCTGCTCTCGCAGTCTGGCCATTGTTGTAGATTCACAGTCATCACTTGGTTCTTGCAAAAGTCTCACTTCTCGTAGAGCATTCAGAATGTCAGCCTGGTCCATGGCGCGTCCGCCCTCCACAGTAGCCTCACCTGCGAGCTTGTCAGCCCGCTCATTTCCTTGTACTGCCGCATGACCTGGCACGAAGATGAAACTAATCTTTGCCAGCCGAGACCGCTCCAGAGGCAGCAACCATTCTCTTCGGATCGACCCCTCCTCTATCCTCTTGATCATGTTCATTGAGTCGCTAAGGAAACAAGCCCTAGTGAATGTCTGTGTCTCGAGCCAGCATTCATGTATTATGTGTGAAGATCTAGAACCCAGAATCTAGAATCTGTTTAACCCAAAGCATGAAATAGAATAATCTACATTCCCCTAAACAGGGACATTTTAAATTTTATACCAACTATCGTACTATTGCTCTAATAAGTCATGCTAGCATAATCTCCAGCTTATCATCATGAAAAGGATAGACAGGAAGCTGGAATTTGAATTGCAAGTAGGTTCAATAGAGGACGGAGGTACCAGGGAGGTATCTTCAATATGAGAAGCATATTTGGGAAATGTGGAAATGTCAGTGTAGGTAGATCTTTATGTCACATACAATAAGGCTTTTGACTGTTCAGCATCAGAAATTGTGGAACGTCATGAGAGAGATGGGATTGCCAGCACATTTGATGTCCTTAAGTGAAACATTGTATTACAAACAACAAGCAGATGTCAGAGTAACTGATGAAACATAAGTGTGCGGTGCACATGGGACATAGTTGCATTTTCTCACCATACCTATTTAACATATATGCAAACAATTACATGTGGCATGTCAAAAATTATTAAAGCTGTGATAATTGTGATCCTCACATTATAGGTGGGAATCTTACTCTAGAGCTCAGTTACGGTGATACAGTTCTCCTCACCCTCACATTGTAGGTGGGAATCTTACTCTAGAGCTCAGTTACGGTGATACAGTTCTCTTCACACTCACGTAGGTGGGAATCTTACTCTAGAGCTCAGTTACGGTGATACAGTTCTCCTCACCCTCACATTGTAGGTGGGAATCTTACTCTAGAGCTCAGTTACGGTGATACAGTTCTCCTCACCCTCACATTGTAGGTGGGAATCTTACTCTAGAGCTCAGTTACGGTGATACAGTTCTCTTCACACTCACGTAGGTGGAAATCTTACTCTAGAGCTCAGTTACGGTGATACTGTTCTCTTCACACTCACGTAGGTGGGAATCTTACTCTAAAGCTCAGTTACAGTGATACAGTTCTCCTCACAGTGTGCCAAGAATTAGAACAGTTAATTCTGTCTGCTATAACACTTTTTCTAAGTATTAAAAAACAATCCAAGATAATGAGCACAGATTAAATGACATGACAACCTTAAATTACAATCAACAATGAAGAAATTGAATAACTCTACAAACTTTTCTTTTAATACCTTGGCTATCTAATTAGCAGCAATAGATGCTGTTGAAAATAAGTTAAAAGGTGACCGGCCATAGAAATGCAGAGCTTAAACAACATGAGGAACCTGTGGCACAACACCGGTAAACAAATAAAAATTACTAGAATTTGCATCTTTCCTGTGGCAATATGCATATGTGCATCATGGACCTTTTCATAACAACTAATGTAGAAATTTAGATTGTTGAAGTAGGATGGTATACAATTCCTAGACTGACAGATCTGAACATTGAAGAAAATCTGGCTGGTAAACAATATCATGTTATGGAAACTCAAATACTTTGGATACAACAAACATCACAGCAGTTTAGAAGGAACAGTAATGGAAAGCATGGTTCCTGGTAGCCGAGGCAGGGACCAACCAACGTGATCATGGACATGGAACATTAAAAACACCCTGAGCATGAAAATACATCAGGCAAGAGAACTGGTGAAGGATCAAGCGTATTTTTGACATTTTGATCAGAGCAATTTTCTACAGAGGACTTGCTACCTGATGATGCTGCCTGTTATATAATTTTAGGTTTTTTTTTTTTTGTACCTGTCATTTAGTTTGTGTTTAATAAGCACTGTCACAAATGAAGATTGCAATATGATCATAAAAATTAAAAAAACCACGAAGCTACTGGATCTTCTCAATATAGCTAATGTACAAAATACCCACAACGCTTTTCCATTTCAAAAGACAGCATAACACATACAGTAAATTTCAAATATAGCATTTATTACATCTGAGATTTTTTACTGCAGATTTGTATAGAAATGAACACAATACACATCATGTTTTGCATTTTGTTTAATGTAATGACTGTACTAAAAGATCACTGAATTGTTCAATCTACCAGATGTCAGAACCTTACTGTGAACAGATTCCCTTGTACGAGAACTAAGAAGAACATGAGGATATAAAGAAAAAAATTTGACGAAGAGAATTAAAACAAACCAGAATTCCTTTAGGTCATACTGAGATATTATCATAAATGGTCTGTAGAAGTTCTTTTTAACTTTATTGCAGGCCTACAAATTCAGACCGTCCATTATTTTCTTTGATGAAATTGATGGTCTGGCACCTGTGAGGTCCAGTCGACAGGATCAGATTCACAGTTCCATTGTGTCTACCCTGCTTGCCTTAATGGATGGGTTAGACAGCCGTGGTGAGATAGTCGTCATTGGAGCTACTAACCGCATTGATTCGCTTGATCCTGCTTTGAGGCGTCCTGGTCGTTTTGATAGAGAATTTCTATTTCACTTGCCATCTTTGGAGGTAAGCGTTACTACCTGCACAGTGTCATTTCATATTCTTGGCCTTGAACATAGGTCAATAAATTAGTGAATTCATCTTATTTCTTAGCAACGTTGATCCATCTAAATATATTACTTTTATGTTGATTTTCATTTAAATATTTTCCAGTATTTATCGGCATAGTTGATCCAGAACACCACAGACTGAGATATGTGGAGAGACATGAACGCCTTCGACATGATGATGTTTCATTTTTCATTGAAACTGTATCCAGTATTTAGGAAATAAATTAGAAGACATAGGTTAGAAGAAGAGATCAGAAATATTCTCAGTGCTAATTAGTATTTAGAATTTATTTCTCATATTATTTCAATGGCCTCATTCGATGTTTGTGCGCACAGTAAATATTTTTTTTTTCTTTTTGTGTTTCATGGTGAGTGCAATTTTATATCTCTCAAAACTATGATCGTGTCAAATGTCAGGCTAGATTTTCAAATCCTAGACATTGTTTTTAACATATCCATGCTGTATGACGGTCTAGGGAGTGTTCTAATTTGCTTTCTTCGGTCTGATATTGTTTCACTGTAAAATGTCATTTTTCCTCAGGCCAGGAAGCAAATTTTGAAAATCCATACAGCAGGCTGGACTCCAAAATTGAATGATGATTTTATATCTGAACTCGCCGAAAAATGTGTTGGTAAGTGTTACTTGGAATATTAATTTCTATTACTCTGTTATAATGAAACAAGCAAACATATTTTGGGACAAAGTTGCCGACCACAAAAACTGGTCTTCTGTTAAGAATGTTTAGAAGTACTGGCCTCCTGTGTTCTTAACACATAATTGCCTTTAGAGGTTAATGACCTTATTTTTATGCCATTGTTAAATGTGAATAGAGGCATGGGAAAACATGGCCATTGGAAATATCAGTGGTAGACAAGGCAGAGGAGGACCAAGAGAAATGATACTGGATGATGGCCGAAGATGCTTGCATAGAGGAATATCAATAGAATTATTCCAGAACATTCAGGGCTGAGATCTGCACAGATACATGAATGCCTAAGAAAATTTCAGGGCACATGACGATAATGTGGTGAACAATGAGGGACATTCATTAAACAGTAAAACTGATTGCATGGTAGCTTCCAAGAAAGCAAACATTCCCATATTCTCTACATATTATCTTCTTCTTTTACCCTTTATCACAGACTGGGGCAGGGGCCATAAACCAACTTACTCCAAGCCGTCCTATCCTTAGCTATCTCATACAGCTCGGCCAAGCCCTAACTATATTATTCATCTTCTCCACCACCTGTGCTGTCTTTGCCATTTCATACATAGTTCTAACATTCCAGGTGCCAATTCTGAAAATTTTTCCACATTACACCATACTACTACATATAGAGTCTCTTTTCCTATTGGTTGCCCTGGTTATTATTTTTTGTTTATCTTTAGTATTGCTCATGATTGGTTGGATTTTGCCGCTGAAGTTTTTCTTTGGAATGGAGGAGGTCAGCCTCACTTGAAGACAATATTTATCTCTTCAATTGCATCTAAAGGTATCAGTATCTTGGACATATGTTGTTGAACTCTTAAACCTCTGGGGTTTATGAAATTGTGTATTATTGAACATGTGTTATCATGAGAAGCCTCAAAATCAACCATAAAAATAGACTAATTTAATTGGTTGATCACACTATTAGGGCTAAAGATATATAGAATGGAATCTTCCATTTGTGTTGAACTAAATGACAAGAGATAATTATTCAGAAATGGATGCGCACACTATGCACGTGAGCATATGCACACACAAAAATCGCTAAATGTCGGTTCTGAATTTCAGGTTACTGTGGGGCGGATTTGAAAGCGCTATGTACAGAAGCAGCCATGCTGGCACTGCGTCGCAGATACCCACAGATTTATTTTACTGATGAAACATTGCAGCTGGATGTCTCTTCTATCAGTGTCTCAGCAAAAGACTTTTTTGAGTAAGTGTTAAATTGGCTTTCTAAATCTTCATGTCAAACTGTTGCAGGTTATAAGCTCTCTAGCTGCAAGTGGTTTCAAATTGTTTTTTGTGACTTTTGCTTGTTTTAACCTTACCTAGCTGATCAGAAGATAAAGATGGTATGCTCAACCTCAATCCAAGGGTTGTGGATCAGATGTCTAGTCTTCTAAAAGAAAGGCACTTGTGCATGTTGTGCATTCTAAAAATCTGTCAGTAGTTGGAAATTGAAAAGAGCAGGCCAAGTAGTCCGCTGCCTAAGTACATTTAAAATTAGAAAATTACCCCCAAGAAAAAAAGAATGTTATGATTCTGGCATACACACAAAAGGATGATTGCTAGAGTTAAGGGATTTTGTGCGCTGTGCTGAGATTCATCTTGTGTTACCAGTGGCAGGAGACTGGAACACTTACTGAGATATCTGTACAATAGAAGTGATTCTTTACAAACCAAACCAGCTCATCAGCCTGCTGATGAATAATTTTCTGTTTAAGATGGGCAATATAATGTCCATTGATAATTCCACATGCATCATATCTTGAAGCAGTTACAGTGTAGTGGATAGTATATAGACTGCCAGGGCGGTAGCCGTAGTTACATTCTCAAATAAAGAGGAATATTTGTCCATATGTCCCTGGGATAAATCCATCCTTTTAAAATGGCTACCAGGAGTTGGTCATCTATCTCAGAATGCAATGACCAAGTATATTTGGTATATGGTAATCCCTTTGTAACACTAGAAACCAAACAGTACTTTCCAGGTGTTTTGTTTCCTTTGTTTTGGTTTTGACAGTTTATGACAGTATTGATAATTAAAGTTATGTTCTCATTATTTATAATTCATATAAGTGATTTCATTACATTTGATATGAATCTGTGATAACATTAATTGCTTAACACTTATTTCTTTGCATTTACATTTTCAGTGCAGTGAATAATATAATTCCAACGTCTCAGCGAGCTGTAAATACACCAGCTCGTGCCCTGCCAGCACGAGTTAGTCCACTATTACAACGACTTCTGGACAGAGTCATGAGACAGCTTTGTGACATCTTTCCACCTTGCCTTGCCGAGGAAGCATCAACTGATGCAGCTGGTATGTGTACAAGCGTAAAGTTATCATTAAATTGTGTGTGAAAAAGAGACAGACATGTGATAGTGATGTTCTGAAACTGCCTGAAGCGTATAAAATACTTTAGAACAATCAGTTTTAATCATAAACAACATGAGTGTAATTCGGTGGTTCCCAAAGTGAGCAATACAACTTCTAAGAGGCAGAGATTTTTTGAACCTACAAAATACCAAGCCGAAGAACATCTAATGGCGTTTGAAGTTCTGAGGAATATATCAGGGACAGACAGAACAATTATTGAGACTACTTGAGAAACAAATGAAAACCATAAATTCATTAGAGAACTTAGATATAGACAGTCAAGATTTTTGGACATGTTATGATGAGAATAAACTTAATGACAACTGGCATCATTTTTGGGAAGAGAGCAAGGGGAAGGCAAATAGGTAAATACATGGATGGTGTAGACACATGGCATAATCAGAACAATGGTGATTACTTGATGGTGAACCATCATGGCCCACACTTATTGGCATGGCACATGATGATTATTATTAATACTGAGAAAAAGGTATATGTATCTTTTGGGATACCAAGAGCTTAGCCTATGAGGCAAGAAAGTGGTGGTGTGAAAATATTTGTGACTTGGTGGTGTAATGGGTGTGTTTCTTACAGCTAGAAGGATTCATGGGAACAATAGATTAGAGATGGTAGAGAGAACCGGTATGGTTTGTGGGGAAAGAACATGATCAACTTATGTCACCATGCAAGGCCCATACATTTACTATAATGTAAATAACACTAGAGAATGAGGGTTATAGAAAAATATGCTCACTTTTTTATGTGGGCAAAGCTCTTGAAGTGGTCTGTGTCACTTGTTCCATATATCTGAATTGTATACATATTGTAGAAAACCGCTAGCTTATTCGGTATAACTCATCATTCATTGACTTGTATATTGTTACCAGTTAAAATGGCTTCAAAACTTGTGCATTTTTTTCAAAGTCCTTAACTTGGCTGTCAGTCATCCGGTCTTAGCAGCATCATTATGTACAGTAATGACTTATTTTAACACATTTATTTTATGTTTATTGGATTCTAGCTTGATCGACAATTGCCCAGATTTAGAGACTTTGCATAGTCATGACTTGTTTTACCACATTTATTTCTAGTGACAGCTAGTCAGGCTCAGACCCTAGCAGAAAATGGTATTATGTGGGATGAATTTGCAAGTGACGAAGATGAAGATGCCCCATCAATATTTGTTCAACCTACCTCAACTAAAGGCAGCAAAGCAACTAAGCAAAGCACCGAAGAACAGCCTAGCACTTCCCACTCAAAGCCAACTTACCTCAGTTTTGCAAGGTAATGTCTACTTAGATCCTTTTCATTAAAACCAAACATAATTGTTTGGACTTACAAGTCTAAATGAAGTATTATATTAGGTTTCAGTTTTAAAGAAGTGTGATTGGTTCTTAAGCATTAGAAATGTAGAGGTATCAAAAGTGCTTTAAATTATGCTTTAAATATTTACATGTAAACACAATCATGTTTAGCAGGTAGGTAAAAATGGGACAAATTATAAATAATCCAGAGTGAAGTCCATAAATATTGAAATACAGTGGTACCTCGGGTTACGAACACCTCAGGTCACAAAGAATTCAGGTTACGAACAACTTTGGAAAAATTTTTGTCTCAGGTAACGAACGGTGCCTCAGGTTACGAACGAAGGCGAGGGAGCAAGGTTTAACGTTGGAGACAAACGATCGCATACAGTACAAACGAAGGCCACGCAGTACTAACATCGCTTAGTGCTAGCCTAATAGCCTAGTTTTGCACGCATGCGCAGCCTTGCTTTCATTGGCCTTACTACACAGCAGTAAAAGGTTTCTTATTAGCAGTGGCACTGTGATCAGTTTATCTCTTTCATTATTTTCCTTGTTAACCCCATCAATTATGAGTTTGAAGAATGGTAGTGATGCTGTGACAATGAACAGGACCTGCAAAATTTAGTAGATGCGATTGTTACACACAGTGAACAGCTAGGGTTAGAATTAAATTGTAAAAAGACACAGATTATGGTCATCACTAGGAAGGACGAAATACCACAATGTAATATACAAGTAAATGGGAATATTCTTCAACAAGTGAGCAGGTACAATTATCTCGGAACAGTAATAACATCTGATGGGAGATGCCTTGAAGAGATTAGAACAAGAATCGCCATGGCAAAAGTAGCCTTTAGCAAGATGAAAAACATATTGACCAATAAAAAGATGTCAATTGAAACGAGAAACAGAGTGTTGAGATGCTACATTGAACCTGTACTTTTATATGGATGTGAAGCGTGGACAATGAGCAGTCAGGCTGAAAAACATCTGATGTCTGTAGAGATGTGGTTTCTGAGGAAAATGCAAAGAATACCATGGACAGCCAGAAAGACCAATGAACAAGTCCTTCAAGAAACAAATGAAGATCGTAAATTGATTAGAGAAATTAGACGTTGACAGTCACAATTTTTTGGGCATGTTATGAGAAGAAATGGATTGGAGAATTTGGTGACAACTGGTAAGATCGAGGGGAACAGACCAAGGGGAAGACCTAGAAGCAAGTACCTGGATGGCTTGGCCTTGTGGCATGGTCGAGACAGAAACACGGAGCTGATCCACGACTCTGGTGATCGAGTGAGATGGCAGAACATGACCGCCCACGCTTACCGGCATGGCACATGATGGAGTGATGCTGCTAGGAAGCAGAAAGGTATAACAGTGAAGGTAAAGAAGGAAATAATTATGAAACATGAAACGTATGTGTGACATCGCTAATGAGTACAGCATGGCAAAATCAACTCCGCCATCATAAAGAACAAAGAGTTGCTCAAATCAGTCGATGTGGCTAAAGGCATAACTAAGCTGTAGAACCAAAGACCTGAAATTTTAGAGAAAGTTGAAAATCATCTCTTGATCTGGATCAATGGAAAGCTACTTGCAGGAGGCAGTGTTTGTGAGGCAATAATATGTAAAAAGGCGAAACTGTTGCACAGTGATTTATTGTCAAAATTGCTTGGTACAAGTGCTGAGACTGACGATTTTAAAGCCAGCAGAGGCTGGTTTGAAAAGTTCAAAAACAGAAGTGGCATTCATAGTGAATTAGGCACGGAGAGGCTGCAAGTTCTAACGAGAAAGAAGCAGAAGCGTTCAAGGTGGAATTCGATAAGATCATCAAAGAGGAAGACTGTTTCACAACAAGTCTTTAATTGTGATGAAACGGGCCTCTTCTGGAAGAAAATGCCAAAGAGAACCTTTATCACCCAGGAGGAGAAAGCACTGCCAGGGCACAAATCAATAAAGGACAGGCTAACTCTGCCATTCTGTGCCAATGTAATGGATGAAATTGTGTCCTTCGGCAAAAATATGGGCCTGGAAGTCTAAAGCAACAATTTGGAGGAGTTGATTGAGGACCACAGTGGAGAGCTCGCTACAGATGAGCTTGTGGATCTTCAGAATGAATAGCTAAGGACATTAAAGGAGGAGCAGTCGTCCGATGATGAGAAGCCAGTGATCATTTCAACTGCCAGGGTTAGAGAAATTTGCAGCAAGTGGGTAGACGTCAAAGACTTCATTGTGAACCATCATCCAAACAAACTTGTTGCTAACAGGGCAGTAAACCTGATGAACGATAATGCGATATCCCACTTCAGAAAGATTCTCCAGCAAAGGAAGCGACAAATTTCCCTTGATAGTTTCTTGGTGCAGAAAGATTCCCAGTCAGCTGCCAAGAAACAGCGACAAGAAACTCCTGAAACTAATGATTCAGAAATTTCCCATGATTGTTTTCTTGGTAAGAAAGATAGACTAAATTTTTTTTTTTTTAATTTTACATTTAATTTATTTGGTTGTTTTCTTTCTCTTTATTTAATACGTGAAGTACACTTATTCTTTGCGTTTTGTCAGGTAAACGACCGGATGTTAATAACAAAAAGAACGATTCTTTCATCTTGAAACGGATTGTCTCTATTTCATTGATTTCAATGCTTCGGGTTACGAACGTTTCGGGTTACGAACGTTTCGGGTTACGAACTAAGTTATGGAACAAATTAAGTTCATAACCCGAGGTACCACTATATACCATAACCAGGAATGTTTAACCATAGGAGCTTGAAGATTGTAAGGATAAGACCCTTGAAAGTGATATTTGTGTATGTTTCTAATTACAGTTTTCCAGCGAAATTATTGATAAAATCTGTCATCTCAATTCTTAATTTTGGCTCCTAGTACATTGCATACTTAATTGTTTAGTACTATATGCCATGTTCTGTGGCTTTTGGCATTGCCAAAGTAAAAAAAAAAAAAAAACAACTTTTTTAAATAAATCCAGCAGCTTTTCTGAATTTCCACCTGATGAAATTGACAGTTGTATTTGTATGATTGTTCATAAACGCAGCATTTAGAAATGTCAGTACTTGTATATATTTTTTTTAAACTTATGGCATATGTATGATTGCTGGTGTTTGCTAGACAGAAACAAAGGCTGTTTGCCCATGCAGTCATTACACAGTGTACAAACAAGGCTTTTTATTTATAAAAATATCTATAATTTGTTGTAATATTGTGATTCATGTACATTTTGACTTCTTGATGATGTATTCTCAAGTTGTTCTTTGTACCTACTGTGGGAGAATTTTTTTAAAAAGACAGTTACTGCTGAGGGTATTAGACTGGACTATCAGCACTGCATTCTTCTTTCAGCCCATAGATGTACATCTGACTCTAAAGAGTCGACCTAGTTACTCCAGGTTGTGTCAGAAATGTATCTGGGAAGTAAAGGCAGTCAGAAATAGATATGGTTACTATACCTAACAATGCTGCAGTCTAATTTATGTAAGCTCATAATACTTGACACCCATGAATGAGCATCTAAACTACAGGTAATCCGTTTGGGGAACTGCATTGTCATGAGCAATGTGAAAACCTGAGTCCCAGTCCTCTCCAGGTAGCAGATTCCACACATACTGTAAATATTCTGTAATGGGTTGATTGTGAAATTATGTCTATTCACACAAAAACACATCAGAATTGTTGGTGATCGAGTGTTGTCAGTTAAGTGAGAGTCTCCGTTTTGTTCTTATGAGAATTATCAAGTTGTAATTGTAAGAGTCCTTATCAACCATCTGTTGACAAGGCCTATAAGGGAACCAAAGAAAAAAAAAATGTCAAAGGTTACTCTGTAACCTACCATGCATAAGGGGCAACTAAGGAGGTTTGGCATAAGATAATCTATCTCGTCCCCTAGAAAATGTTGCCTGCAAAACCCAGCCAACCATGAACATGTAGAAGGGGTTCAGATTGAGTTGGTTTGATTGAAGCTTTGTTTGTGAGAAACCCCTACCTGTAACCTCGGCTACAGACAGAAGATTGAAACTATCATTGATTTATCATCCTGATTCATTTATGTTATATTTTTCTACCTTCAGTTCTGCTACAAGCCGTCCTTCCACATTCCGCCCACGTATGATATTAGTTGGCAAAGTAGGTCAAGGTCAGACCACCTACATAGCTCCGGCCATTGTACATAAGATGGAGAACCTTCCTGTGCACGTCCTAGACCTTCCGACGCTGTATGCAATTACTGCTAAAACTCCTGAAGAATCATGTGCCAATGTGAGATGTTGTTTAGTATCATTTTGCTAGTCTGACCTTTTTTTCTTTTCCCATTTACCACATTTGAGTGCTGTACTTCTTAATTCTTTACATCTTAAACATACTGCCAGTTAAATACAACTGTCTGAAAAATCAGTTTAGCTACAAGATTGAAGGATACTCAGTGATGGACTTTATCTCTTTACATCTATCCACTCTAGGTGTCTGTAATTTCAGATTGAATTTGTCATATTTATTATTATATTATATTAATATATATCTTTCTGGTGACTGCCGATTCCATCGACAATGAACTGTGGTTTTTGTGGAGGACTTTTGTGTTGGCATTCTGGTGGCGGCATTATGCACAGTGTACCTGTGTGGGCTGTTGGATTGCCGAGACTCCTGTCTGTTCCACTTTTCACATTGGACAGTGGGGAGCATTTTGTGTGATATTCACTGGCACAGGAACGGAGCATAATGGGGACGACCCATTGCCATGAAGTTGGAACCTCGAATAACAAGTATATATTAATTATTAAATATATAATTTTTAATAAATATATTAAGCACATGTTTAAAAACATTTTGTATTTGGAAAATGGGGATGAGTTATTTTATTGTTTCTCATTTGCATGATGTTTGATGCTGTCAGACAAAGAGATACTAGACGAGGAAGTATTTGAAACATTCAACAAACCATAGGACACTAGTATTCTTCACTAGTACCATTACCAAACTTCTTATTGGTATATACACATTTGTGTTTATAAACAAACATTTCCTCCTCCTCCTACTTCTTTGTGCAGTTATGTGCTACAGACATCAGTATTTATCTAAAGTTTACTTTCTCTGGACAGATTCCATCCTCCTCCTCCTGCGTTTATCCGGAATATTCTTTGAACGTAATTGTGTTGTGCCTGTTTACAGCAGAGCTGGATGTTTCCACTTTTTGGCCGACACATCCGACTTCTGTAGGCATTTGTTGATTGGTTTAACCTTCTCGGGTTATGGGCCTTAGCAATTTTGTCAGTGCTGATGCCTTAACAGCTTTCTCTTTGTGATTTCAAACTGTCTTGGGATTGTTAACAGTCTCAGCTTGTGTATTTGTAGCAGCCAGTGACACAGTTAATTAGTTGTCAATCTATTGAAAAATTAATGAATTGTGATTTTCCTAGTTTTTCGTCATTCTACAAAGTGCTTGATCAGTTGTAACCTGTTTTGGTTTTATGTTCTTAATTAGTTCAATTGTCTTCATATTAAGTACTTAATGAATTAATATTTATATACTTGATGGGTTAACATTCTCCTGGTTTTTTAATGAGTAAGAAGTAAATTACCCTTTTACATGCCGTGAGATGTTTTGGGTATATGGTGCTATGCCCATATTTTAATGAGCCAGTCAGCACTAGATGGGTGAAGTGGTCAGTATACTTTACCTCCCAGATCATTTCCTGGTGATCATTTAGGCTGGGTTGACCTGGGAGTCAAGGTCATTTTTTTTTTTTTTTCATTCCCTGCATCGATGGATTTTGAACATATGACCACCCAGTCATGCATGCTGTTTACTGCTCTACATTGGCTCCTGCTGATTTTTAATACTTAATTATTCTTCTAGTTTTCCACACTTACTGAACTGTATTCTTCCAAGTTTTACATAATTACTCTGGTCATTCTTCTGATTTTACTTCCAAAATGAACTCATTCTTATGGTTTTACGTACACACTTTATCATTTTTCTAGTATTGCATACCTAATTAATTATTTTCCTTATGTGACATTTTTAATGAGCTGTATTCTCCTGGCTTTACACACTAAACAGTTATCACTGCTCTAGTTTTACATGCTTAATGAGCTGTAACTTTATTCGTTTAACAGTCTATGGAACAATTAGAAATATACTTTTACATTAATTTGGTGTCAACTCTTCACATTCGCTATGGGAGGTAAAGACTGGTCACCTGTTCTTCCATGCACTGAGGCCTACAAAATGTGATGGTCTTAACACTTCACATACCCCCAGCAGGTGCCTACTATGGAACTTGTATTGAGCAGGCACATTGTTGTAACAGGACATGTTACACTGACAGTTGCATGAGCACACTAACACTTCACAAACCCCCAGCAGGTGCCTACTATGGAACTTGTATTGAGCAGGCATATTGTTGTAACAGTTAGGACACGTTACACTGACAATTGCATGAGCACAGCTGGACAAGTGTTCGGTGCCAGGTTCCTGCGCGAGTTTTTTTCTTCATCATGTATTAAATTTGTTCTCTGGTATTATACTGAGATAGCTAAAACAGTTATTTGTATAGATGGCTTAGTAACATATCATTTTAACACATTCATTTGCATTAAAAAAGCAGTATATTTCTTTGTATTACTCTCTTACATAGACTGACTGGTTTTTAGAGATACAGCATTAGAGCATATGCAGTGGAAAATATATTCAATGATATATTCAATGAAATGAATGCACAGCACAGATAAATGTTTGTGTGTAAGAGTGTATTCCTTGTCTTGATATAGGTGTTCCATGAGGCAAAACGCAAGTGTCCAAGTATAATCTACATGCCATATATCAACCAGTGGTGGGATGTGATGGGAGACACTCTTAAGGCAGCTCTGTTGACTCTTATACAAAACCTGGATCCGTCACTACCTCTGCTTTTATTGGCAACGAGTGAACAGCCTTACCATACACTGGATCTTGTGGTAGGTGCTCTGGTATTGGTGTGATCACTTACAAAGCTCATGAAGTTACTGTGGAGTATGGGGCTATAATTTTATTTGGTTTTCTTTTAATATGATATTCTCAAAAATGTTTCTGGCACTCATTAAGTGATGGTTCCCAGGGCGGTTTGCTGTCTGTGATATAGTACTGAGACGAATGTTGCTAATTCTTTGGACTGCCAGAGTAACGACAATTGCCTGAAAGGGGCTAATAAAACAAGAACATAAATTCAACAAGCAGAAAGAGAGTTTTCTTTGGTCATGTGATGAGAAGAGAGGTACTTAACCCTTTACAGGGCAGACGCTTGTCCGTTTTGTAGCCCTGAACGGGCAAGATTTTTTCAGGTTCTGTAAAAATTTCGGGTCGCGTTAGTAAAAACATCACAAATAAGGTGTTAGTCAACCGATTTTAGTTAAATAAACAACACAATGAAGGGAAAAGCATGCAGAATATGTTACTCATGTGATTGTTGCCGGTAATCCATATATGAACACAAATATTTACGAAATACGGCATGTTTGTGATTTTCCGTCATCTATACGGCAATTTACAAACACATTTTCAGAATCATAATCACTCTTTAAAGTCCGACTCACGACTGCTAATGCAAAGTAACGCTTTGCACTGATATCTAGCTCCGATTAATAATCAACTTCGTGCCCTTTAATGTCATTTAAATTGAACAGAGCGAAATCTCGGCTATCACTTGAAGAATCGCCGAAATCCATTTTGAAAAACAAGCGTAAAACTCCCAAAAACTATCAAAACAAGTCCGTAAAAGTCTGTTCAAAGTCATTGTAGCGCGTTTACAAATGGCGGCCACGTTGTCAAGCTATCGGCGATAGTGAAAGTAGCCGACGGAAGTGTCGGAAAGCCGAGAGATCGCGTTTTTACAATGCATAATAGTATCGGCCGGAATCAGACGCTACGCTCGTATTTAGAGATCGGCCGGTAACGGACGCTATGCCTTGTAAAGGGTTAAGAATATCATGACATCTGAAAAGATCAAGGGGAAGAGAGACAGACCAAGAGAAATGATGCTGGATGGACTGAGATGGTGGCATGGAGGAATATCATCAGCAGAGTTGATCCAGAACACCAACAGCTGAGATCTGTGGAGAGCCATGAACACCTACACCAGCTGGCATGGCACATGATGATGATGTAGTACTGGTTTAAACATATCTTTATCAAGGTGAGAGAGAGCTCTTAACTCTTCCAGTCCCAGGTCATAGCAACTGCTCAATTGGAGAAATAATAACAATAACAAAACCACAGATGTATTATTTTGACATGTCCCGTTGACTAAGTGGTTAGTGTGCTTGCCTGCCAAGACAGTGGTTCAAGTTCAGTCCTCAGAAGGGGCAGGATTATGTTTTTCCCAACCATTACTACAACTCGGGTCAACCCAGGCCCATAAAAATGGATACCAGATAATTTTCAGAAATGTTTGAATTGTCAAGGAAAGAAAGGTGATGAGGAAGTGAACTGGCCACCCTACCTGAAATGCCATGGCCTAGAATATGTGAAGGCCTAACATGTCACACCCTAATGGCAGTATCTGCCATGAGACTAACTTTACCTTATTTGACAGTGGTCAGATGTATACACCTTGTAAAAATATGCATTGTCATAGCTCTTTAGTGCGACCTGGCTAAACACAAGCAGTACAGCCGCACAAGACACATTGAGTTGTAAGCATGAAAATTAGCCAATCATGTGTGGTGTGTTGTATGGGACAAAAAGAGTTATGTAGAGATGGTTCTCATTCATTGCTTGTGTGTTGCTGGGAATCATAAAGGAAGTAAAGAATAGTATCCTGTAACATACAATGCATTCATAAGAGGTGACTAAGAAGGTTTGGCTTGGTGTGACACTTGATACCTTCTCCCGGAGAAAATTATAGCTGCAGAATACAATGTCTACAAGGCCTGGTTTGACTTGGTTGGGGGATATTCTTTAGTGGGAAATAAGACATCAGTTCTGATTGATGGAAATGAATCATGGACTTGTGAGAAATTACTGAAAGACTGCACATATGTAATTCTATAAATGATTGCTGAAATCATCATAAATAACAAGAGTAATGAAGAATGTATTGAAAGAAGCCAACCGGTTATGTCAGAAGTAGCATTCTTTGGACATGCCATGAAAAGGGTACACTGAAAAATAATATGACTTCTCATCCTTAACTAGGGGACATAAAGTACAAGTGCCTCATGGGTTCTCCTGATGGTGAGGAACACTGGTAATAGGGACAGCTAATCCACACACACAAATCAGTCCTATGTACTAGATGTTGTTGCACATGTATGGACTACGCTTTAATTCAAAGCAAGCAAACCCAACAAAAACAACAACAAAAATAATTGGGAAGACCTAGGGAGAAGACGCTCAACAATGAAATGTTGGTGTGGAGAAACATCTGTATCAGAATTAGTTGGCAAAACCCCAAGACAAAAGTCAATAGAATTGCTTATCACTTCTGTTCCTTTGTTTTACTTTGTATAATTTTGGCATTGGCACTTAAGATCTTTTCTGTCTAAACAGGGCAGCTTAATTCACTTGTGGTGACATGAAATTACATTTTGTTTTTAAAAGTCTTACACCAAAGTTAAAGAAACCATTGTTTAGCACGTACATAGAGGAATTAAGTTTCAAATATTGATGCTCGTTTGCATTTAGTTTATGCTGAGGTTGCTACACAAAATTGGTGAGTGAAGTCTACAAAATTCCATCCACAGACAAAACTAATTGAAAGGACAATACATTTCTAAATGAAAAACCTTGGAATAATCAGAAATTTACCAGCTATTGAAGTATTTATCTCTGTCTTCCCCTTGCTCATTTCCTATCAAGTTTGCCAGTTGTCACTTTTTTTTTTTTTTTGTAGCATTACTCTAGAAATTTTATTTGTAACTGCACTGGCTGCAGAGCTTCCCCGTGTTTCTTCATTTCCTGGTTTGTTAGTTGACCTAACAAGCATTGAGAAAGATGGATGGGTTTTCAGACCAGTATTTTGAAGTATATGTTTGTAGTTGTCAGGACAATGTATGAAAAAGTATATTCCGTAAAATGTTTTGTTCTTTTGTAGTCTTTTAGGAACAGAATAATTCTTCAATTGCTATCATGTTTTAATGTGGACCTGCTCTTGGCATCATCTATCACCAGCTTCAGTCATTGTTCAGTCAGTCATCTAATGAAGTGGTACAGATGACAGATCCCAACATGGAAGAGAGACGAACTTTCTTTCAAGACTTATTGCTTAGGCAGGCCATTCGACCGCCGCCACAGAAGAAACAAGCTGGTAAGAATCTAACTACTGTAGTAGTAGTAGTAGTAGTAGTAGTAGTAGTAGTAGTAGTAGTAGTAGTAGTAGTAGTAGTTCTAGTTCACTGTAGAATAGGGTGGCATAGAGGCTATGACCCTGACCTAAGGCTAATGCTGACCTGATTCCAATCACGGTGCGGGTAGTTTGGAAATTGGTAAAAATTAGAAAATTGTAGTGCATTAAACATCTAGTCCTTTTGATCAAGGGCAGATAAACTTGATGGATCTGTGTGCATATTATAAAGGTTGAATAAGCTGCTGCACAGGCAAAATTAGACAACCTCTACACACAAAATGAATGGAAATAGTGATTCTAGTATACACATTTTGATCCTTGCTGACACTACATAGTTTATACACTGTGCTGAGACTCTCCTTGTGGGAGCAGACTGGTGCACTGATGGAGATATCCATTGCAATGAAAGGGATCCTTTACCCAACCAAACCAAGGTTAAGTTGATCAGTATTTATGTGTCAAATTGCTGGCTGTTGGCCTTAGCTGTCATTATGCCATATTTTGTTCAGTGTCTTTCATATTGTCTTGCCTCCTTGTTCTTTGTCCTCTGCTTAGTACTTAATTTCTTGGGTGGAATATTGTGAGTATAGCAGGAACTGTGGTGGCATTGTTGTTAGTGCTCTTGTCTGTCAAGACAATTGTCCTGGTTCAATCCCACATGGGGCAAAATTATTTGGTCTGATCAATGTGGTTTTGGGGTCGACTCTTGTCTTATAACGGTGGGTGCCAGACAATCTGGACAATTGTTCAGGAAGACAAGATAGTGAGGCAGGAAACTGGTCATCCTATGTCTTTATCTCGTGGTCTTGAATAAGTGAAGGTCTAATACACCCCAACAGGTGCATCTGCTATGTGACTTTTTTTTCTGTCTTTTTAAAAATAAATTTAAAAAAAATAGAATTCAGGCCTATTTGGTCGTATTGAAATAAACTAAATGCTAGCAACATTTTGAGAGTTTCTGGCGCGCGCCCCCCCCCCCCCCCCCACCACCACCACTCTGCTCCCAGTTTTTCTATCTCATGCCTAAAGGTTTTTTTTTTTTAATGCTTCTCTTGCAAAACAGTATTGCTAACATTTGGTTTATTTCACTACAGAGGGGTGCATGATCTCAAGGTATGGTGTCCGCCTCGAGTGCTGGAGGTCCCGGGTTCAAGCCCCGGTGAGGACCGGGATTTATTTCACGTGGACTTCTAGTAATAAAATTTCCCCTGGCCTCTGGGTAGTGAGATCAAACGCCCATGTGCGCGTAAAAAATCCCTTGGCAGTTGGAAATTGAAAAAGAGTAGCCTAACGGTGCTGCCCGGGCAAAATTTCAAGTTAAAAATCTACCCAAAGTATATTCAGGATCCTCGCCGGTGCTACAGATTTCGTGCACTGGGCTGAGTTTCTTCAGACTCAGGTTTGAGTTAGGAGGAGAACAGAGCACTTATGGCTTACACCCGTGTGCCATGATGTTGATCCATCGACTAAACTAAACTAAACTTATTTCACTACAGTTGAATAGGCCAAAATTCTTCAGTATAAACACTAACATCAATTCAGCTGCTGGTAGTGCGTGCTTGTGGATAGACACCTCAAACTGCAGTATACATTGTACAATATTGTACTAAGTACAGCTTAGAAAGTCATATCTTATCAGCTGATGAAAAACTCCCCAAAACACTATGCTACCCTATCACAAAACAAGATTGCACATCAGGTCAATTACAAGTGACAAAAAGAAGTCCAGTCAAAGCATTGGCTAAGAATTAACATTTCCAGAGGTCGTCTTCAGACTATATTCTTATAAATTGCTGAACAATTTTACTGTTTTGATTTAAAATTTTTTTCTCTTGTGTGATCAGTTAACCTTATTTTGTGTGTCATCTACATATCTTATGGCTTCTGCTTTACACTACCATTTGTGGTTTCATATACAAATGTTAGTGTTGATCTTCTCAATCTCAGAAATTAATCTTGTTTCAGGACAAAATATAGAACTTTTGAAATCCGAGTGCAGTGTAAAACGAAATTATAAAGGAACTCCGAGACAGAGACAGCGTATGCAGTCCCCTGTATCGACGTGTACATATGAACCATTAGGGTCCACTGTTGAAGTGTTCACAGAATATGAGAATGATTATGTCGTCATTGATGATGTTCCGTGTCCTACTGCCTCATTACCTT
Source organism: Cepaea nemoralis (assembly GCA_014155875.1). Lineage (NCBI taxonomy): Eukaryota > Metazoa > Mollusca > Gastropoda > Stylommatophora > Helicidae > Cepaea > Cepaea nemoralis. The sequence goes on along the minus strand of JACEFZ010006914.1, from coordinate 527,842 downwards.
GCAGCAAGTGTAGGAAACGTCCCCAGACTGCACTTTGTTTATCGATGCCAGAAGCGAAAAGAAGATGCCCCCAAACCACAATCAAGAAACCTAGCAAGACTATATACCGGAAACTTCAGAATCCAGCTTTTACCATGAAGCTAAGATCACATTCTAGGAATGCAAAACTCAATAGCAACCAGTCTGCTAGGCAATCTGAACCACAGTTTAAACCAGTTGTCAGAAAATCTGACAAACCCACACCGTCTAGGGAAGATTGGTTCAAGAGACATAACACGCCGATTGCGCATGTCAGTCATTCGTTTGCGAATGTTCATCATAAACGGTATGTCACATCATCGTTAGTTGTTTTATCACTGACGGTCGTACTCTTTCCTTCATTACCGCATTACTCTACTTATTCCGGTTTTATAATACATTAGCAACAAGTATATTGTCATCTATTTTTTGTACAGCCGTGATTGTAAATCACCACTGTCTTTGTTGATTAAATAGTATATATTTTGTTATTGCTAGCTAGCTTGAGCATTTGATTTGTATACCGAGGTTTTTTTTGTTTTGTTTTGTTTTTTTTAAACTTTAGATGCTTGTCACAAAATAGCAGATTCATTAGCAGGTTATTATGTGTATTTTACATATGTATCTTTATCTTTTTTATGTTGCTCTGAGATGTCTGAGGAAATCTGTTTCAACACTGTATGAAGTTGCATGTTTCTAGTTGTAGTTTCTTATTTTCAATTCTTATCTGGTCATTGCCACATATTGTATCTCAATCTGAAGGTCTGAAGCATTTTAATCATGTCTGTTTTCTGAACGAGTTGTTTATGTTATTGTATTGATTGAATAACATGCCATGCAAATGTTTCACTTGTGTAGTAAAATAAAGCAAAGTATCCTTGTACACACCTTGTTGTGTATTGGGTATGTGGTGCTAGACTCATTTTTTGTAGACCAATTGGCACTGGACAGGTGTTGTGGTCATCGCTTCAGTCATCTTGACTGTCCAGGATATTTCCTGGCATCTATTTTAGGCTGGGACCCCAGGTCAGTGTCACATACCCGCCTTCCCGGGAAGGTTAACCCGGTCAACAAATGCCTGCAGAAGTTGGATGTGTCAGCCTAACGGCGCAAGAACGCAGATCTGCTGTAAACAGGCACAGCGCAATCACGTCCGTAAAAAAAAGTCCGGATGAACGCAGAAGAAGAAATATCTGCCTTGATGGAGATTCAACATTTGTATTGTATTTATCAGAAATAAGTTCCAGTCTAGTGTATTATAGTTTTAATTTCACGATAACACATTGGTTCGTGCACTTGTTTGCCAAGACAGTGGTCCAGTTTCAATCCCCAGCACTGACAGATTCTTTTCTCAAATCAGTATTGCTCTGGTGTCAACCAGCCTCATAATAATTGGTGCTGTATAATTGACTGGGAAGGAAATGTGGCAAGGAAGGAAACTAACCAACCCGCTCCATTGTGTTGTGGCCTAGAATATGTGAAGGCCTAACACTTCACACAGTGTCTGCCATGGGACTATACGTTTGTTTTCTACATTGTAGCCTTTCAGGAGCATTGTATGCTATTTCTACATAAAATCTGTGATAAGACAAAATATGTTTGTACAGCACTTTAATTTCACCATTCTATTTGCTTGTTTTATTTAAAGTTACAGAACATATCTTTATAACAGAAATAGAACATAAGCTAATGCATGAGTTCATCAAAGAGAAGTTTGAGATGGATACTATATTTCTTGAGGAAAATGTGGCAACCAGTGTACTTACACATAATTTAACAGGAGCTCTTCTTGGGTAAAGTCAGAGAAAACTAAACAACACCACAAAAAGAAGTACGTAGATAGGAATCTGTCAGGGTAGACCTTAATAACAAACCAAGCCAAAATGAAGTAACAGATCTGTTTCAAGTGATTCTAGTTTCTTTACTCTTAAAGGGCGAGTGGTCAGTCATTGTGGCTATTTCCAACTGTTTGTTGCTTGGAGGTAATAACTTTAACAAAATGTTTCATCTCCCTTTCTTGTGATTATACTTTTGTAATATTCTCATTAAAACATTACTCCATTTGGGAAATAAAAACTTGGCTCTGTTGGCTTTTAACACTTGACTACTAAAGAATATGAACAGATAGGAAGAAATCCTGAAACAAACATAGGAACATCCTGTCATTCTTTGTGTTAATAAAATAAAAATGGTTAGTTTCACAAATATGCTTTTATTAGATTGTTTTAGACAGTGACTGGAAATGCATATTTTAAGTCCAACACTGACATGACTACATCTTGCAATTTTACAATGATGTTGGTGTTTATTTCATATTCATTGGAGAACAGTATAAAGGCTAGCCGTGACATTTTTATTGAATAAGTGCCTGTGCACATTTTCAGGGAATTGAGAAATAGATCCAGTCCAAGGCTATTTTGTGGCACTCACCAAATGCTGTATAAGAATGACAGTCTTCTGCATGTTAACAAAACACCAATCAGAAAATTTGCTGTACCTTTGAACATACATCATTTGCACCGGAAAATGTCTTCTCCTGAACATGTCCGTTGTCAAAAGTCACAAAAAGTCAAGAGGGCACCAAAAACCAAGAGGAGCATTTCCTGTTGCTCTATGACGTCAAATCTGACTTCAAGGGAAACCATAGGTTAAATCATTTCTGTTGTTTGCAGGTTTTCATTCTTTGATGTTTGACATTTATTGGGTTTTATCATTGACTACTTTGTAACAAGTTGCAACGTTAAGGTTCTGTTTTTTATTTTTTATTTTGTGTATTAGTGGCTATCACATTTATTTACCACTGTAACTCAGAAAGTTGGTAATTATCCTGTTATACTTAATCATCATGAATGTTGATAAGTGTGAGCAGACGTGATTCATCATTTTCACCATCACCTGTATCTTGGATTAGATTCTTTTTCCGATCATGCCATGTGACCAAGTAATGCAGATATATGTATTCTATCAGACATGCTAGTTAAGTTTTCTAGTCTTGTTTCTCCTCATAATGTGTCCGAAAAAATCTTGACTGTCTGCGTTTAAAATTTCTCTAATTAATTTACGGGTTTTATTTGTATCTTATAAGACGCGCGTTGGTTTTTCTTCGCATTTTCCACAGAAACCACACTTCCATTGCCATTAGATTTTTCTCAGCATGTCAGCTTATTGCCCATGTTTCACATGCATATAATGTTATAGGTTCTATGTAGCTCTTTGACACTCTCTCATTGCAATTAACCGCTTTTTATTGGTCAGTATATTTTCCATCTTGCAAAGGCTACCTTTGCTGTAGTGATTTTTGTTCTAAACTCTACAAGGCACCTTCCATCAGATGTTATGACTGTTTCAAGACTGTTGTACTGATTCACTTGTTTAAGAATTTTCTCATTTGCGTGGATGTTACATTGTGGTACTTTTTTTTCTCAGATATTAAATCTTATTCCTACCAAGGAAAATAGATAGCATTGTGTCATCTTTTTAATACATTACATATGATACAGCTCACTGTATCAAGTTTTCTTGTACATGAATAGCTTTTAATTGTACTTTGACATAGTTATTAATGTTAATATTATTATTATTATTATTGTGTTTCAGTATAAGTCAACAGAGAAGCTAAACATTTTTAAATATTTTTTTTTCAATTTTGTAAAGTATCACTGTACTTCCAGTCCCCAACATGGCGGATAGGCATTGAATCGTTAAGGCCTCTGGACTGGAGTGTTTATGCTTGTGGCTACAGTTTGCATTCGCATTTTGCTCATGTTCGAATGGTAGTACATGGGTCCATTGCCCTGCTACTGAGTGCGTGTGTGGCGCGACACTGTGAGTTGTGAAATTTGTGTGGAATGCTTTTACATCTGTCCGCTGTTGTTTGTACAGTGAACTGCATGTTCGGAACAATGGTGGCCGGCTGTCGCTGAATTGACTGGTTTGCCTTTTCAGTTCATGGGTGCATTTTTCAAGGAGACTCCTGAGAGTCGTCACTGAAGCTACGGAGTTTGTGCTTTGTGCTGTGCTTTGGCGGGTCACCCTGTGGAAAGAGACCAAGCCATGTGGGATAAAACTCGGGTCAATGAAGTCTTTCTGGTGACTGCTGATTCCATCGACGATGAAGTGTATTTGTCATGGAGGACTTTTGTGTTGGCATTCTGGCAGTGGCGTTATGCACAGTGTACCTGTGCTGGTTGTTAGCTTGCTGAGACTCCTGTCTATTCCATTTTTCACATTGGGCAGTGAGGAGCACTTTGTGTGATATTCACTAGCACAGGAATGGAGCATAATGGGGCCGACCCGTTGCTATGAAGTTGGAACAGCGACTAACTGACTAACTAACTAACACTGTTTATCTACAACCTTTTTAAAATCTTCCTATTCTGTCTTCTTCCCACCTTCATTCTCTCCTCTTTACCCCAGACCTATTTACATGAATATTTGTTTTCAACTGTTTTAAGTGAATTTGCTCATTTAGCTCCCAAGTTTTTGCAGTTCTTAAAGGTGCTTTTTTTTTAAAATCTGTCAGACATTGTGTTGGTATATTAAGCTTTTATTAGCATCTGGTGCCTGTTTGGTGCATTTGACTACCTAGTGAGGTGATGTACCCATATTTATGAAATACTTTAATTGGGCTGCCTTTTTACTTTCACTTCAGATGTACAGTAAATTTGGTAATTACTACATTGAGCCATGATTACAGGTGTAGAGTATCATTATCAACATGCATACTGAAATAGGGGGAAATTAATATTTTACCCAAAATGTTTATTTACATATTTTTTATTTCTGTAATACAGATGCTTACACACAGTAAAATGTATAATTATTTAATTTTCTGGGAATTTATTATTTGATTTTCTGTTGGGGGTTTCCATGATAAAATGGGCAAGTTGGGGCTGGGGGTCATTGCTGGGGCTGTGGAGATTGTGTGATGTTCTTGGCAGACAGCTCACTGTTTGCAGAGAGAGACTTGGCCAGATGAAATCAGATGCAGTGGAGTCTATCCTCTTGCTTTAGACCCTTTGCAGTGGAGTTTATCCTCTCGCTTCACGCCCTTTGATTTTCTATTATTTAAATACCAGTCAGCAACTAACTGTTGGTGATGAAGTGTTGATTTGTAGATTTTCTTCTGACAGTGTTTTCTGGTGGTGTACTGGTCAGTGTTAAAGCATGCATGTCTGTATGATCTTACATGTTCACATTTTCTCAACTTGTACTCATTGTCTAGCACAACGCATGTTAGAAGTCCTGCCCAAAGCCCCACCTCCTAAACCTAGAGAGCTGACGGATGAGGAGCTGACCCTTCTGGTAGAAAAAGAAGAGCTCACCCTGATGGAACTGCGCATCTTTTTAAGAGATGTCCTTAATAAGTTAGGCGGCGACAAGAAGTTTTCCATATTTGCCAAGCCTGTCAATGTCGAAGATGTAAGTATTTTTACTTTCATTAGTCAGATCATTATAAAAATTCAATCAATCGCATGCCATCTCCACTATGAAGGTTGGCTGCAATGTATCAACATTTTCTGTTTGTAACTCTGATGGTACACTCTGACACGCTGTTCATCCATCTCTTGATGTTATATTCCCACTTGAGTTGCAGTCTACTTCATACTCACCTGCAACCAACTTTTCCCTCCAGCACAATCTATTTATGAGATTGCTTCAAAAAGTTGCCAGTATAGTCATCTCCTGTTTGCGTGATTGATTCTGTCTTGGCAGTTATATAGTTTTATAAGATCCTAAAGTCTTTGACAATTCATCATTGCTGATTTAACTAATTTACTCTCAAACCTAAGTGATAAATTTGTGTTGTTTACATAACATTATTGCAGTTTAAATGTTCTTAGTTAAATCATGTACAAATGTCAAATTTTGTGGTTTGTGAAGTCACCCTATTAAACAGATCCAAGAAGAAAGAGAACAAATATAACTTCTCAAGTCAAAGAACAAAACACCTGAACCAAAAAGCACAAAGTCACAGACAGAAGAAGAATCAACAAAAGAAGAAATAGAAGAGGAGGAAGAAAACCAGACAAAGATTAAGAGTGGATGGGGGTCAGAAGAAGAAACTACTCTCCTCCAAGATCGAGTTATCAACCCGTCCATGACACAAAGTATCAGAGATGACTCAAACGATACGAAGATAGACCAAGACGGGGAAATACATGGAACACCAGGAGAGATGACAACTGGTAAAGCTCCCTGAAGGAAACAGCACCATATGACGAGGTGGGTACACAATTACTCGAGGCCTTAGCAAGTGCACGACTCTGTCCAGACATGAAAAACCACAGCAAGAAAGTAACTAACACAATCAACCAACCAGAAGCCAGGAAGCTGGAAAAAAAAGCAGCCATACGAAAGACGAAACAAGATACACTGTAAAGACCCCAACTGTCCAGCTATAACCAAGTCGTTAAGTCGAAGGTTGAAAGGGGCCATTCGTATCAAGAAACCGAATGACGGAGTAACAGTACATTGCAACACTGTGACTGCCCTGAAACATTTTCTCCAAACCTTGGCTTTGCCTGATTTGTTTCTTGTTCCATCACCTCAAATCAGCATTGATTTGAGTCAAGAACTGACATCACAGCATTCAGGACATTCCCATGCGTGCACCATCCCCCTCTGCAACAACCAGCAAAGAGTCCCAATACTAATCGTACCATTTGTAGTCTGACCACTTGGCCATTCCCCAGAGCAGTTAACCCTCTGTTCACTCCCTGCAGCACCATTCTTTCTAAGCCATTATAATTTATTTGTTCTGCCTTTGGTATATTGTTTATTGCTCCAGATGTTAATATCCCTTTAGTGAATTGTTTATTTCTCCAGATGTTAATATCCTTTTCGTGTTGAATTTATTTTTCACCATTCTCATTCTCTTTTTTTTTAAATTTGATTTGACAATGATTTAATACTGATTTTAACAGTTTCAATTGGTGATGAATTGTTAGTCTTGGTGTATCCAGAGTGATGTTCCTGTAATTTAAAAAATATGTTTGCTGTTATACTCAGTGCTTGTATAGAAATTCATACAGTATTTTATGATTGTGCAGGCTGCAGATTACTATGATATCATTGAACATCCAATGGATCTTTCAACCATGATGGCAAAGATAGATCTGCATGAGTACACCACAGTAAGGTCATTCATGAAGGACATTGACCTAATTTGTTCCAATGCATTGGAATACAATCCCAACAGGGGTCCAATGGGTAAGTTTGACACAGATTTCCATTATTTTTGGCAATTATAATTCTCTCTCTCTCTCTCTCTCTCTCTCTCTCTCTCTCTCTCTCTCTCTCTCTCTCTCTCTCTCTCTCTCTCTCTCTCTCTCTCTCTCTCTCTCTCTCTCTCTCTCTCTCTCTCTCTCTCTCTCTCTCTCTCTCTCTCTCTCCCATCTCTACCTCTCTCCCTCCCCTCTCTTTGTCTCCCCCCTCTTTCTCTCATCCCCTCATTTCTGCCTCCTTGTTTATTTTTTAATCTTTATGTTTCTGCATTGCATACAATTTCTTACATTAACAACCACCCTTTGTCACAAAATGATATAAAGTAGTTGATAAATGGTTGTTAGTTTATAAATGGTTGTTAGTTTATAAAGATGTCTTTATTTGAAATATCCATCTAACTTAATGTATATGTGTAGCAGATGATAATTTCCGCAGGCATATGAGCATACAAATTTTCACATGCACATGGTATTTAAAATGATGGTCATACTCAAATATTGCACAGCAGGAAAATCACAAATGAACCAACTGAGCCTTTCATTGAAACATTCCATCCATTGTGCAGATGGAGAAGACTTCCACAACAGGACTATTATAGGGCACAATCAGGGATGCATTATCATCGACCAGAAACTTCTTCTGTGTTCATCAAGAGTTTTTTTTTCTTCCGGATATGATTGTGTTGTGCCTGTTTACAGCAGAGCTGCGTTCTTGCGCCGTTAGGACCACACATCCGACTTCTGCGGGCATTTGTTGACCGGGTGAACCTTCCCGGGACCAGAAACAAAACGTGCTTCAGTACAGTGGAAACATCCTTCACCTCAGCCAAGAAATTCAGTGCTTCACCATTAGCAGGGAAGCGTTTTGCGATTCCAAGGTCATGCTGTTACCCCATTTCCAGAAGAAAGGTGACATTGTGAAAGCTGCATCGTACTGTGAAGTTCTAATGATGCTTCATGATCAGTTTGAATATAATACCCAGATCTGCTAATTATGGGACTACTGCTCCTTCATGGCAGTGCCGGACATCATGTCTATTGATTATATTTACCCAGGAGAAAATTGCTCAGCTAGAGTGGGAACTTCTTTAATATCAGGCTTACAACCATAACCTAGCTCCAAGCTATTTCCATCTTTGGTTTTCTAAAGAAGTAACCGTGACTGTAAAAAATGTGATAGTGATGAAGTTGAGTGTGAGGTGCAGAGGTGGCTAAGGCAGCAGCCAAAAGACTACATTAATGCAGTAATTGGGGAACTGTTAAAATGATGGGGTAAATGCATCTACATTCGCAGAGATTGTTAAGAAATGAAGAAATATGTTAGTACAGTAATAAACAATTTTCGAGTTTGTATTTCATTTTTTTTAACAAACTGATTTGTGATATACTGACTTACCCTTGTAAAGGCATGCATTCATACAAACACAGGTAAGATATTTAGTGTTAGTGTGATGTCTACATGTTCAGTGCTCATAGCAAGGATACTGGTTGTATGCAAGGGTTGGGTCCTGGTTGGTGTGGGTCCAAGGTCACTGTGAGGTTGGGTGAGTGTAGGTTTGTCTGTTTTCATAGGTCAGGCTGCAAGGACAGTTGCAGGACAAGATGGGAGACTGAATGTTGGATCGGGGTTGGTATGTAGTCAAAGTGGGCTTAGGGTTGTGGAGTAGGTTTGGCAGTTAGTGAAATCTGGGGTATGGTCGTGGGTGCAAAACCTTGAATTGCTCGATTTAGCTAGCATTTGTCACAGCATTGATGGGTGTAAAATTCTAAGTTGCATCATCTCACATTTACTTACCATATGATCCACAAACTTGTCTGCAGATCGAATCATTCGTCACCGAGCCTGCGCTTTTTTTCGTGGGTGCAAAACCTTGAATTGCTCGATTTAGCTAGCATTTGTCACAGCATTGATGGGTGTAAAATTCTAAGTTGCATCATCTCACATTTACTTACCATATGATCCACAAACTTGTCTGCAGATCGAATCATTCGTCACCGAGCCTGCGCTTTAAAAGATACCGCTTATGCTATAATCAGAACTGACTTGGACAAGGACTTTGAGAAAACCTGCATAGACATTGAGGAGTCACGAAAACGAAGAGGTAAACAGACATCTTAATCATACATGATAATTATCCTCCTAATTAAGTTTATAATTATTATGACCTTCAATATGTAGCTATTGCATACAACTGTTCCAGATATCTTGATTATTGTCTTTGTATATTTAAAGTGTAAAAGAACATATGAGAACAATATGTATCCTAAAACCAAGTAAAGGGTGACATTAAATTATATAGCAATTATCCTCCTCTGCCGCATCTCCACCTTGCCATGATGGAGGGGCTAGAGTGTTTCAATGACCCCAGTAGCTATGCCGACAGTAGCACAGCTACTGGCAGGGTCTACAGGGTGAGACAGGTCAAGAGATAGGAACCAGATTAAGAGAGATACAAACCTGCTGCCTTGTAAGTATCAAACTCTAGTAAGGCCACAGTCTGCCCAAGCACAAAAAAGTGCTGAAGAGGAAGCAACCAGCCAGGAGGCGCCCCATGGAAACCAGGATGCCACTTCACAGGCAAATGAAAAATGTCTACCTGCAAAAACGACATGGTGCTCGCCCTGTTATGGACCTCCAGGCAGGTGTAGCACTGGACCCTATGCCTCAGAGAGATCCAACCACAGTAACTAGAGGTCCTTCTCAGATGTCCTGTGGAGTCAGGGGACATGAGAATAGATTGTTCGATCACACCAGACAAAGAATAAAAATAGTGCACTGGAATGTGAAGGGAACTTGAAACAATAAAATTTAGCTAAATAATATCTGGAGTGAATAATAAGTAAATATATGTTGCTTGCCAGAAAGTCACCTTAATGAAAATATTGCTTTCAAAATCAGAGGCAACCATTGTTAATGATCTGACTTAAAAGATGGGCGAAAAGGTGGGATAAAGACCGTTTTAAAGAAAAACAACACTGCCGCCCAAATTGAAGTATATTAGAAAGTGGCGAAGTATCAGACCCTTACACTTAAAACAGACAATACAGATCTACATCTAATCAATTATTACTATCCAAGCAACTGCTCCCAGGCAGTAGATACAATCCAGACAAGAACAAGTTATTGCATGTGGAGAATTTAATAGCCACTCACAGAGCTGGGACTATGATCACAAGTTGGAGGACTGGCAGGATGAGAATAGATTTATCTTTATTAACATGCCATCTACCCACTTATCTTCTACTAGACTCCATAGCGAAAGGGTTAGGGGGTCAATTTGTAATCCCGCATACCGTATTCGAAACACAGCAACGGGAGATTTGGAAGCAGACCGCCTTGCGTTGGTTTCCCATACGAAGGTATGAGTGGCAGTCATTCAGAAAGCAGTGGCAAACTACTAAACGTAAATATGCCAAGAGATCATGGACAGCCTAAAAATGCTGGGTTTGACCAACCTTTTTCTTTGACAAGCCATCTACCCACCTATCTTCTGCTTGAAACCATGGAATACCACAACTTCACATAACCTAGCTTTTCATTCACCAGACCTGGTGGCAGTGACCATCAGCCAGTCTAACTGTAGAAAATTATCTTGTATATGAAAGCAGCACCCTCTCGAGGTGAAACTACCAGAAAGCAGACTGGACGATGTACAAACATTGTACCAACATACTGGTTAGAAATCTGAACACAAATAAAGACATAAAGTTGTTAAATAGTTAGATCTATGCATACTACCTATCCATCCATCATGTGCCATGCCGATAAGCGTGGGTGGTCATGTTCTGCCATCTCACTCGACCACTGGAGTCGTGGATCAGCTCTGTGTTCCTGTCTCGACCATGCCATGTGGCCAAACCATCCAGGTATTTACTTCTCGGTCTTCCTCTTGGTCTCTTCCCTTCAATCTTGCCAGTTGTCACCAAGTTCTCCAGTTCATTTCTTCTCATTACATGCCCAAAAAATTTTGACTGTCTAATGTCTCTAATCAGTTTACGATCTTCATTTGTTTCTTGAAGGACTTGTCATTATACTACCTATAGGAAACATGAAAATCAATACCAAGAGGTGCTCGTAAGCAATATAAAACGTACTCAAATAGTGAACAAGAGCAACTGCATAATGATGTGAAAATATGTAGAAAGCAAGCATAGACCAAACCCAACCAACAGCACCACAATAAATACTAGCATGCAAAGGCCAAATTTCAAACAGCCAGCTTGCAGGCTGTCTGGAAAAGTTGGCAGGAGAAAACAGTCCCAAAACTTTGAAAAAGATACAAGAAAGTTGTGGAAGCAAGTAAAACAACTTATTGATGAGTCTCACGAAGAAACAAAAAAATTCACTGCATAAAGTTGGAAACATTTTAACAGGAAAAGGAGCAGTTGACTATTGTAGACTCATTTGCTCAAGACAAACAACATTAAAATTAGCCCAGAGAAACAAGAGAAAATTTGAGAGAAATGACAATATACTTAACAGGAAAAAATAGCACTGGAGCTATCACACCCAGCGAATTGACACTAGCAGTGTCAAAACTGAACATGAGAAAAGCACCAGGAGCCAACGGTATATCATGATGAAATTATCAAGAACATAGGAACAATGGCCAAAACAAAACTCCTGCAAATCTTCATTAACTGCTAGACCTTAGTCTGAGTTCAGAGTTCCACAAACCTGGAGAGAAGCAATCATGACACCTCTCCTAAAATAAGGGAAAGACAGTTTCATTGCCTCCAGCTACACACCAAATAGCCTTACCAGTGACCTTCTTGTTGCTGAAATACCACATGGAATTAAAGTGGCAATGTACACTGATGACCTGGTTCTATGGAGCACAAATTAACATGCATCAATGGCCACCAAACTGCTACAAAAAGTTGTAGATGCGTGGGCATATAGATGGTGTGTCAGCCTAAACCCTGACAAGTGCAGCACCACTCTTTACGCTCATCCCCAAGCAAAGGCAGACATTATCTACATAAATGGAAGACCCCTAAAAGATTTTAAAACCTGCATACCTTAAAGTAACATTCAACGACAAGCTGACATGGAGAAAGCACATCAATAAAGCAGTGACATAAGCCAGAAGAAAGATAGCCATCCAGAGAAAAACTAAGTGGAACCACATGAGGAGCCAGCAGGAAAATACTTAGCAAAGTTTATCGACAATGCGTATGACCACAACTTGAATATGGGTCAACTGCATGGTGTTCAGCATCATCAACCACACAACAAAAGCTGGAAAAGGTGCAAAATCAAGCGCTTAGAGCCACCACGGGAGTAAAGAGATCAACCCCTATAGTGGAGATGAAGAAGATGGGTGGACACAAGCACTGAGATAGCGCAGCGATACGAAAACACAAATACAAGCAATAAAGTCCCTCAGCAGGCCAGGCCACCCTCTTAAAAACAGATTTTAATACCTAGCTATTGGCTGATTGAAACAAAGCAGTTTTATCCCCAAGCCTAATGATTCTGCAGACAAACTACCAATCCGCCCACAGTTGGTATCTCACTGAAAACTAAGAATGAACTCCTTGGAAAGGAGAAAGCCAGTAGTACTTTGCAGTGTCGGACAGGGGGGTCTTGAGCTTGAGGAATTGATGGTCTGGCTAGTGCAGTCACACCTTACTGAGGGATCGAACCCACATCTCCCGAAGGAGAGCCCAGCATTCTGGTCACTTCGGCTAGCCGTTATCATGAGGGCAATTACACAAAAAAGTAGTTTAATGTGCATCTGTACTTTTGCTTTACAGATTACTGAAAGACATTTATGTGAATTATGGAACCTAATGAAAGAAATGGGCTTCCCATTACATTTAATACAGATCATAACAACATTCTACAGTGCACAAATGGCAGTCATGAGAATGTGATGATGCAAGATGAGATTGGTTTGATGTAGAAAATGCGGTCAGAAAGGGTTGTATTTTGTCCCTTTCTCTGTTTAACTTATATACTGAAAACATAAAGAGGAATAGAATATTGACAAGGAACAAATGATCTCTTTGTAATCACAGAAAAAGAAATACTTGTACATTGATATGCTGATGGCACAATATTACTGTCAATGCAAATGTTAATTGAGAAACTAGTGCAAAAACAAAATGAACAAAATTTATATCTCAATGCAACAAAAACAAAATTAATGACAACCGGTAAAACAAATATTGTAGCATTTATTGGCTGTTATTTCAAGGCAATTTTCACTCATTAGCTTATTGCTTTTACAGATCACAAATCTACAACTGTGCCAAACTTCTACTACACAAAGCCCAGCAGCCATCAGCTGTCTTGCAAGTCTCAATCTGTCACGCCTGGTTGTCTAGACAACTCAAAACCAGCCCGATCCATTCCTAAACCAGAAGGCGAGAGGTTTAGCCGCAGGGTTCGTGGTATGAACATAGATCCTGCCCCACCTTTAGAATCCGTGGAGAAAGTTTACAAAATGTCACGAACAGGCGTCTCACCTTCCCAGGAAAGCAAAAACAATGGTAGCAATGTGCCAGCATCTGCTGCATCCCAGTTGCAGAACCCTTCCAATCCAGAGGCGGAGGAAGCATGTAGCAGCAGTGTATCACAGTTACCTTCTGACAGGTCTCACTCAAAGGAAGAAAAAGTGGTCACCATTGCTGTACACAAATTGGGTGAACAAAAGAAACTTGTACCAACTTCATCGTCAAGTAGCAAAAAGAAAAAGAATAAATGTGTGTGGTGTAAACCTCGCCGCAAGCGTCCTAAGTTTTCAATCATAAGGCCTTCTGTAAGTCGGGTGAGTGGGGATGAGGGAGCTGAAGATGAGATGAGCCATGAAGAAATGGAGGAAGAGAATGCTGTCCATGATTCTCATAAGATAGACAACTTGCAGCTTGTAGTAGACACAACAGAACATGAAGGTGAGGATTATATGTAGTAGCTTACTTCACTGCAATAGTTGCATAAATACTAGTAGTTCATGGTAGAGAAAGATAATCATTCTGGTAAATACGGTGTTGGCATCTCTAATAGAGCCATATCCGCGGAGGTCCAGGGACTGCTTTCCACCTAGGTTCTGCCTTTGAAGAATCGTGTGGGTGCAGCCGTGTGGGTATTTACCTCCCCGAGAATGACCCTAGAATGTTGTTAAGTGTAGTTTTTTTCAGTGGCCCTGGTGGTCGTCGCTGGAGTTGCAGAGTTTGCGCTCTGTGTGACACTTAAGACAGGTCACTTTGCTGGAAGAGACCAGGCCATGTCGGATTAAACCTGATGCAATTAAGTTGACCCTCTTGCCTTCAAACACCCTTTAATCTCCTCTGAGGCATTGGTCTTTGGTTAACACATGAAAACATTTTGTGGGTACAATCATGTCAAAATAAAACCAAAACCTGGAAGTAGCTCTGCATCCATGGACATGGGGAGGTATCATTTTGAATATGGCAAGCATGTCTATATAGAATGCCATGAGGATGATGAAGAAGAGTGGGAGAGAACTGAAACAAATAGCAATGGAAATAGAAATGAAATATATTGTAGCTATCAGGTGCAGTCAGTTTTTATTTGAATGTTTGTATTCCATAGGCATGGAGTGTAGACAGAAGCTTTCAAATGCAGTTGTAGAATAGATGGGGAAAAGACAATGGACAACAAAATAGACTTTATTGAAAAATAAGAAATAAAGAAAACAACACATTAAAGGGATTAGTTTAGTCGACGGATCAACATCACGACACATGGTTTCTACTCTTAACTCAAACCTGAGTCCAGAGAATCTCAACTCAGTGCACGAACTCCATAGCACCAGCGAGGATCCTGAAATACTTTGGGTAGATTTTTAACACAAGATTTTGTCCGGGCAGTGCCGTTAGGCTACTCTTTTTCGATTTCCAACTGCCAAGGGATTTTTTACGTGCGCAACTATACATACGGGCGTCCGATCTCACTACCCAGAGACCAGGGAAAATTTTGTTACTAGAAGTCCACGTAAAAAAAAATCCCAGCCCTCGCCGGGGCTTGAACCCAGCACCTCCAGCACTCGAGGCGGAAACCATACCTCGAGACCACTCAGCCCCCCCCCCCCCTCCCTTACATTAAAGGGATAAGTATTAATAGGGGCTTTGTATCGGCTCTGTGGCAAAGGGGTTACGAATGCAATTCATAATCCCACATACCACGTTCACAACACAGCTGCTGGCGATTTGAAAGCAGGCCACTGCCTTGCATTGGTTTCCATATAGTGGTATGAGTGCCGGTCGTTCAGAAATCATTCGCAGACTTCTGAGCGTAAGCTTGCCTAGGAAGCACAAACAGCCAAAACATGCTGGAATTGACTGCTACATCCTGTAAAAGATATGCAACTGACTAAAAATTAATAGGAGGTATGAAATGTTAGAAAAGAAAATGTGTTCTATCTTATGGTATACAATTGTAGTTTTTATCACAGGAAAGATACATTCGGTTTAAAGAATGCAGTCTCTTGGTAAAAGTAAAGCTATGTCACTTGCTACCATGTGGATGTGAGGTTTATGATTTCATATGTATTAGGTCATGGCATTATGAGGTGGGATTACCAACTCCCTTCCTCACCACTTTTTCTTCCCAGAGAAATCTCTGGCATTCGCTTGAGATTAAATCCAGACACAAACACAATCCCCCTCCAGGATGGCTAACCTGATTTAAAAAACGCCCTCTAAAGTTGGATGTGTTGGCCTACAGGTTTTGGCTCAAGGGTGCATATCGGGACACACCGCAATTACGTCTGAAGAAACACTCCAGGTGAACGCAGAAGAAGAAATCCAGACCACTGTACTGATAGGGAGCCAAGGTAGTGCAGTGACAAGCATACTTGCCTGCGGGCTCAGCAGTCATGGGCTTGAATTGACATCCAGGCAGATTGTTCTGGCCTGGTCTCCCAGGTTGACCCAGCCTAACTGGATATCAGGAAATATCTGAGGAAGTAAAGGTGGCTGGCAGGATTTTAACTACCTTCATATCCTTTACAGGACATCGCTGTCAACACCAGCATTTTACTGCTGTTGTGATCTCTTGGCAAGTTTGCATTCAGTAGTTTGCCATTGCTTTCTGAAGACCAGCTCCCATTCCAATTCGTTAAAACCCAGCGCAGCGCGGGCTGCTGTCAAATTACATGCAGCTGTGTTTCGAACGCGGGTAAGTAGGATTACGAACCGTGTCCATAACATCTTCACCATGGAGACCAGTGGGTGCTAACTGAGGTATAACAATATAGGATCTATTTAAAAAATATTGCACCTTGAATCTCTTAAACTTTATCATGTTAATTATTTTATAACTTGTTACTGTACTGATAAAGAATTGCATGCTTTCCCGTGCTACTGTAATGTCTCAAGTTTATGACTAGAGGCATAATTTAATTGCAGTTGAATATATTTTGAACATGCTGACAGTATTATTAAGAAATATTTGTATCTGTTGTTGTTGTAAGCAGAATCGAAAGAGATCAGAAGTCCGGGCAGAATGTCCACCAGGGGTAGAAGCCCTGCTCATGTGAGTCCTGTAGCCTCTTGCTCTTCTAGAATCAGCACCAGGCGAAGCAGCTTGAGTCCCCACCCTGTTGCAGCAACTCACAGTGGTTCTTCAGCCCAGCCTCAGGGTCATTCTGATGCAGCAGAGTCAAGTAAAGACAGTGAACCAATGATTGTGGATGAAAGTGCACCTTCAGAAAACAAACAGCAGAATACTGATAAAGGTAAAGTTGTTACTGGTAAGGATGTTGAATATTTGTTGCTATTATGTTTTGATCATATTACCAAAGAAGAGTGTCAACCAGGAAAAATAATAGAGGTGATATCAGAATGATTGTAGGAAAATATATCCTTAAATATCAGGAAAATGAAAATAATGGTTACATTAAAGAATAACATGAAAATGTGATTTTACAATAGGAGGAAACATTGTTCACTAAAAGCTGTGGCTTGGATAAGTAATATCAATAAATTGATCCAGAAACCCAGATCTGTGCCATTCAGCAAAGCACATGATGATGGTGGAATTTACATTGCGTTAGTTGGCAGTCTCATGTTTATGGAGTGTGGAGACTTTCCTATATGATTGGTCCAGCCCATTACATGAGGTAATAAACTCTTTTCCTCCCTGCCTGCCCTTGCAAGAGGAATCTCTGTTGCCCATGTTTAGAGCCATACCTAATCTCAAAATAATTAACATTCTTCTTCTATTGGGGGTGCACAATTGACTGTACTACCACATCTCTCCTGATATACAGATTGAGACAGAAAATAAAGTGCTTTAGCCATCTAATGATGGAATCTGATCAGTTGTCGCGTAAACTGATGTTAGAAATTGTTTCAGCTGCTAGCTTTGAAGTGTTTGCTGAAATATGAAAACCTCCACACAAGTGGCCACGGAAAAGTAAATTAGATTTTAAAAGTCTTGACTCTAAGGAGAAATGCTGCTCAGTATGTTTCATGGTTGGTGCTCTACCATGGATGGACTGCTTTCTGTGACCCACAAATTAGAAGTCTCTAACAAAAACCCTGTTTCTGCTCTGTGTCTGATCAACATATGGAGGTTGATTTGCATTTTTGTCTGTGTTTCGGGAAATTGCTTGATTGTCATTTGCAGTTGCATTTAGCAGTATTTCATTTTCTTAACATATGCATAAGAAGATTTGCATTTTTGTTTTTAGATTCCATAGAAGGCTCTGGTAATAATTCAGAACCATTAATTCAGCCATCATCACTAGTCACTGACCTCCCTGAGAGACCCAAAGCTGTGAAAAGACTTGATCTAGAATCCGTAGCTATAGACAGTGGTGTAGGTAGCTCAGTAGACAGCAATGGGGACTCACGTGACAGCATGGATCACAGAGGAGAGGTAAGTGTCATTGACATTTTGTTCACATACTGTCTTCATGTGAGTCCCTGAGCATGTCACACTCTTATGGCACTATCTTTTGTTGGATTCTTTCTCTGTTTACTTCTCTCTCTGTTTATTTCTCTCTCTCTCACACACCCACACACAGAGATATATACATATAGTCATATGTTCTATAAGCTGCCAGTATAACTGCATCAAATGCACACTATTACATTACATTGTGAGGTTTGTCTTGTCATCCACTAGTGGACTGCTGAATACAGCTACTTATGTTATTGTCTATCCTTGCCTCACCATTAAATGTAGGGTGTTTTAATCTCCTGTACCGCTTTTCTGTTGTAGAATAGCTCTGTTATTATCAATTCAAATTTAGGTTTTTCTTACACTCAATGTCAGATTGCCAGAAATTTTTTATCTTTGGAGGCAAATAGTAGAGGGAGCATGTGGCCAGAATGTTCAGTTACCAAACAATCTACATTAAAATATTTATGTGAACACTAATTATATACATGAAGAAATATTTAAAATCCAAATGCATTTAATTTAACCCTTTACCGGGCAGACATTTCTCTGTTTTGTAGCCCTAAACGGGCAAGAAGAATTTTGAGGTTCGGTAAAATTTTGGGTTACGTTTGTAAAAATATCACATATAAGTCGTTAGTCAACAGATTTTAGTCAAATAAACAGCAAAATGAAGGGAAAAGCATGCAGAATAGTTTACTCACATGAATAATGCCGCTAATCCACACATGAACACAAATATTTACAAAATACAACGTATTTGTGATTGTCGGTAGTCTATACAGCAATTTACAAACACATTTTCCGAATCATAATCACTTTAAAGTCCGACTTGCGACTGCTAACGCAAAGTAATGCTGATCACTGATATCTAGCTCCAATTAATAGTCAATTTCGTGCCTTTCAATGTCACTTAAATTGAACCCAGCGAAATCTCCGCTAGCACTTGAAGAATCGTTGAAATCCATTTTGAAATACAAAGCGTAAAACCCACAAAAACTATTTTAAAAATCCTTTCAAATTCAAAATACATGCTTGCAAATGGCGGCCACGTCAAGCTATCGACGAAACCGAAACTAGACAATCGGAAGTCTCGGAAAGCCGAGCGATCGCGTTTTTACAATGCATAATAGTCACGGGTGCTTTCAGATGGTTTGCCTTTTGGGGGGGCAGAAATGTTTCCGGATGCTTTGCCCGCTAAAGGGTTAAGAAAACATTCTTTACTGTGCAGACAGGGGTGGAAGTATACCTGATTAGTTGTAATTGTTAATATTTCTGTCCTAAAGTTGGCTGCAAACTCAGTAAATGCTTATTAGAAGGCAATTGTTACACCTTCCTGGATGATTCACTGGTTGCTATCAGACACCAGTCACTGTTTTTTTTTTTGGGGGGGGGGGTCTAGTTAGTTTAAAACGAAATTATCCAAACATGATTCAACACAGCTACTGAACAAAGT
Organism: Cepaea nemoralis; assembly: GCA_014155875.1. Classification (NCBI taxonomy): domain Eukaryota; kingdom Metazoa; phylum Mollusca; class Gastropoda; order Stylommatophora; family Helicidae; genus Cepaea; species Cepaea nemoralis. Next base: position 508,266 of record JACEFZ010006914.1, on the reverse strand, counting down.
GTCAGAATATATTTCTATTTCCAGTTCATTACACACTTACATTGTGATAAAACAAAATATCTTTTAAAGTTTAACTAAGAATACTGGCCAGTAGGCACAACTGCTTTCATTTATTGGTCAAGAATACTGGCTGCTCAATATTTAAGTGTTATGAGAAGGGATTTTTATCTAGCACATCATCATATAACAGGTCCTATGCAGAGCACGACTCTCATCACAACGGCTTAACAATCTATTGCAGGTGACATAAAAATCTTAGTATGTATACAGCCCTTTTAGGGCCCAATTCAAATCAAACTAGCACAGATGTTAAAAGACTGGCCCTTTTTAGGGCCCGATTAAAAAAAACTCAAACCAACCAAAAGTGAGGACTAATGTAAACAAACATAACACCGACAACTCAAGAAAACTCCACACAATAAGGAAGGGGGCAACGGCAAACAGCGGAATAGCGGCTACAAGAACGGGTACAGTGGGAGAAGAAAACCGATGCCAGCATACAGCAGAGAAACCACTCACAAGGAAAAGATACAAGCGGAATATCCAACTAATAAACTAAAAATAACCAATTAATCAACAAATAAATAAATAACTATCCAATGATCAATATTATACCAAACAGGATGCAACTTGAAAAAGTAAAATGTCAACAAAAACCATAAAACCTCTAATCACAGGCAATAAAACAGCGAGAAACAGTAGATGCCATAAACAGAAGAAAAAAAACTAAGAAAAGTGCAAAGTACAACCAAAAGTAAATGAAGACACAATAGGAAAAGAAAATAACAAACGACACTAAAGCAGCGAAAAACAGAAGTCAGTAGATATAAGAGATAGGGATAACAACTAAAATATGAAAAAATAGATAAAATTCTACGTTTAAAAAAATAATAATTAATAAATAATAGCTATGAGAATAAAATAAACTAGTGCAGGGAAAGGTACATCCAGTAGCAATGGAACAGGATTTGAGGATGTCGTCGGTGAAGGAAGGAATGGACGACGATGGAATAGAGGAACCCTGCCTGGCCTACATAAGTGGAAGTCATCTAATGCGCAAAAAAACGAGACAACTCATACCACACCACAAATATAACCATCGCCACGGGGGCTGGTTGAAACGGTGGCAAGTTTCTTTATTTTTTTTCCCAGAATGGATGGACAGCATGGCACCTACTCTGGAAAACACAGTTTTTTTCCTTGATCCTGAAAGAAACCTTCCTGGCACCAGCAGTTATACATATGCTGTGATGATAATGTCCTTGGCATAAGATCACCAAATCACTGTAATTTCTGACTCTCTATAGTATTCTTTACAAGATATTGTCTCTGCAATTCTTAAATGTCCATACTTCTCATTTTTCTATTTCTCACTCGCTCTCTCTTCTGGTGACATCAAAAACTTTTTTTTCACAAACGCCTAATTTCATTTGTTTCGATTTTGCTGTCAAAAGTTTTAGTGGTATTCTTCATTTGATTTCTACTTGCAAAATTCTTTACTTGGTTCTGTTTGCACCTTTCATTTCCATATTGAAAATGAGGTTTATTATTGGTGACAACAGTGAGCATATTTGGTGATGCAGTTTTTTAATCTAATAGTTAGTTAGTCAACAGATCATCCGCATTGCACATCGAATCATTCAGTCCATAAGTGCTCAGATCCCCTCCTCAGTAAATCCCACAGTGTGTAGTGGCTAACGACACCAGTTCTGTGTTGGTTTATTAATCTTCTTTAGCTTCCTGCATAGTGTTCTTGTTTGGCCACACCTCTTTTAGCTTGCTGTTCTTGCAGTCTGACCATGGATGTAGATTCACAGTCATCACTTGGTTCTCGCAAACAACTTACTTCTCGTAGAGCATTCAGTATATCATGGCTTGTCCGTCCTCCACAGTAGCCGTACCTATAGACCTGCTAATTTCCTTGTACATCCACGTGCCCTGGTACGAAAATGAAACTAATCTTAGCTAGCCGTGACCGTGGTGGGTGGGGGATGTGAGAGTGGCTGTGGGATGTGAGGGTGGATGGGGCATGTGTCTCACAACATTGCAATATGCACTGTTTATGTTTAAAACTTTCATGTGACAATGTTTGTTTTCCCCATGTCAATGCATCATGCGTAATATGCATTGTTTATGCTTACAAAATCCATTTGACAATGTTTTTTTCCCCTATGTAAATGTAACATGCACATTTGATGAATGAAAGATGAGTGATTGAAAGGGCCGAATGTAAGATGGGCCTGCGTGCCCAATTTGTTACCCTTTTAAAATAAAGTTCGTTCGTTCGTTCGCTCCAGAGACAACAGCCACTGTCTTTGGACCCTCATCTATCTTCCTGACCATACTCATTGAGTCACTAAGGAAACATACCCCAGTGAAAGTCTGTGTCTCAAGCTGTGTAATTGCTTTACTTACTGCCATGACTTCCATAGTCAGACTACTTGTGGTCAAGGCAAAGGCACTATAATCTAATGCACTATGTACAAAACGTTGGTCCGCCATGATGGAAACCAAAACAACACAGTAACCCACACGCTGCAAAATACACTCAAGGATGGATTCACTCAGATGCACAAACCCTGTAGCGCTGGCGAAACAGGAAACTCCTGGTTTACATCCTGGCTTTGAAATTACACGAAAGAGATGAAATTATCCATCTCCTGCGTGAAAACAGAAGTGGTTACAAAACAACACAGCTGTTCCCCACAGTCTTGACCAGAATTCTCAATCTCATAATATTTCATGTTAATACCTTTATAACATTTGATGTTCTTTACATAAACAATGTCAGTTTTATGGGGTCAAATTACTGCTGTCTTTTCTATTCCAAGCTTAGGACAAAGATTGTAATGGGCTTAGAAAGGTGAAAACTAACTAATAACTGCTGTTAATTTTCAGGGAGATCCTGGAGCAAGAACAGCATCTGCCTTTTCTGGAGCTGAAGGTATGTTATGTGTGTCTTATTATGTTATTTTTGTTTACAAGACATTATAATCATTTAATGAAAGCAGTAGTAGTAAACCCAGAGCTACTTGTGGTGAACTCAGCAAATTCTTGAGTTACTTGTTCATGGAAGCCAAGGTCATTTTAATAAATTTAGATTTTTTTTAAATTTTAAACGAAACTAATTTATGAGTCTATACGCTAATTACAAATTATTTTAATGGTAAGTTATTGCTTTTTTGTGGTGCTGTGTACCTTCTGAAAAGATAGAAAACTTAAACCAGACCAATTTTTAAATCAGACATTTTTAATATGAAACAATATTAAGTTATAAATATAGAGAAGCTTTAGGCTAAAACAAAATTAAGTTGTGAAATGTAGAGGTTTTGATTGAATTTCTTCTTCTTCTTCTTTGCGTTCATCCGGAGTGTTTTTTCAGATGTGATTGCGGTGTGTCTCGTTATGCCCCTTGTGTCAAGACCCTTAGGCCTACACATGCGACTTTTAGCATGCATTTTTGACAGGTTAGCATTCCTGTGGGGCTCTCATGTTTGTGGTGCCGTCCACATCCCAGCTTGTCAAGTTGGAACAGTCGAATGCTTCACTTTCAGCCCTCAAGGGAAGGCAGGGACAGTCCATGGCATTTTCTGCCATCCAGGGTGGCTTCTATAGTTGCAGAGCTGACACATAGCGCCCTGGTGCTGGGCTCACCGAGGGAATTGTCACGTCCTGCTTATGGCTGCTTTAATTCCTCACTTCGATATATTGGGCATATCGTTCACCACGAGCCTTTCCCACACTGACCAGACCTGTCTGCAAACGGTATCAATTCAGCGAGTTTTCGGTTCGGACATGTGTGTGTTGATGTGCCCGTCAGAGCTGTTCCGGGCACACCGAACATTCGGAAACTTGCTAGTCAGAGCTTTTCCGGACACAAGCTATTCGGAAAACTAGTTAGTCAGAGCTGTTCTTAGCACGAAAGACATTTCACTCTGATGTTTTTTGCATTGTGCCTGATTTATTTGCACCTATTGCATAGACCAGCACATCCGACTTCAGCAGGCATTTTTACGGGTTGGCCTTCCCAGGGTTTCGAGAGACGTTAGACTGTTAGTGCTGTGGTGCCGCCCACATCTCAGCTGGCCAAAGAAGAACGGTCAATGACATGATGGTCAACCCTTAAGGGAAGGCAGGGGCAGACCATGGGCATTCCCCCGCTATGCAAGGAGGCTTCCATAATTGCAGAGCCGGCACATATTGCTCTGAGATTGGGCTCACCCGAGGAGTTGCCACATCCTGCTCATGGCTGCTTTAATTCCTCACTTCCATGTGTTGGGCATTTTGCTTGCCACTGGTCGCTCAAGCACACACCAGGAACGGTCAGTCTGCGGGCGACATCCATTAGGTAAGCTTTTGCTTTGGACTTCAGGCCACGCAATGGATTCGCTAGCCGTGCGTTCCATTTCGTGTTATTGAGACATTTTTCCACCTTTGTCTACACTCTCTATGAGTTAGATACAGACAGTTTTCATAACCATTTCATTCGACTGGGGCACTTCTACCTTTTTGTACTCGCTCACGAGGTAGGCTACATGTGCTGCCGGCTCAGCACCTTACCTCCGTGCAGAAGTGAACGAGAAATGGCCAGGCCCTCTCATCCGAGGATCCCTCATATCCCCCAGCTGAGAGTTTTCGGACAAGTATCTGAACTGGGCATGTAGCGTGCTCAGAATCTCACCTTCATTTTTCTTCTTCTTCTTCTTCTGCGTTCATCCGGAGTTTCTTTTTTTTCGGACGTGATTGCGTTGTGCCTGTTTACAGCAGAGCTGCGTTCTTGCGCCGTTAGGCCGACACATCCGACTTCTGCTGGCATTTGTTGACCGGGTTAACCTTCCCGGGGGCTTCATTTTTCTGTAGGTGGGTATCGGCCAGGCTCTCACATCCAAGGGTTTATGGCTTAGAGGCGTTCAGCCACAACCTTCGACAGAGAGCCTTAGAGTATGTGTCCGGGCCAAGAACTTCTGCCTTCGTGCGCCTGATTTAAACTTTTGACTGCTATCCTCAGTCTACCTGCAGAGCAACAGGTTGTGTCTCGCTTAGTCTGGCCCCTAACCCATAAGCTGTCCGATATGTAGTTTTCCATCGACATAGCACATGGGGTCAATGGGACACGCAAGCTCCCCCACCGTGGCAAGATGGAGACACATCGGAGGAGTGATTGAATTTAATTTAGTTGATGCATTTTGAAATGTCAGTTAAACTGAATTAGAATTGTTGGAGAATATTAACAATATTTTAATCCAGAATGTATCGATTTGGTTTCTGATAGTTCACAACTGGTAACACGTTAAAAGATGCTACAATTAGGTTCATTTGTGAGATTTGTCTTCGGTCTTCTGTGTCAAGCAACTTCATCAGTTGCCCCATACTTTACGTAAACACTTTCAGTTGTCATCATTCAGTTGTCATCAGTCGCAGACAGATATTACTTTTTCCCAATCTATCCTAACTTTCACTTTAAATATTTCTGTTACTTTAACTCCCTCAGCCTCTCTGATTCATAATGTTATTGTAAAAAATTAAGGAACTTTATTATAACACAAAGTATGGCAATTTTTATTACAACACGTCATCTCCTGTTCAACCATTTAATTTAAATTGGAATATACCTAACTTTTAACATGTCCTGTGTACCTCGTACTGAATCGATAAATACATTTTAAAAACTAATGTAATTAATCATATGCAGCTGATCTTTCTGTCAATTTGGTACAAGAATTATTTTTTGTTATTTATTCCATTATTCCACCAGATTTTAATCAGAACTGCAACAAAGACCTCATGAACAGAGCCAGTGCAATCTTAAATGAACCTGCTCAGAAAGTAGTGGTCGATAGTAATCGTTTAGTGTCCTTGCTGAACCGATTGGTTGCTCGCACCGATGGCTACTCTGTAGAATGCTTAGAGAAAATATATAGTCACCTCAGTCAAGTAATCTTCAGACATCGTCATTTGTATGATAAAAATGCCATGATATCCGTAAGTATCTTTCACTGTTTTTTTTTAGAATATTTAGTTAATAAATTACTCTCTTATTATAAAACTAATATGGAGAAAGAAATAGATGTTAATGAGGAAACATTTGGAATATCTTGGGTCATTAATTATCAACAATGGTGAAACAATGAAATACATTAAAAGATGAATATCTATTGCTTTCCAACAAAAAAAATTAAAACTGAATAAATTGTGGCGTGGAATAGATAGACCTACAAAAATTATATTTTTAAGAGCATGTATCTTTCCCATTACAACATATGCCTGTAAGACCTTAGAATATAAATGTTATAGGCGGGTTCTAAGAATATCTTGGATACAGATCAGAACAACTGAATATTGAAGAAGGTTGGCTACTAAAGATGATAAAATAAAGAAAATTGAAATATTTTGGTCACTTGAAACGTCATGAAAGTTTGGAGAGAACAATCATAGAGGGGTATATGCCCAGGAAGAAAAGAAGAGGAAGGCCAAAGAGAAGAAGGGTGCAGGGTGTGGAAGATGATCTCCAGATGGGTGTATCAGACGCAGGACATCAAGCTTATGACCGAGAAGATTTCCTGAAGGTTGTTATGGGTGCATGGTTCTGGAAAGGACATGCTACTGAATGAATGAATGAACTCACTTATGACATATTTGTTTGCTAGCAAGGGCTGTCAGACTTTTTGCACTTTAACCAGTGCCTGGCATCTTTCTTCTGCCAGTGAAGCTTAGGCTCTCAAGCTCCTTGTAGGCTTGTTCATAAGTGGTTGGAGTTTGCAGCTAAAAATGTTTGTGCGATGAGGTAGCCAGTCTTACACCTACCCTCCTGAGTCATCTTTTACAACATGTGTAGTAGGTTACGGTGGTTCTATTCTTTGCTTCCTTTATAGGCCCTTGTAATTCAAGAGATGCCGAGCATTACTATTCCATAATCATGAAGATCTGGAATTTGGTTTGTGGCTTTTCTGACATTCTTCAAACTTGGTTAAGTGAGGTTATTAGGGTTCATCTTAGCCTGTTTACAGTTACATTCAAGACTGCTAAATGTTTCATCAATTGTGGACTGAACATTGGCCCACAACAGCAAACATCCACATAAAGATATTTCTGTGTCTTAATGACCTCTCAAATACAGCAGCATACATCCACACAACTGGACGACTTGTTTAACTAATATCAGAACAGCAAATGGGGAATCCATTTGAAGAAACATGCATGGTGCCAGCCCTCAAGGAAGGCATGTTTTCCTTCATTAGTGTGCTCTAGTTCTGTGCTCTTCTGAGGAATTATTACATCCTACACAAGGATGGTAATTCACTATCTGTGCAAGGCAGTATTGTCATCTTAGGCTGCACCTGAATCTACTGGGTTTTGTCTTTCCAGTCTGAGGCTTGTCTTGAGCTTACGGGCTTCCCCAAGATTATTCAGTTTTATTTATCCTTCATCATGAACTGGGATTAAATATAAGGGATTTAACTGGCTTTGAAGTTCAGACTGCCTTAAATAAAGTACATGCACAATAAACGATCCTATAATGCTGCATGTAGACTGCACTGTATTGGCCATAAGCTTAAAAGACATTTTGAAGTTGGGTTTTTTTTTAATCAGCTATGCCAGGCCATGCAGGTGTAAGAGGATATGAACAAACTGATAGGCTTGTGGGTGAGGCTAATGTGGAAAGCAGAGAAGCAATGAACTGGGCTGACATACTGAATGCTATCAAAGAGGCAATTCTGGTTTTTGGAATTGTGCCAGCGCTAAACAACGAGGCCCTATTTTGGAAAGCCTGGCATACAGGAATGGTATAGTTGCACTTCAGGAGACGAGACTGGGCGTTAGTACACTCCATATACCTGGCGGCTTCAATTGTTTTTACAACAGGCGACACCTGGGAATGGAGATTTTGGTTCGAGACAGTATAGTGGTTTCAGAGCTGGACATGTCCAGGTGGGACGGTGACGGGATACAATTACAGGCTGTTAGAGTTCACTCCGGTCTACCATTTGTGTTGGTGAATGTGTATGCCTGCAATGCGAGTGTGGATTTCCAGAGATGGCAGTGTTTGAGTGACATATTATGTCACGAGAGGAATGTCATTTTCTGTGGTGATTTCAACGCTAAGGGCAAATCATGGGGTAACATTTCCTCCAACACACAGGGGGAGGAGCTCGAGTCTGTACTTGAAACCATTGACCTGGTTTGTATCTACATTGGCTGTGTCATCAGGACAGCAAGTCATCCAGGTGATGAGAACAGTGTTATTGTTTCTCCTTCCCTCACAACAGTGTGTAGATGGGGTATCCTAGGGCACCATGGTGGCAACCACCCCCTTGCAGTTAATTGGTGGAGAACTGACAAAACCAGGCAGCACAAGTCAACGGTCAAGACCTTTAAGCATGACAGTTCAGGGCAAGATGTGGTGAGTAAAGTAAGGCATGACAAGCGCAGGAATCATCATGGCAGGAAAGAAAGCTGGGAACAGCCACCTTGGTGGAATTGTGAGGTGGAGAAGGCCTGGGTGGATAAGCATGGCGCTGTATGGAAGTGGCAAAATGCCAAGAACAGCGTTGCCCATTTTAGTCTTATTGTGCACTTGGAAAGAGAGATAGACACCAAAGTTAGCTATTTCAAAAAACTGGTTAAAGTAGTTAACAGTGAAAAATGGGCAGAGTTGTGTCAAAGAATAAGCTCAGACAAGTCACTGAAATTGTTCTGGCGACTACATAAAAGTATGAACAGGGTAGTCAAGAATAAGAGTGTTCCTGACTTCCAAAGTGCTGACGTTATCTGGCAGAGGTGGGGCAAAGCCCTTTTTTAACGCTATCTAGAGTAGAGCAACCAGACAGACATTAGAGGCTGAAATTTTGCCAAAGCAGTTTCCTCAGATAGGTGTAAGGCCCAGAACATTGCAGTTGAAGACACAGTGGCTGTGAAAGAAATCAGGGCTGTGCTTTGACGAACAAGAAAAAGCGCACCAGGGCCAGATGGTATAAGGATGACGACATCAATATGTGTGCCAACAATGAGCTAGAGGAACTAGTAGATGTGTACAACAACAGCATAGGGGGTGCTAGCATCAAGGAGGAGTGGTTACACAGCTATTTGATTTCCTTGCCCAAGCCTGGCAAAGACCAAACAAAAATTCAGGGATACCGGGTAATAACCATGCCAAATACAATAGGCAAGCTGCTGGAGCAGTTAATTGCCAGAAAATTATCAAGCCAACTAGAGAGGCAAGGTTGTTTCTCATCTACCCTTGGAGGGTACCATCCAAACAGAAACCTGGACCAATGCAGCAGTTTTTGCCCATGATGTCTATGAAGGTTTCCACTCAGGCATTGAAACATGTGCTGTGGCGATTGATTTTGAGAATGCGTACAATAGAGTACCTTTGGATTTTTTAATGTTTCACCTTCTTGACCTCAAGATAAGTCCATTCCTCCTTAGTTGGATCGCTGCAGCCCTCTTCCAACGGAAAATAGTTTTTAGATGTGGCAGTTGGACTTCTGAACCAACAATATTATATCCAGGTCTACCACAGGGATCACCATTGTCTCCTGTGTTTTTCAACGCCTACACTGTGAGAATTACCAGCGAGCAGATCACTGGACTTGGGAGGACATTGTCATATGCCAACGATGTGTTAGTGTATCGTCAGGGTAAGGATAGAGATCGGGTTGCTGTGGAACTACAAACAGAACTAAATCGCATAAGCACTTGGTGTGTGGAATCTGGGGCAATGGTCAACCCAACGAAGGCAGCAGTGACATGGTTCTCTTTGAATAACCATATTGTCAACACTCCAACACTAACTGTAAATCTGTGTTCAGAGACCGTGGAAAGAACGCAGGCAATGAACTACCTGGGGATATGTTTTGATCGAAGCCTTGCTTATAATGAGCACATAGACTAGGTGACAACAAAGGCCAAGCGGGGTTTGGCTGCAATGCGGGTGATGGCGGCAGCAAACTGAGCAGCGCCATCTATGTATTCTGTACGTGGGTCTGCTCATGTCTGTTTTTGAGTATGCGATGGCAATCCTGACTCTCAGCCGTAAGCCGATGGAAAGAATACAGGATGAAGCTATGTGTATTATTCTTGGATGTAAAAGAGATACAGCATGCAGGGCGATGCGCTATCTTCTTGATTTTCCAACCATTGGAGACAGAATACAAATTTGCAGAGCACGTGCCTACCTCAAAGTCATATGCAAACACACAACATCCACTGCATAGTGAAATTAAGAAGGGTAAAGGGTAGCAGATTAAAAAGAGGAAGGTTGTGGATGGGTCAAGCCGAAGACATTCTTCAACAGGTGTGTTCACTTGAGGCCTTAGAACCTGGCAAGGAGTTGGTACGAATGCCAACTGATTTCTGTACGTCATTTTCAGTTTCATCAAACTAGACAGCAAAATCTGGCTGCTGTGGAGGCGAAAGCACAAGCGTTGATTTTTTTAGAATTCTTTAGACAGTGATACTGTCATTTACACAGATAGGTCAGTCGTTTGACGAGTGAGAAGTTCTTGGGCCTTTACGGCTCAGGCCGGAGGGAGAATTGTGAAGGAAGATTCTGGTGCTTTTGCTTTGACCACAAGTAGCCTGACTATGGAAGTCATGGCAGTAAGTAAAGCAATAACGTGGCTCGAGACACAGACATTCACTAGGGCATTGAGTCCTTAGCGACTCAATGAGCATGCTCAAGAGGATAGAGATGGGGTGGATCTGAAGAGAGTGGTTGCTGTCTCTGGAGCGGTCTCGGCTGGCAAAGATTAGTTTCATCTTCGTGCCAGGGCATGCGGGAGTACAAGGAAATAAGCAGGCTGACATTCTGAATGCTTTACGAGAAGGTAGTTGTTCGCAAGAGCCACGTGATGACTGAATCTATATCCATGGTCAGGATGCAAGAACAGCAAATTAAAAGAGGTGTGGCCAAACAAGAACACTATACAGGAAGCCAAAGAAGATTAATAAACCAACACAGAACTGGTGTCTTTAGCGGCTACACGCTGCGGGATTTACTGAGGAAGGGGCCCGAGCACTTAAGACTGAATGGTTCGATGTGCAATGAGGATGATCTGTCAACTAACTAACTAACTAAAGAGGCAATTACATTAATCAAATTATGACTTTGAATCTGCAACCTTGACCAGACTGCATGAAAGTAAAATCACAAGGAGTGAAGCCAGATAAGCCAAAGAAGAATAGTATACCAACAAAGAATTGGTGTAATCAGCTACTACACACTGAGGTAGATACTGAGGAGGGGTCCGGGCACTTATGGACTAAATGCTTTGATGTGCAGTGATGATAATCTATGGCTGTTTATTGGCACCTTTGCGTTTTTGATAGAAGATAATTTGTTACCTTGTGCTTCAAAAAAGACATAACTACAAAACATGGTGGTAGTAAATGTGATTGAACAGACCAATTTGCGCAGTAAATATTCGTCACAATAGGTGCATGTGAAGACATGATTATTTCCACCATCTCACGCGCTCAGTATCTGACTTATCTGCAATCATTTTCTTCTTTGCCTTTATTCCATTCCTAATCTTTTTCCTGCATTTTGTACAATCAGCAGTGACTTGCATTCATGTCCTGCTTACACACATCTTTGTATTGTAGTAGAAACTGACCCCGGGATCTTTTACCCATCTCGAATTTACCAAATAGCTGCGCGAGATTTAACAGCAGGTCGCATCGCTTTGGTTTCTTACGGAAATGTACATGAGCGTTCAGAAAGCAATGGCAAAAGAAAAAAATTCACCAAAAGAGATGTCCTTTGGTATTTTACCATTGTCCATCCCCCACATGTGTCCTGTCCAAGTCTATAAAGACAGCATGAACTAATCATCATACCACCCGATCTTTCCAATACTTCAGTATTTGTAATCTTATCTTGCCACTTAATATTAAGTAATCTGTTGATTCATGTGGCATCTTGGGCTGCCAGCCTGCAACTGGCAGAATGTCAGCCTCGGAAGGAAACCAAAATATAGCACAGGGCAAGAATATCTTAATTATAGGCTAAGTGTGGATAAGAAGTTAAGAGTTGGGCCCTAAAGGATGACTGTGAGTTGCCTTCATCCTTGAAAACTAAATAATAAAATTAAGAAAGTTTATAGAAAGTTATAAAAATCTACAAGACTGTATTCAAATAATGTACAGAAGTAAACTAGCAAATGATAACAGTTAAACCTGGATTTATTTTTCACTTTTATTTTTGCGCTCGCTTGCTTTGAACTCAAGTGTAGTCCACACACACTACTGGATTTTGCGTGTGGATTAGCTTTCCCTATTAACAGTGTCCCTCGCCATCAGGCGAACACACTCTGACTTCATAGGTACTTGTAATTTACGTCCCCAGGTCAAGGACGATAGGTCAACATTTTAGTCCAATTGTCTAGAGTAAGGAGGTTGAACCCCTTACCTTGGCATCATCACACCGGATTCCATTCGGCCAGGCTGACCTCCATAAATAGGAGTGATTTCCAAATGGTTTGGTGTGAGAGGATGGCATGAAGATCCACAGACTATCACAACTTTAAAGACACTTTCAGGCAGTCAAAATGTCCAACATATTTCATATTTTTATTAAAGTTAACACCAGGTGTTTCTTCTTAACCTGACACTGAAAAACCAAACAGAGATAGAATAGAAGAAGTAGAGCAGATTGTTGTTTAATATCATCTTTGCCCCAGTATCAGAAGGCAGAATGGCTTAGAACTAGTGTACATTTTAAACTGGATGATTTGTACAATTAAAGAACCCAAGGCTATTTTACTCTCTCTCTTTCTCTCCCTCTCTCTCCCTCCCTCCCTCTCCATCTCCCCTCCCTCCCCTTTTCTCACCCTGCCCATCCTCCACACACACAAACATGATCACATGCACATACTGTATATTCATCTGCCTTATCACATACAAAAATGTCATTAAAAACCTACCTAGAATAAGATGTATGTAATAGTATGTCTGTGTTCTGGTATACATACACTGGGACAGTCACTGGTGCTATGGGTGCTCTGTGTTGAGATCTGTTTTTGTGTAATCCATGGAGGAGATTGGAGAACTTCTAGGGGTATCTGCAAGCAAAGAAGGTAATTATTTACAATGTAGTCAAGCTTGTGTGAAGGCATTATCAACACAAACTCCCATTGTCAAATAAGAATGAACATGTTCATTATATCCACTACCTTGTCTTTTCTGTCAGGTCCTGGCGCACAAAGTGGATGAACTAACACACATCGAATCTTTAGTGAAGGCATCATCATCACGAACTCCCAGTCTCAAAGCAGATTAAACAGTTTCAGAGTTCACCTCCAGAGCATCTACACTCCTTCAGGGACATATTTATTTCTATTTGCCTTGGCATTTTAACAGTGTGTGAGTGCGTGCTATTTAAGCCTGTTATAATCAGTGTTGCATAAGATGAAACCTCGGCAAGCATTTGATAACTAACCAAATGGCAGCACCATCATATTTTAAGACATCTGTCAGTTTTCCACTCTTTCCTTCCAATAAATGGCATTCAGAAAACAAGATCAGGCAGCACTTGTATTAATATTGTATGACTTTCCTAGCCATCAAAATGAGCACTATGGCAAGGCTATGTATATAGCACAGCTTTAGTTTTATTATGATAGCAGTTTTGTTTTGTGTGTGTGTGTGTTAATTTGAAGTGAAAGCATGTGTTGCCATAATAATGCATTATATATATATATATATATATATATATATATATATATATATATATATATATATATATATATATATATATATATATATAAAGTGCATTTTGAACCGCTACCATTTGTGAAAAATGATATCCTCTTATTATTTTTCCATAACACTACCCACATAATTTTCACATATCATTTGTTTTTTGAGTTTTTGTTTTTTTTTTAATTAAAGAAACTGACTGCTTTGAAATTTGTTCATCATTAATATCACAAACTGGTAATAACACAACAGCATTAAAATGTATGATGCTATCATAAGAACTGTAGTGTTGAGAAATCACAAGGCCACAGGCAGTCTCCCTAAGAAAAACAGAGAGAGGACAGAATGCATAGATGTAATTTATCTGAAATGCAAGTTATTATTGTGGGCTATATCCAGTAAGAGAAATGTTTCATAAATGTAATTAATGTAAATGTAAATCTGCGTCCTTCCATGCTCTGTATGGAGCTGCATAGTTTAATACAGTTTTTGACTTTCAATAATTTTTACCAGTAAATATCTAGAGCAAGTGTTATAAATATGCCAGTTTGTATGCCAGCCCATGCAGGTGTGAGATTGATTGATTGATTGATCTTTATTTTAGAAGGGTTGCAAATTGGGCACACAGGCCTGTGTTACATCGGGCCCTTTCAGTCACTCATCTTTCATTCATCAATAGTGCATGATGCATTTGCATAGGGATAAACATTGTCAAATGAATGTTGTAAACATAAACAATGCGTATTACCATGTTATGAGACATATCCTCCACACATCCACCACACACACACATTCACACACATCCCAGGCATACATACATATATGCCACCCACCCACCCATCTCCACCAACACATGTCCCCTACCACACACACACACATTCCCCCACCCACACAAACCTACCCTGCCAACCAACACATGCACCCACCCACATACACCTCTACCCCCACTTCCCCCACCACACAATCTCTCACCACCCGCACCCACACACATGCCACCCCATCCCACACACATCCTTCACCCATCCACCTACACACTCCCAATCCCCCATCCACGCATCCCTCAACCACATATTCCTCCACCCACACACACATTCCCCAACCAACCCACACATACACCACTCATACACATTCCTCACCCACACACACATCCTCCACCCACATACTCATCCCTCAACCACTCACACCGACACATTCCACACCCACCCATTAACACATACCTGCTCAACCTACCCACACACACACACATCTCCCACCCACACATCCCCCACCTACAAACACCCTCACCACCCACACATACATCCCCCATCCATCACACACCCATCCCCCAACCCACCCACATATCCCTCACCCACACACACACACACATTCCCCACCTACACAACCCACCACCATCCACACACTTCCAACCATCCCACACCCACACACACATCCCTTCACACAACCCCTCCACACATACATCCCCCACACGTACACATTCACACACCATTCACACACACACATCCTCACATCTAGACACATTCATGATGCCTCACATAATCACTGAAACTAGTACGAACAAACTCCCACACTTTACACACTCATGCAGTGACGATTGTCGTGGCAAAACTGAAAAAATATGGAGAAAAAAATTGTACATATACATTTTGTAATGTAAAAATTAGTGATGCAATTCAACTCTCTCTCTCTCTCTCTCTCTCTCCCTCCCTCTGTCTCATTAGACACACTCTCACACTCATTCACTTACTAACTCTCTCACTCACTCTACAGTAATGTAAATGTCTTCATATTATACATGATAAAATCAAGTGGCATTCAAATTGATAATATGAAGATGAGAATACACAAAAAATATTGAATAGCATGTTACATGACATGCGTGCGCTCAACTCTTTCTCACACACACTCACAAACATACACGCAAATAACACACATACCTATGCACGTATACGCACATCTACACACACAGTGTCACACACGTACACAGAACACACGAATAAACACTCCCTCGCATACATGCACACATAGACACACAAACATACACAAATACACATATTCACACACACATAGACATGCACACATAAACACACACATATAAACACACACACTCACACAAAGACACTTAGTGGTCGTGGTGTTTCTTCTCCTCTTTGATTAGTTCCTGCATGTGTGAGTGGCAGCATTGTCTGCCAATTAGTGTGTCTTTTTTTAAATTTAATTTTTGTTTGTCCAGTCTTTGGCGGTGTTTTAACATTTGTGGTGAATGGTGTATTGTATTCATGTGAAAACATGGAAATATCGCTGAAGTTGATAGATTTGTGTTGTTTGCTTTAATCTCTTCAATCAGAACATTGTAGATTGTGGTGAAAATATTCAGTCATATCTATGCATGGTCTTTTTTTCAGTCAATTTTGTAGCCATGTTTGTAGGGTTTATATAGTTTGCATTTTATGGAGTGTCACATCTCCATTGTAATGACGTGGGATAAGTTTCAGTTTCACACTGTATGCTTGTTGTGTAAGTAGTTGTTTCAGTGGCACTGTACCACCATATTGTATTGTTTCGTGTTAATCATTTTAGTTGACATTATTTTTTTTTTATCCAGGCTGTGTATATGTTTACATTTAAAATGTTCTTGGAACTGATTTCTTTGTTAACATATTTTTACTGTTTAAGAAATTTTTATCACATTTGTTTGTGTGTGTGAATGATTAATTTCTTTTTTTTTTTCTTTCCTGTCATTTTTTTCACTAGCCATATCCTTATGTTGCAGCTCCATCTTTGCTAGCATCTAGAGACAGTCGAATCTGACATGTGCGGCCGTTAGTTAAAAATAAATCTCTACTACTGGTTCAGCGTTTTTTAAAGAAACCATGTGCACTTTTCTGCAATGAAATCTTGAAAAGAGAAAAATGTTGCAGAGTGTTGCTGCCACTGTACTAAATATGCTTCCATCAAATAGTTTGTAACACCAGGATGTTAAATGAACATCATGGCTGCCTTTTGTTAGATTACTGGAATTACTGTTACTGAAGTTACTAGATAGTTGGCTGGGCATTATTGGAAGGTAGCTAGTCACAATGCACTCTTTAGCTGGATCTGTCTTCCCACCATGAACTAACCGGTCATGTGACTGCATACAAGTTGGTACTATAAAGCTGTGTACAATGAATGCAGTTTTAGCGGCATGAAATAAACCCTGATTTACTTTGCGCTTTGTATATTTCAAGTGTTCCACAGTTGAAATGTGTGTATGCCTGCAATGCTGCTTACATTACAACACTCTTTACAAGTAATTACAAGTGTGTACATGTTTTTGAATGTGGGGATGTTGTTGGGCAGTAGTATAGTTGCACTCGGGGTAAATCCAAGGTGCTAGGTGTCCTCCGCAAGATAAGTGTGTGGACACAGATCATTCTTGTATCACACTGGTTGCATACGCAAGTTTCTTTTTCTTATTCTCCAATGCTGAGCTCTAGCCCAACTCATCTAGTCTGTGCTGTGTTGATTAATCAATGGCATTGTCATCACACATCAGTCATTGACTGCAGTAGTAAACCCTTATCCATGTGGAAGTAGATGATTAAAAAGTCATCAGGTGTGTTAGGGATGTGAGGCATTGATGTCTGGTCATATTGTGTACACACCATGTTCTTTGCTATTGTCAGTGTATTTCAGTCTCCAAAGCAGCTCTCAGATGTGGACAGGTTAACATTTTAGAAATTGGACAACATCAGAGTTAGAGCAAACAGTGCTTGAACACACTAGAAAATCTTTATTTGACATGATTCACACTTAGACTAGCACTTGCCAGATATGTTCACACTGTTAGACTAGCACTTGCCAGATATGTTCACACTGTTAGGCTAGTACTTGCCAGATATTTACCCTTAGTAGGTATATATGTTGATGGCCCTCTAGCATACTGTTTGCCTTTAAACTGGTACTATAGTGGAGGGTTATACCTCGTTACAGTTAGCCTAATATCATCATCATCATCAAGTGCCCTGCCAGCTGGCGTACGCATTCATGGCTCTCCACATATCTCGGTCTTTGGTTTTCTGGATCAACTCTGCTGCTGATATTCCTCCATGCCACCATCTCAATCCATTCAGCATCATTTCTCTTGGTCTGCCTCTGCTTCTCTTCCCCTCGATCTTTCCAGTTGTGACGATGTTCTCCAATACCTCTCTTCTACATCACATGACCGAAGAAAGATGTTTGTCTTTTTCTTATTGTTGTATATAATGTTCTAGTTTCATTAGTCTGTTTCAGGCAGTTAGCCCAGTATGGTCCTCATATTTTGTGACTCCTTAAGGTCTTCCTACACATTTTTAAAGCTTGTAGTTAGGATTGATGTTTTGTGTATGTTGAATTTATCAAATAAGTCTCCTGTTTTTAAATGTCTGCTGCTTGACATCAGTATGTTTAGAGATGAATGAACAAAGTAAACATGAGGTGATGGTGATGATACTGATGAGAAGTAAACATTAAACAGCAATTAACTGAAGTTCAAACAAGACAGCAGCATGTGTATCTCTGCCATTATCACATGCAGAAGTTATTTCAGCAGCAGCCAGCATGCCAATCATTAAAGAAAATATGTTAGGTCAAATCAAATAAGAAATAATATTCAACCTTGAAAGGTTAACTTTGTAACCAACTTGCGTTTGGAGTGTTTTAAATGCATTGTCTGTCTGTCGGCTGCAGAAGCTAGGATATCCTTGTAACTGTTGTTATTTGTTGTTGGTTGGTGCTGGGATGTATGAAGGCTGGTGATGTTGAAATAACAGAAAACCTTGGTGCTTATTTGTATGAATTCTTAAATTTGAAAATACTGTGTTTTCTTTAGTTTTTTTTTGTGTGTGTGTGCTTAATTTCATTATAATCTCACGATTATCTTTTATTACTGGAATGAATAGCATAGTAATTGTTACATTTTTGTTTAGGTAACTCCATGTTATGTATATTTGATTGTTAGCTGTTATCATTAATGATTTGTTTTGAAACAAACCATGATTCTGGTTTGGTGTTTCCCATGTCTACCATCTCACCATAACATGTTCTGTAGTTATGTTTGACTCATTTGTGAATGTGTTTCCAGGATATGTGGCTATTGCATATATTTTGTTAAATTTCTGATCCCATATCTGTTTCCATTCATCACACAAGTTATAACAGTACGTTCCATTTTCTCACTTTTCATTTGAGTTTGTTTCTTGTACATCACCTTGATTGGATGTGTTTGCTGTTTTTATGATTCTTCTATAAAACCACATTTCTGTGACTTGTAATTTTCTTGTCTGTTGACTAACCATCCATAATTTGCGACCATTGATAATTTATGTTTTACAGTTTTTGTTTATAGGAGGTAG
Organism: Cepaea nemoralis; assembly: GCA_014155875.1. Lineage (NCBI taxonomy): Eukaryota > Metazoa > Mollusca > Gastropoda > Stylommatophora > Helicidae > Cepaea > Cepaea nemoralis. Next base: position 489,193 of record JACEFZ010006914.1, on the reverse strand, counting down.
TTTCAGTTGTTTGACATGCAACTTCCTGTCTGATTTTGACCAGGAACTGGCCCTTTGCCAGGTTGAGTTTATCAAAATGGCAGTATCTACTTCTGTTCTGAACCCTATTGGTGGATGTATGACAAGCCATGAAGAAACATATGATTAGCATATTGCTTAAGTTTCTTTTCACTTTTTTCCTAAGGGACTTCAGATTTATTTTGACATTTTTGTTTCTTCAGTTATTTTTTTTTTTAAATACTAACTTTATCAAGGATGATTGTTTCAAAGTCCTGTAGTCTTAATTCATGAATGCCTGTACAGCTTCAATACATTGTAGTTAATTTGAAATGAATGTCATTATGTTGTATTCTCACTGTAGTCCAAATCACCTGCACTTACTTATTCATTCAGATTAGTATCGTGCATGACCTGTGTAGTCATACTTGAAACGTCTCCATATGCCTGTGTTGTAATCTGTACCGTAATAGAATGTTTGCTGTTGTAATGCACTGTTATGAACTGCTGTAATAGAATGTTGATTCCAGTGGGTCATAAAACATGTTGTATACACGTGTCTATGATCAGACAGTTGATGTTGTAGCATCCTACCACTAACCCAGGAGCCTTGCTGACTTAGTGGTTCATAGCTTGTCAGTGCACTGACTGGTAGGTCCATGCCTATAGTGCCAGGGTTTGGATTGTTGTCTGACCAGAATAGCTCTACGTTCATGGGTAGCAATATTTGCTCTGGAAAGGGCAGAATGCATTGCTAATTGAAAGGGTGAAATGTAGTGTACTAACGTGTCTGTATCCAGCAAATTATGGTTGCTCAATTGTACTAAGAATACATTTTTAACAAATGTCATCAAATTAGGATTTTCTAATTGTGTACATTTTTATATAGTGTTTAAACTTATATATTTATTACTTGTTTGTCTGAGAACAGTAAATTAGCAATAAAATAACAATAGTAAAAATGAGATGATATCAAAAAGGTGTGAATTACTTACAATAATAAACTAGATGTCAATTTGGAGTCTAGTAAGGAAATCAGCCCATGTAGTTAGGAGAACCTATGTCTCTGCATGTCAGTTAAGTGAGCCTGGGCAGAAGTTGATTTTACCTGTGGAGGGTCTATAATGACACAAACTCTGGCAGAAACCAGATGTCCAGTATCATCTGTTACTCATGAGAGATTACATAACCAAATAGAGCATACTGACTGATTTCTTACTTATAGACAAACGGGTAGCACCTTGGGTGAATGTGTTGTCTCAGGTCGTTTCCTTCTTGTGTATAGCAGAACTTAATCATATACAAGGAGAGAATGATAAGGATTGATTGATTCTAGTTTTAATAGCTTTTTCATCAAATTTTTATGATTTTGGGTTTCATCATCTGCACTCATTTTTGAGACAGATGCCTCAGTTAACATCATAGTACAAATGAGTTTGTCATCGACTTATATTTTCAACAGAATAAATTTATACACAAAACATCACATACTATGGTGTTCTTTATGTTATGTGCTCAGATACATATTTATAAGACAAGGACAAGAGCAGTAGAATTGCACTGCCATTAACCTCAACATTAATGGAAGGACAAGACATGAAAGAGGTCTCAGAGTGTCCCTCCAAGTTAGTTATTTGTATATCCTTTACAGGACATTGCAATCAACCCCAGCATTTTGTTGGCTGTTTATGATTTATTGGCAAGTTTTACATTCAGCAGTTTGCCATTGCTTTGTGAACGACCGGCACTCATACCATGTTATTAAAAACCAACGGCTGTGTTTCGAATGCGGGATTATGACCTGCGTCCGTTACCCCTTTGCCATAGAGCCAGTGTTCCTCCAAGGGTCAAAGTACAGTGGATTGATTGCTCGTGTTAAAGGACCATCTTCATCGCATATGAGATTGTTCATGATTACTCTGATCTCATCCTTTTTTAGATGGCAGTAGAATTTCAGCTCAGAGCAAGATGTATCATCCAGCCATTGTGTAAGTATTTTACTTGGGTAGGTTTTCCCATGTTTACTGCAGCTGAGGCAGCTGCCTGCTTTTGACAGTGTCCAACTACCAAGTCATGTGTAATGTGCACACAGGGCCTTCTGTTTAATTTGTCCTTGTCTGAGAAGACTAGCCATCCAGTCCCACTACCCAGAGGTGGAATATATCATCCTTGGGTTTCGTAAAGGGAGTGGGTTAACTTACAGGTATGCATCCTCCTGTCTCAAGTACACCCTGGTGCGAATCATGCTGTCAGGATTTTGCAAGGTCAGAAATCTGAGGATGCTGTAGTACCTTGATAATTGTGATGTTTGAGATTCTCCTTTTGATCTTTGTGGGGAGGTTGGAGCATCACATACGGAGGGGTCTGTGTACACTGAAAGGGATCATTTACAAAACCAGCCGGTTGAGTATTTTGTACAAGTTTAGTCTAGCTGGAGACCTTTCACTGGATCCCATAGGGCAAGCCAGATAGGTGGAGACCTAACAACACATGGAAAGGAGGACCGGAGACAGATCAATCATCATCATCATCATCAAGTGCCCTGCCAGCTGGCGTAGGCGTTCATGGCTCTCCACAGATCTCGGTCTTTGGTTTTCTGGATCAACTCTGCTGCTGATATTCCTCCGTGCCACCGTCTCAATCCATCCAGCATCATTTCTCTTGGTCTGCCTCTGCCTCTCTTCCCCTCGATCTTTCCAGTTGTCACGATGTTCTCCAATGCCTCTCTTCTCATTACATGACCAAAGAAAGCTGTTTGTCTCTTTCTTATTGTTGTATATAGTGTTCTAATTTCATTAGCCTGTTTCAGGCAGTTGTCGTTAGGTATTCTGGCAGTCCAAGGAATTCTCAACATTCTTCTCAGGAACCACATCTCTGTTGCTTCTAATTTCTTCTTAATTTGTTCATTTACATTCCAAGATTCACTGCCATGCAGCAAAACTGGTTCTACATAGCATTTCAGCACTCTCTTTCTTACACTCAGTGATAGAGACCTATTGCATAAGATACTCTTCATTTTCTGAAATACAACCTTTGCCCGACGTATTCTGCTCTTAATCTCTGTTGTAAATCTTCCATCTTATGTTATAAATGTCCCTAGGTATCTAAAATTATCCACTTGGTTAAGAATTTTTCCTTCTATTTCTATGTCACATTTTGGTGTCACCATTTTCTTTGATATCACCATTGTTACTGTTTTCTTGATATCCAAGGAGAGTCCTTTCCTTGCACTCTCTGCTACTACAGTGCCCAACAATTGTTGTAGGTCTGTTGATTTATCTGCCACCAATACTGTGTCATCTGCATAGCGTATATTATTTATATTATAACCTCCAACTAGTATTCCTGGCATCTCTTTGATCTCTCTCATTAAAGAGATGCCAGGAATACTAGTTGGAGGTTATAATATACGCTATGCAGATGACACAGTCATCAATCATATTTGGAGGATATGAAGTGAACTGCAGGAGATAGTATTGCTTAGGACAGCTTGATGTGAGTGGGTTGCATACATATGTATCATGTGGGGATAAAGAGCAGCAGAGGATGACTAATGGAAGATGATAGTTGTCTCAGTTACATTGAAGATCATTCATTCAGTAGATCAGTAAGTCTGAAGACGTGTCGAATCATCTGACCATGTCCTTTCACTGTCCTCTATTCTCGGCAACTCTTCACTGCAACATAAGTCTGTGCCCCATTTACGTGCGTGTTTGTGTGGTGTAGTTTTTCCTGGGGTGTCCTTTATTTCTCTTTCCCGCCAGTACTGTCAGTAACAGACCTTCATGCTGTAACCAAGCCAAGATGACTTTTTGTTTGGTCTAATGTTCTTTTTCTTTCATTCGCTTGAAATATGTCTATAACTGCAATATTGTCTTTTGTATGAATTTAACTGTCTTTTTTAGTTCACACAGCGGTCCATAGAGTTTATCTTCCACTGTCGTCTCTCTAGGCCAGAAGGTTTGCCTTGATTTGTTATATTTTGGGCAGTCTTGGAGTATGTGCTCTTTGCTGTCTGCGACGCCAATCCACATGTGCACATGGCTGTTTCACCAATCTTGAATTTTGTATACATGTGGTTGCATAATCTATTATGTCCTGTTCTGAGGGGCAGAATAATTACTTGTTCTGGTCAGTCCATAGCGTGGTAGTCATCTTGAGCAGGTTTTGGTGGCTTTCTGGCTGATTTGATCATTCTATTTTTTTTTGGGGTGGTATGTAACGGGCACATCAGGCTGTTCTTCTTTGGCTCCTTCCTTAGCCAGTTGATCAGCTCTGTCATTTCCGGGTACTCCACAGTGGGATGGTATCCACTGTATGGTGACCTTATGCTGACTGCTAAGTTTAGAAAGTAGTGTCCTTAATACTGGCAATTTCCCAGACAGGAGTGCCTTGAGTACTGATTTTACATCTGTCAATAGCACCACAGGTTGTGTACCATTGCTGGTATTTAGTAATTTCTCTGTTGCTATCTTGATTCAGTTTCAGCATCATAGTTATGGCAGTACTTTCCTGTCAGTGTTATGTTTATGTTATGTTGTTTGTCCATCAAGAATGATGATGACCATTCATTTCATCCAGTGGGGTTGAAGGTGTGGAGCCGTGGGTTCTAAGATGACTGATAAGGCCTATTTTGGCTCGAAATGTTCTTTGACAATGTGGACAAAGAATGCTTGACGTCTCTGGAGGAGGATTCCTGCAGTGGTTTTTCTGTCCTGCCTTTTCTTCACAGCTCTTAGCAGTCCTGGTTGCCTCACATATGACTGCACCTTTGCGCAATGATGCACGCCACGAATTTCGGTCTCTGGCTGCAGCCTCCCAGGTGTCGTGATGAATTCCAAAAGCATTCAGTGAAATTTTCAGTGTCTTTAAAACGTTTCCTCTGGCCACCTTGGGAGCGTTTACCACAACGCAGTTCGCTGTAAAAAATTCGTTTAGGGAGCCTGTGATCTGGCATGCGAGTCAAGTGACCAGCCCAGCGAATCTGATTCTTCATCAGTAGAGTGTGAATACTGGGCATGGATGCTCTTTCTAGGACTTCAGTGTCTGGAATCTTGTCTTGCCATTTAATCTTCAGTAGCTTCCTTAGGCAGACTGTGTGGAAGTGGTTTAATTTCCTAGCGTGTCGCTGATAAACAGTCCAGGTTTCACAAGCATATAGCAGTGTGGATAATACAACTGCTTTGTAGACTTTTAGCTTTGTTTGCAGGCTTATTCCAGTTCTGTCCCATACATTCTTGTACAGTCTGCCAAAGGCTGCACTGGCCTTGGAGATTCTTGCATTCACTTCGTCATCGATTGTGGCAGCTTGTGACACGGGTGCTGCCAAGATAGGTAAATTTGTCCACAACACTTAGTCTATGATCATTCACTTTGATATTCGGCACAGTGTGATTATTCCCTGGAGCTGGCTGGTACATAACTACAGTCTTCTCCAAGTTGATATTGAGCCCAAAGTTGGCACAGGCATGTGAGAAAGCTGAAACATTATGTTGCATGTCCGCCTCTGAGTTGGCGTATAGAGCGCAATCATCAGCAAACAGGAGCTCTCTGACGGTGCCAGCTGTTAATTTTGGTTTTAGCTTTCAGCCTTCTGAGATTGAATAACTTTCCATCCATACGGTAGTTGATGTCTATTCCAATGTCGTCGTTCTCAAAGGCATTCATCAACATGGCTGAAAACATGAGGCTGAACAGTGTTGGTGCCGGGACACATCCTTGCTTCACTCCATTGGTGACAGGAAAGGGTTCAGACAGCTCACCATTTTCCTGTACTCTTGCCTGCATGCCGTCATGAAATAGCCGCACTATTTGGACAAACTTTCGTGGACAGCCATATTTTGCCATAATCTTCCACAGTCCTTCTCTGCTGACTGTATCAAAAGCCTTGGTAAGGTCAATGAAAGTGGAGAACATTTCGCAGTTCTGTTCCTGACATTTCTCTTGCAGCTGCCTTGCAGCGAAAATCATGTCAACAGTTCCACGTTCTTTTCTGAAGCCACATTGACTCTCAGGAAGAAGACCTTGATCGAGATGGGCTGTGAGGCGATTGAGAAGAATTCTGGCGAGTATCTTCCCTGCAATTGAAAGCAAGGAGATGCCTCGGTGGTTGTCACAGGATTGGCGGTTTCCTTTACGTTTGTAAAGGTGGACTATTGACGCGTCCTTAAAATCTTGTGGCATGGTCTCGTTCATCCATATGTTTGTGAAGACTTGGTGAAGCTGCTCTGTTAGGACCGGCCCACCTGCCTTGTATATCTCTGCTGGGATGGAGTCAGGACCAGGTGCCTTGCCGCTGGAGAGTTGCTGGATGGCTTTGTTTATTTCCACTATGGTTGGCAGGTCATCAAGAGTCTCATTGGTGGGAACTTGAGGAAGGCAATTGATGGTTTCATCATCGAAGAAGGAAGTTGCATTTAAGATTTTGCTGAAATGCTCTGCCCAGCGTTGGAGGATTTCTTTCTTATCGGTGACCAATGTTCCCCCGTCTGCACTGAGGAGGGGAACTATGCCTGGTGATGAAGGACCATAGACCGCTTTCAGTGAGTCGTAGAAGTTTTTCATATCGTGTCTGTCAGCAAAGCCCTGAATTTCATCAGCTTTGCTGCTCAGCCAGGAGTCCCGCATGTGCCGAAGTTTCTGCTGCACTACTCTCTGAATGTTCTTGAAAGCATCTTTTTTTGATGTTGACTTTGGGTCATTCAAATGTGCCTTGAGGAGAAGATGTTTCTCGGCCAGCAATTGGTTGATGTCTTCGGAATTTTCATCAAACCAGTCTTTATGCTTTCGGGGGGCTGGACCCAGGATTTCCATAGCAGTGTTGTAAATCGTGTCCTTTAGGGCTCTCCATTCTGTTTCTGTATCCTGTTTAGCTTCAGCATTGGGCTTGAGGCGGTCTTCCAGCATATTTTCAAACGACTGCTGCATTTTCTTGCTGTTTAGGCGGGTGACATTTAGCTTTGTTTGCATTTTCGCCCCTTGAGGACGCCGTGGTGGCCTGATGTGGATGTTCATTTTCGAGACAATGAGACGATGGTCTGTCCAACATTCGGCACCACACATGGATTTTGTCACTCGAACGTCTTGTCTGTCACTCCTCCTGACGATGACATAGTCAATGAGGTGCCAGTGTTTCGAGCGAGGGTGCATATATGTGACGTTGGATGAAGAATGACTTGCGCGATGACTTGGATTAAAGTGAGGAAGAGTTGCGCAATTCGTCGACCTCACTCTCTCGCCTGAGTCCATCTGAGTCCAGTGGCAAGACAAGTCGAGACGATTGGAGACGAATACAGGTGCAGTGGATGACCAGGGCGCTCTACGTGCCTTGCCGTGCTCATTACGTTCCACAACGCTTTGCAGGTAAACGCCGTCTTGCCCGTTGAATCAGGAATGATTTCTTCCGCGCAGTCTGCCGAATCCTGTCTTCACATGCTGGGTAGGCATACCCTAGTTTACCTCTTGGTTTGACACCAAATCGGATACCCATGCCTGGTTTAGCCAGCCTCTCACAGCTGTTGCCCGGGGGGTGGCCGCTGTCGCATGCTGACAGCTACTAGGAGCCACAGGCACGAGCTGGGTGTCAGACTTGGACCAGTGGGGGATGGGTCCTGAAAGGACATGAGAGCCATCCTTACCAAAGGTGCTACCAATGCCTGACACCCCGTACCCCCCCCCCCCCCTCAGCTTGCCAGGCCACCCCATGAAGAACAGTACTCTGGCTGTGTCCCTAGTATTATTTGGGTATTCTATGTACACTCCCGCTCCTCCATTTCGAACAGCATGTTGTGCTGACTCATCTGTATAGACTCGGGTCCAAAGGTCCTGTGGGTATTCTTCATCAAGGAAGCTGAGAGTGGCTGTTCTGCGCTGCACACTGTTCTGTTCTTCCTTGTCAAATATTCCTCTCACTTTTGTCTGGATTTGTAATGATAGTCTATGTTCATCTTTCCATGGAGTTCGCTCTGGAATAGTTGTTAGGGGGATACCAACTGTGGGCAGATCGATGATTTCTCTGCAGAGCTGTTTGGCCTGGTGGATAAAACTTCTTTTCAACCGCCCCATAGCTAGGTTTTTAAATCTGTTCTTCATGGGGTGGCCTGGCAAGCTGAGGAACTTTTCTGCTTGTATTAGTGTTTTCATATCTCTGCGCTCTCTCAGTGCTTGTGTCCTCCCCATCTTCTCCATTTCCACTATAGGGGTTGATCTCATCCTTCCTGTGGTAACTCTAAGTGTTTGATTTTGCACCTTGTCCAGCTCTTGTAGTGTGGTTTTTGATGCAGAACACCACGCAGTTGACCCGTATTCCAGGTGTGGTCATATGCTCTGTTGATAAACTTTGCTAAGTATTTTCCCACTGGCTCCCCATGTGGTTCCACCTAGCTTTCTCAGGATGGCTATTTTCCTTCTGGCTTTTGCTACTACTTTGTTGATGTGCTTTCTCCATGTCAGCCTGCCATCAAATGTTACTCCAAGGTATGTTGGTTCTTTATCTTCTCTTAGGGGTGTTCCATTTATCTGGATGATCCCTGCCTTTTGTTTTGGAGAGAGGGTAAATAGGGTGGTGCTGCACTGTCAGTGTTTATGCTGACACACCATCTATTTGCCCATGCAACAAATGTATCTACAGCTCTTTGTAGCAATCTGGTGGCCATTGATGCATGTTCATTTGTGCTCCATAGAACCAGGTCATCGGCGTACATTGCCGCTTTAATTCCATGCGGTAGATTAGCAACGAGATCATTGATGAAGATTAGACTCTGCCCTGGGGAACACCGTGACGCAGTAGTACTTTCTTGCTCTTGAGTCCGTCTATCTGTACTCTGGCTCTTCTGTTGTGCAAGTATGCTTTCACCCATTTGTACATTCTTCCATTGACTTTGCAGTTTCTCAGTTTCTTCATCAGACCTTCTTTCCAGACTTTGTCAAAGGCTTTCTTCAGATCTACACATACAGCAAGCACCAGCTTCTTCTCTTGGAATGCATCCTCAATTTCTTGAGAGAGTTAGGTTGTCTGATCTTCCGTAGAGTAGCACTGCCTAAAGCAAGCCTGCTGTGGCACAAGGAAGTTTTTACTTTCAATGTACCACTGCAGTCTGTGATTGATGATGCGCTCCATTGTTTTGCAGAGACAGCTGGTGAGGCTAATTGGTCTGTAGCTAGAGGCAATGGAACTATCTTTCCCTGATTTTAGGAGGGGTATCATGATTGCTTCTCTCCAGGCTTGTGGAACACTGCCTAAGGTACAACTGTTATTGAAGATCTGCAACAGCTTTGCTTTGGCCTCTGTTCCTAGGTTCCTGATCATTTCATTGGAGATCCCATCAGCTCCTGGTGACTTTCTCATTTTCAGTTTTGATATGGCTAGCTCCAGTTCACTGATTGTGATGGGTGCCTCCAGAACCTCGTACTATTTCCTTCTGTCCTGTATGTTGCCATTTCTCTCGAATCTCTTGTTGTTTCTCTGGACTAATTTTGATATTGTTATCTTGTGCGAATGAGTCCACTGCTTGCTTTCTTGTTAAGATGTTTGCATCTTTATGTAGTGCAATTTTTTAGTTTCTCCCTGTGCCCTCATCGTTAGGTTGTTTTATTAGATTTCACAATTTCCTTGTGTCTCTTTCAAAGTTCAGAGACTCCGTTTTCTCCTGCGAGCTTTTCCATCTAGCCTGCAGCTTGACCCTTTGAAATTTGGCTTTTGCGTGCTGGAATTTATTGTGGTGCTCTTGGCTGGGTGTGGCCTCTGCTTGCTTTCTACACACTTCCACATCATTATGCAACTGTTCCAGTTCACTACTGGAGTAGGGTTTATATTGTTTACGGGCTCTTGGTATTGTTTCTCATGCTGCCTATAGTATGTATTTCCCAAACTCTTCAACTACTTTATTTATGTCTTTCTCAGTGTTCAGGATTCTAACCAGTATGCTGGTGCGATGCTTGTACATTGCCCTGTCTGCTTTCTTGTAGTTCCACCTCGAGATGGTGCTGCTTTCACTTACAAGCTCATTTTCTACAGTTAGTAAGACTGGCCGATGGTTACTGACACCAAGTTGTTTCCCAACAATTCGTGTAATGTTCCACTCCAGGTCTGGTGAATGAAAAGCCAGGTCAGGTGTAGTTGTAGTGTGCCATGATCTCGAGTAGAAAGTATGTGGATCAGACGGCTTGTTAACCAAGATGAATCTATCTTCCATGTAGACTTCGATTTGGGAAGCAGTGGTGTTACTTTTACAAGGGTCAGTATCCTACCTTTTCGCCTGTCCTTTCGGTCAGATCGGTAACTCTGGTAGCCTCTGATTTTGAAGGCTATATTTTCATTGAGGTGAGTTTCTTGCAAGCAACTCACGCTTACTTTTTAATTCTATTTTTTCTAATTTTATTTTTTTATTGCTGACTCCCTCCTCATTCCAGTGCATTATTTTGAGTCTTTAGTATGGCCAGCCGTTCTATTCTCAGGTCCCCTGACCCCACAGGACATCTGAGAAGGACCTCCAGTAGTTGTGGTTGGACCCTTTCGAGACATAGGACCCGGCACTGCACCTACCTGGGGGTCCAAAGCAGGGCGAGCACCATAACATTCAGCAGTAGTTGACATATTCCATTTTGCATAATTGCGTGGCATCCTGATTTCTGTGGTGCGCCTCCTGGCTGGTTGCCTCCGTCTTCAGCACCTTTCCTTTGCTAGAGCTGACTGTGGTCTCACTCGAGTTTAGATGTGTACGCGCGCACACACGTGTCTGCGCATGCATGTATGCGCATACACATCTAGAGCTTACTGGTTATTTTTCGGCGCCAGAAACTCCCCGTCGCCAATTCTCCTGTTAGTTAAAACAGTTCCGCCACGTGAAGGCCAGGAGTTGGACTTTTGCTGCAGAGGTTATGTATTCACAAGCCATTGGGGTATTTAAGCAATGTTGGGCGCTCACCCCAACACTGAGCCACATTTAGAACCTGGTCTAATGTTAAGTTGTCTGTTTTCTCCAGTTTCTTTAAAAATGTACTTATTTGATCTCTTTTCTTCCCAGCGTATTCTTTACTTCCTGTGATAATCCATCTATCCATCATGTACCATGCCGATAAGCGTGGGTGGTCATGATTCGCCATTTCACTCGATCACCAGAGTCATGAATCAGCTCAGTGTTCCTACCTCGGCCAAGCTATCCAGGTATTTACTTCTCGGTCTTCCCCTTGGTCTCTTCCCTTCGATCTTGCCAGTTGTCATCAATTTCTCCAATTCATTTCTTCTCATAACATGCCCAATAAATATTGACTGTCTGCATCTAATTTCTCTAATCATTGTATGATTTTCGTTTGTTTCTTGTAGGACTTGGTCATTGGTTTTTCTGTCTGTCCATGGTATTCTTTGCATTCTCCTCAGAAACCACATTTCAAAGCCATCAGATGTTTTTCAGCTTGTGTGCTCATTGTCCAAACTTCACATCCATACAAAAGTGCAGGTTCTATGTAGCACCACAGCACTATTTTTCTCATTGCAATTGACATCTCTTTATTGGTCGTGTGCTTTTCATCTTGCAAAAGGCTACTTTCGCCATGGCAATTCTTGTTCTAATCTCTTCAAGTCATCTCCCATCAGATGTTATAACTGTTCTGAGATAATTGTACTGATTCACTTGTTGAAGAATATTACATTGTGGTATTTCCTTCATCCTAGTGACGACCATAATCTGTGTCTTCTTACAATTTAATTCTAACCCCAGTTGTTCACTGTGTGTAACAACCGCATCTACTAATTGTTTCAGATCCTGCTAATTGTCTGCAATCAATTTTGTATCGCCTTCATATCTAATATTATTGATGTTTCATCCCCCAATGATGATTCCATTTATATCTTCTACATTTCTGAAAATATTTTCACTGTAAAGGGAAAAAAGATCTGGAGACATTACACGTCTGTGTCTGTCACCTCATTTAATAGGCTGATATTGACCTGCTTCATTATCAATTTTTATGGCAGCTTGTTTCCAATATATATGTTTTTTTTTAAAATAAGTCTAAGGTCCTTTCCATAAGTTTGTAAATCTGCAAGCATCTCTACCATGTTGACATGTTTTACTCTATCAAAAGCCTTTGTGTAGTCAATAAAGCAAAGATGTTTACTTCTATAGCACGTTCAATTACTGTTTGCAGTATATACACAGCATTTACTGTACTCTTGCCTTCTACAAACCCACATTGTTCTCACTCTTTGCATGATAATTCTTAGCAAAATCTTCATGGTGTCTCATTATACTAATTGTTCGATGTTGATCACATTCAAAGGCGCCTGATTTCTTTGGGATTATAATAAATATAGAATTACACAATTCATGAGGTATCATATATTCCAGTATCATATATTGTGTTCAGCAGTCTGGTGACTTGATCTATTCCATATTCTTCTAAAGCATTAATCATTTCTGTTGTGATGTTATCTGAACCGGGGCTGTTGCCAGTTTTCATATGGTTACGAGCATTCTGAACCTCCGTCTTCAAAATTGATGATCTTTCATTATTAAATTGAATATCATTCTGTTCATCTCTGTTATCATCATAAATGTTTTTCACTTAATCTGACCATGTATGTAAAATGTCATGCTTTTCTTTTATGATTTTTCCGTCTTTTGTTTTCAGGCAGTCTGTTGATTTAGGTGTTCTTTTATTAGTAAGCTCCTGAATTCTTTTGTGCATTGATTTGGTATTTTAACTGTTATATTGTTTTTCCATGTCTATGCAATTACTTTCAAGCCATGCTTCTTTTGCTTATGTACATAATTTTCTGACTTTCCTGTGAATCTCTTTATATTTGTCAGGATTATATTTGTTGTGTCTTCTTGTTTCCATTAGTCTTAAAATTTCTTCCATTTCTTCCATTAATCCATTTCTTACGACCTACTTTCTTTAATTTTGGGATAGTTCTTTCTGCAGCAAAATTTATTGAATTCTTCAACATTTCCAATTGATCATCTACATCTTGAAATAAAATCTCTAGATCAGACAATACATCAAATCTGTTCTTTACTTCTGTGGTACAATTGTCTTGTATTTCCTTGTCATTTTTTAATGTACGCAGATCATATTTAGTGTTCCTGATGTATACTTGACTTTCTTTACCTTTACCTTCAATGTGCCTATAATCAATCTGTGATCACTGGTAGCCTTTTGCAAAATAGAAAACATACTGACTAACAAAAAGGTGGGAATTACAATGAGAAACAGAGTGTTGAGGTGCTTCATAGATTCTGTACTTCTGTATAGATGGGAAATGTGGGTGATGAGCAGACAAGCTGAAAAACATCTAATGGCAATGGAAATGCGGTTTCTGAGGAAAACGCAAAGAATACCATGGACAGACAGAAAAACCAATGAGCAAGTCCTACAAGAGGCAAATGACATTCGCAAACAGGTTAGAGAAATTAGATGTAGACAGTCAAATTATTTTGGGGTATGTTATAAGAAGACAAACGAGAGAATTTTGTGACAGCTGGCAAGATTGAGGGGAAAGGAACAAGGGAAAGGCTGAGAAGTAATAATCCTCGATGGCTTGACGACATGGCATGGTTGGGACAAGAACTTATCCATGACTCTTGTGACCATGTATGATGGTGAAACATGACCGCCCACACTTACAGGCATGGCATATTAGGATGATGAGTATACTCTTGTGTAGTTTACCCTTGTGTACTGAATCTCTTGTGTAGTATACTCTTGTGTAGTTTACCCTTGTGTACTGTATCTCTTGTGTAGTATACCCTTGTGTACTGAATCTCTTGTGTAGTATTTTCTTTTGTAGTTTACTGTTGTGTAATATATCCCTGTGTAGTATACTTTTGTGTTATATACCCTTGTGTAGTATACCCCTGTGTACTATATCTTTTGTGTATTATACCTCTGAGTACTGTATCACATTGTGTAGTGTATTCTTGTGTCAATCAATCAGGTGTCGTCTCCACAATGAAGGTTAGCTGCAATGGATCTCCAACACTGTCTGTCTCTCATCCTGACTACAATCTGTAATGGCTGATGTTCGTCCATCTTTTGTTATCTTCCCACTTGTATTGTTGTCTACCTCTTGCTCGCTTGCCGTCCAGTTTTTATAAGAGTAATATTCTTGTGTAGTATACCTTTTTATAGTCTGCCCTTGTGTATTATTCCTGTGGATAGTATACCCAAGTTAGAATTTATCTACAGGGTGTTTGTAAAGTCTCACTACACTTTATATGTAGAACAAATTTGGGAAAAAAAAATTCTTTCTTCAGTTAACACCATTCTGTTTGGAGTGCAAAGAATTACTCCAGCAGACGACAGGCATTCTCTGCATACTGCTTCATGATGGACTGTGGAGCACATTGATTTTTCAGATTTGTTCTACATACACAGTGTAATTATATTTCCAATTTGATCCTTTCTAATTCGTGAGAGACTCCGTGGTGAAGTGGTCAAGCCGTTTGACTCGGGCTCCTAAGGTTGTGGGTTCGATTTTGGGCCATGTCCTTCAGTTCACGAGTTAAATTTTTCTGAGACTCCTGTGGGCCATCGCTAGAGCTACGGAGTTCGTGCTTTGTGCGACGCTTTCCGCGCTGCGGAAAGAGACCAAGCCATATGGGATAAAATCCCAGTGCAATGAAGTCGACCCTGTCAACTTTTAAGCGACGACTTCCTTTCTAATTGTGCGAAGCTTCGTGTGAAGCTGGCAGTTCTTCTCAAGCACTTCATGTAAGATGTAATGAGTTTGTTCCCTTGTGATGTAGACAGGAACATTTAGAAAAATGAGGCTACTATCATAAAAGAAGTTTGAGAACAAACAATTCAAGCTGAGAATTTATAATACTTGACAACAAAAAGAAAGACAGATAACAGTTATATGACAGTGATTGTTGTCGGTGGGGAGATCAAGTTAACAATGAATATTGTCAGCAGTTTGGATGGTTGTGAAAGACTTCACTGATGACTGCTCCTACAGAAGTGTAAAGTAAAATGATACTACTGACAAATGTCACAAAGTTAAATACAGTAATATAATGACAACTTTGACTAATACACAAAATAGAGCACAAACCCATGTTTATTTGTTTATGTTTATTGCTGTAATAACTCAGATCATACACTGTATCAAACAAAACAGTATGTTTCACAATGTAACACCACAAACCGTTTCAATATAACAAACAAACATGTATTATTTACAGAATATTTCTCAGAGAAATTAGCTGGATGACAGGCTTGCAGGTATGGCTGTTGTGGAGGACAGGTGAGCCATGGACCAGGCTGACATACTGAATGCTCTATGAGAAGTAAGTCAGTTGCGAGAACCAAGTGATGACTGAATCTACAACCATGGTCAGACTGTGAGAACCAAGTGATGACTGTGAAACTACAACCATGGTCAGACTGTGAGAACCAAGTGATGACTGTGAAACTACAACCATGGTCAGGCTGTGAGAACCAAGTGATGACTGAACCTACAACCATGGTCAGACTGCAAGAACAGCAAGTTAAAAAGGTCTGGCCACAATAACACTATGCAGGAAGCCACAGAAGATGAATAAACCAACACAGAACTGGTGTCGTTAGGCGTTACACGCTGCTGGATTTACTGAGGAGGGGATCCGAGTACTTGTGGACTGAATAATTGGATGAGCAATGAGGATGATCTGTTGACTAACTAACTCAGAGAAAGAAACATGACTGAAAACAACAGACAACCTCAGACAGACCAAAGTGTAAGTCCACAACTACTTGACCTGGTTTTATCAATACAAATTGTCCATCAGAGCATTGGGTTGGAGTCTGTTGACAACAAAATATCTAAAATTCATGGAGGAGACATGATCAGCCTAACCCCAGCCAGTCCGTGTGTGCTGTGCTAAACCATGACCCGAGTACATTCTAATATCCTTATCCACAGTTGTGAAGCTCCAGTACCGGTCTTACACGCAACCAGTTTCTGGACAAGGAAAGGGGAAGGAGGGCACACAACACAAGCACCGTGGAAATTATACACTAGTACTGGGCTGGGGGGTAAAGACTACACCAGCCTCACTCTGATAGACGAACGTTCCTTTCAGGGCATAGACAACCTGAACATCAATGTCTTGGGACCATTGATAAGCCAGAGTTTTCACAAACAACCTCAATCAGTAAACATTTAAACACTAATAGATAATCATTATTTACATTTTTAAAAACACAAATCATGCAATGTAGTAACTTTCAGAAAAAGCTATAGTCAGTACACACAAAAAGAAGATCAGCATCAAGCATCAGCCATCATTGCATTTTTTACTTGAACATGCAGGTTTTGCAGGCTTCTAGAATAAAGGCAGACTAATGAAAGTTAGTTGTGTGTCCTTTATAGGATGTTGCAGTTAACCCCAGCATTTATTGGCTGTTTGAAATTTACTAGGCAATGTTAGTTCAGTAGCTTGCCATGGGTTTCCAAACAGCTAATGCCTCATACCATCAAAATCAATGCAAAATGGTCGCCCGCAGCTTGATTTCAAACCCTCATCTCGGTAAGGCTAGGAAATCTGAAACTGCACGTCTCACTATCTCCTAAGCCACAGCACTTGTTTTGCAAACTAATGACTCGTTTCAAAGCATATACAGGTATAAGACAACAGATTATATAGTTTCACACAGACAATGGATACTGGGTAAATAACAGATTCAGTGTTGGCCACAAAATATCTCAAAAATGACGAGGAAACATTGTCAATCGTCTAATCTCAGCTGTGTGCTGTGTAACTTTGCCTGGTTTTATCAAAATACATCTGCCAGGTCTTAGTTAGATATAACTGAGCTACCATAAAACAGTAGATGGTACTACCTGCTTTATCTTAGTGCGGGGAATTGCAACCTAAACACAATATGTTTATATATAGAAAGTAATACAGTTATTATGTCATTTAAAACTATTTTAGCCCTGATCAATACATTATGTAGGATTGCAACTTCTCGCAGTCCCAGCCATTGTATAATGTGTCTTCATACTATTTACATGTGGTTAATATCACGGCAAAGAAGTCTGGTTCCCCTGGTGGTCACAACCACCTGTAATTAATTTATTTGAAAGTAATAATCTCATAATAATTATAGGGTTATCTCCCTCCTAGATCATCTGCCAGGACTGAAAGAAGTGTTATCTCCCTCCTAAATCATCTGCTAGGATTGAAAGAGTTAAACAAATATAAACTGCTCACTATAAAGCTAAGAAACTCACAAAAGAGAATCAGTGTCAGAGTTGATTAAAGAAGGGCACACAACTGAGCACCACTATAACATACATATTATCTTTCTTGGTATTGCAAACTAACTTCTACAAAGCTTGCCAAGAAACCCTAACAACCATGAAAAATATATTGATCACTTGAAACGTCATGAAAGTTTTGGAGAGAACAATAATGGAAGGATATATGTGCCCGGGAAAAGAGGAAGCGAAAGGCCAAAGAGAAGATATCTGCAGGATGTGGCGGATGATCTCCAGATGGGTGTATCAGACGCGGGACATCTTACTTATGACAGAGAAGTTTTCCGGAAGGTTGTTATGGAAGGGAAGTTTTGCCAAGGACATGCTACTGAATGGGTAAAGTATTGGAGCCTGTTGACAATGAACTACCAAAAATCCCAACCCATCTGTATGTGCTACGCTGAATGATAACTTGGTCACATAGTAATATCTCTCCCCACAGGCGTCAAGTTTCAGTACCAGTATGGCACATCCCCTTGATTCTGAGATTGGAGAGGGGGAAAAACTGTAAAACAGTCCCCCTGTATATGGTGTTCCTGTAATGGACTGGAAAAAAAGTCTCTTAAGTTAATTTCACATAGAATTTCTGTACTGGACTGGAAGAAAGGTCTCTAAACTAACTTTACATTGTATTTCTGTATTGGACTGGAAGAACAGTCTCTAAACTAACTTCACATAGTATTTCTGTACTGGACTGGAAGAACAGTCTCTAAACTAACTTCACTTCTGCAGATGCAAGCCCTTTTCAGAGCCTGTACGACGTGAACACCAATACGTAGACTGCACAAGTTAAAAGTATCTAATTAAAATTGTCTGCTGCAGGATTCTCAAACAAACAAAGCTAAAACCAATGTACACTTGACAACCAGAATGTTCTAGACAATCCTAGTTACTATCAATAACTCGTCTGTGAATGCTGTTTCTTCTTAGCCTGCTCAAAAATCCTGCGATTGTTAGTCTTCCTGCAGGCCTTCGGTCAAGGAGTTTCAATAGCAACTCTCTGAGGATTGAGATAAAATAAACATAAATACATCTCTGTGAGAATCAAGAAAGATCAAATAAATATATTTACATGTCTTTGGGGATTGAGAAAGATCAAACAAATGTGTTTACTTCTCTTTGAGAAGTGAGAAAGATCAGATACAAAACTACAAATATTTCCTCAAAGAGTAAAACATGCTGTGTAATATATAGTACGCAGCTTAAAAGACAACATTATCATTGTTATGTGCCATGCAGAGCAGTGCCAGTGACCACATTCCTCCCCAAACATCTGCATCTCTGTATTGTATATCAAGAAAAGGATCTAAAGTAACCCTTGACCACTAGAGGTACTGAGTTTGTCCTGCTGGCATCTTCATCCTAAAAGACACCATGGGACTTCAAAGTGGTTGAATGCAAGAGGATAGACTTTATTGGACTGAATTCCTTCCCTTAGTCCCAGTCTTCTTTCTAAGGCACAGTCTGCCAAAGAAGGAGAGAAAGAAGAAGCGAAAGAAGAAGATGGAATGAAAGATAATGATGATTACTACAGCATCCAACAGTTGTTTTAGATCTTGTTAATTTAAGCTGTCAAAAAAACTATCATCTGCATAATGAAGATTGTTTATACTATAAACCCCAACTCATATTCCTGGGCTATCTTTGATCTTTCATTATTATTTGGCTATAGAGATAGAAGTTATAGATAGATACCCGGTGACAAAACACATCCCTGTTTTATTCCTCGCTTTATCTTGCCGTTAGGTTTCCTAATGTTTCAATGTAGCCTGGACAGTGGTCAACCTACTCTTGTCAATTGCCACCTGCTGTTAAAATTTTAACATGTATAGCTCGCAAGTCCTCCTATTTTTCACCCTTGTCTGAAAAGGCTAGGCATTCAACCTCCTACCCCACAATTAGGAGGCTCTTATTAGCACCAGATTCGTTATTTGTACACATTCATAAAGCTGATTTGAACTCTGTGTACTTGAGTCATTGGCATACGCCTTATCTGTAAGCTACTTTGAATTCTCCAGTGAGACTGTTTATCTCGCTAAGTTCCAAGTACAGCACGTGTGTGATTGGCTCTCATCCTTAAAATCCAGGCATGGAGTAATGTATTTTCAAACTAAACATCTGGCAACCCAAGAGGCCACGCCCATTGAGTATTTAGCTTCCTTAAAATGATAGAACTAGTGATTTTTCTTGGTAGTTACTTCCCCTCAGACATCTGCTGCTAATACCGTCTATGACTAAAATTAAAATAGTCAATAATGGATTAATGGCGCACAAGTACTCAGCATAATCTCTGAACAAACATTAAACAAAATGTAAACTGGGACTCAGTTACATATTCCAAAAATTAGTCAGTAGAATACATGCTTTTTATTCTCCAAATATTTGTGTGAGGTTGTCTATCCAGATGCATGTTCGGATATCTGTGTGTTTGTCTCTGTATCTGAATGATGTTTAGAATCATGTTTATGGTCTGCATGTGAATGAATAAGTTGTCTAGGTGCATGTTGTGGATGTCTATGAGGTAGGCAATCTAGATTCTTGTTTGGGTGTCTCTGTATCTGTGTGAGGTAGACTGTCTAGATGCATGTTGAATGTCTGTGGGTAAGGTGTGCGGGTATATTATTATTAACTTATGTAAGTGTCATGAGCTGATTAATTGGCTTAATCATTCAAACTTCCCTTAAATGCCATTGACTTATAAATCAAACTATAGTTGAAATATCGGTACAGTAACTTCCCCCTTTTAATTTGATCTATATTAGTTATTACAACGCGTCTTCTACAATATCGACAACTTTTAAGTCATAACTGTGACACACCCCTATTTCCCATTTTTCCGCCATCCATTTTTGTTTGGTCGATATATAATTTTTGTTTAGCACTGAAACTGCTAATGTGAGTGTTCGTGAATAAGTTGTCTGTGTATATTAATGTATTGTATGCGTGATCGCTGGTGGTCGAGTGAAATGACGAGTCATGACAGCCCACGCTTTCCGGCATGGCACATGATTGATTGATTGATTGATTGATGCTGTATTAGTCCTATGCCGGCTCCGTTGCGAAGAAGTTACGAACACAGTTCGTAATACCACATACCCGCATTCGAAACATAGCTGCGGGCGATTTGGCAGCAGACCACCTTGTGTTGGTCTTTTTTACGAAATGGCATGGGTGCCTGTCGTTCAGAAAGGAATGGCAAACTACTGAACGTAAACTTGCCAAGAAATCACAACAGCAAAAAAAAAATGCTGGGGTTGACTGCGACGTCCTGTAAAGGATATGCAACTAACTTTTTTAACAAACTTAGTCGTGTGTGTGTGGTTATGTCAGTGTTTGTGTGTGTTCGTGATGGCAAAGACAACAAGCCATACCTGGTGTGTTCAGGAAGATCCCGTCGTTTCCTCGCTTCGTAGTAGTAGTCGATATCATCGTCGGGGTCTTTTTCCAATACCAGGGCCCACATGACAACCCCAAGGGAGAAGGCGTCCATCTGCACGTGAACAACATAACTATCATGAATACAACTATTATTATGTGACCTCAGTGATACACAAGATTAATTATAGCAATAGTTAAATATGAAAAATATAGAATAATAATATAATAAGAAACTTTAGTCATTGTTTTGAAGTCGTGTGGCCGAAAGGTTTAGAACACTCACTCTTATACTTCTGGTGCGTTGATGAAGATGTAGGGGTTCTCTCCCTACACGTGAGTTGAACGCAAGCAGTCACTTCTGATCCTTGACTCGGGGACGTAAATTACAAGTACCTCAGAAGTCGGAGTGGGGTCGACTGATGGAAGTGGTCGGTGGTAATAGAGAAAGCTGGCCCACACATAAAAAGCAGTCATTTGTAGACTACGCTCATATTCAAAGCGAGGGAAACAAACAAACAACAAACTAGTCATTGTGATGTCGGTTTGACATGACAGCACACGCCAACACGGGAGCCTCGGCGCACCGCATTATCTCAGATCCATGAGAATTCGATGGCATTTGATACAGCAGTCGGAAATCACAATGGAGTAGGTCGCAAGATTGCAGCCCTGGCAAAATTGTTATTAAAGAAAGCGTACACACGGATCCTTGATGGCGAAGGGGTTATGGACGCAGTTCGTAATCCCGCATACCGCGTTCAAAACACAGTTGTGGGCGATTTGACAGCAGACCGCCTTACGTTGGGTTTTTATAAAATGTTATGGGTGCCAGTTGTTCAGAAAGCAATGGCAAACTACTGAACGTAAACTTGCCCAGGAACCACGAACAACCATACATGATGGGGTTGACTGCTATGTCCTGTAAAGGATATGCAACTAACTAAACTACACACACGGATAGGTCAGCCCATTATCTTGGGCAGATTCCTGTGGCGGTAAATAAAGTAAATGGCTCTTTTCCACGCCTTGTGGTAAGTTGGATACATGGTATAGAGCAGTTGATAAGTGATGTTGTCAATGCCGTCCTTATTTCCCAGAATATTTCCTGATACCCATTTTTTCCGACTTGGGAGTCTAGGTGGAGGAAGGGGATTCGAACATAGGATCACAAGGCTGGAAGACAAGCCTGCTAGCTGCCCAGCGGGGGTCAACCGTACCCACATTCTTGCGGAAACATGACAAATCCACCTCTGAGGTGCATAAGCAGGAGTGGCGCACTCTCCTCGAAATAGAAATTAGAAGAAGAGCGCCCCCCCCCCCCCCACCCACCCCTCCCCCTTAGATATAAGTGAAGCTCAGTGGTGTGTCAGTTAGTACACGTGCTTATAACATCCGTGTTAAAATCCCATCATTGACCTAATTCTGCGCTTTGCCGACCATAAACATCGGTAACGGATTAATGTGTATAATCTTCTGGAAATTTCTCGGGCAGGAAAAGTGTCGAGGAAAGTGACTGGTCACCTCACCTCATTATGTCATGGCCTATACTGTGAAGGCCTATTCCTTCACACCCCATGCCAGAATCTGCCCTGAGACTACCGTTAGCTTTGTGTTTAGTGATATGACGAGGCTGAAGGGATAAGCGCGCGCGTGTGTGTGTGTGTTAAAATAAAGTGTTTATATGGTCGCCTGCTAGTTATGGGTTCGAATCCGCATGTAAGCGTGTCTTTAAAACGACCTGTACTTCCAGGTCGAGCCAGCCTAGGGTGGGTACTAGCACCTGTCTTGGGCAGTAAAGACAGCCGGTGTGATGATGATGCCGAATGGTCTAGTACCAAATGTCTAGGGCGCCTTAGTGTGACTGGAAATTTTACTGGGCCAGTTAGAGGTTGAAGTCAGATCTGGACTCTTCTGTCCATCGACACATATTATCTAGCCTTGGTAATGGTCCCTCCATTCTGTTTATTTGTATGGCCTTATTTATTGATAAGTTTGGTCCTTCCATTCTATCCGTGTTTATGTGGGCTTATTTCTTGTAAAAATGAAGCCACCTGGCATATACAACCGTGTTATTCTGCTGCCTTTCATCTCTCGGCGAAGAAAGAGCCCTCGACCAACTGACACCAAGCTCTTTGTAGACTTCCTCGTGATTACGATCTGCATATTTCAGTCACATTTTCAACAGATGACGTAGGCAATCTCACACTAGGCCTCAGTCTCGCCTCATGCCTGGTAGGCTACAGTGATGCTATTCTTAGCTTCCTTTATGGTCCCGGTAGCACGCGTGCGGTCAAGTGGTAGGGCCTCACATATTCTACGTCAAGGACAAACTGTAGTGGGAGTGGACATTTTCTGTTGTCCGCGCCTTTCCTCCCCCAACAATGCACGGGACATTCTCATTATTATCTGGTAGCCTTTTTATACAGCAGGGGCTGTGACGAGGGGGTTACGAACGCGATTCGCAATCTCGCATTCAGCGTTCGAAACACAGGTGGGGGAGATATGGATACAGACCGCCGGGTACTGGTGTTTTATACGATTGTATGAGTGCTGGTCGTTCAGAAAGCTATGGCAAACTACTGAAAGTTAACTTGCCTAGAAATCACAAACAGCCAATGGAGGTCGGCGTGGCCGAATGGATACGAGCGCTGGTTCTTAGATATCCGGTGTACTGATGCCGAGGTAGCGGGATCAAACCCTACACCGAACAGTTGGACTAAAATGTTAACTTATCGTCCTTGACTTGGGGACGTAAATTATAAGTACATTAGAAGTCGAAAAGGGTTCACCTGATGGCGAGGGACACTAGTAATGGGGAAAGCTAATCCACACGCAAGAATCAGTCCAGTGGACTACAAGTAGTAGCACATATATGGACTACGCTTGAGTTCAGATCGAGGAAGCGAACGAATTTTTAAAAAAAAAGCCCGGCCAAAACATCCTGGCATTGACTATGACCTCCTGTAAAGAATATGTAAATTTATGTATGTTTTAACCTCATTTTACGAGGCCTTCTGCGCCTTAGGGCATTTCCTATTGAGTGAACCCAGGCCGTCGGCTTGATAACTAAGTATTAAGTCTAGTTACATAAAGTAAAGTCAAGCATCCTCCCTTATACACGCCTTACAGCATATGGTGCCACACCCATATTTATACAGACCGTTCGACGTGGTTAGCATATCTTCCCATTTTCCTTCTATTTCCATTTTAGACTGGGTCGACCTGGTAGGCCCGTTGCATTTAAACAATTCGTTACTATGCGGATTCGAACGCGTGGCGTGGAGTCTTCAGGCGATTGTCTAGCAACTGTGTTAGGCGGCTTTCTTTAATACACACACACACACACACACACACACACACACACACGTAATAAATGTAAAAGATAAAGCTAGTCCCCAGCAGACACTGGTTCTAGGCCACTACACAATGAGATTACGTGACCAGTTTCCTTCAACGAAGTCAAAAATATCACTGTGCACATGGGGAGTTGATGGAAGATAAAAGAAATAACATAGTTTGGTCGCACTAAAAGACATGAGATTTATTTAAGGAGCATGATGTGTGAAAGGCGGAATGTAGTAGGCGGAGACAGTAGGTAGGGATAGCTGGTTATAATAGAAATAGGAAAATATCAAAAGATATATAAAGATATGTCATTTTGAGGGGATGAATTGCTAGAGTGAGGGGAAGAAAGTGCTGAGTTCATTGCAGCCAAGTATCTCGTAGAAACAGCATTGAATTGATCGAACAAGCGAGCTTCTTTCAATGAAAGAAATAATCTAAACTATACGTATACGATATAGAAGATGTGTAACACCATGAAATAACATTTCAAACAGAAAGTCTGGGGTGCAGGCGGTGATTCTGATATTACGTAGGCATACATAAAATGTACATGAATATACATAAATAAGGTGAACGAGTAATAAAGCTTCAAGTATAGTAAATAAACCAACTTACCTTAAAAGGATCCAGCTGCTTATCGGCTGCTGCGTTTTTTCTTTCTGGGGCATAGTAGCAAGGTGTACCCCCACACTCTGATTTTTTCACTGTCGTCTGCCCAGGTTCTAGCGCTATGGCTAATCCAAAATCTCCAAGGATAGCATTAAAGTCCGCGTCCAAGAAAATATTGTCCAGTTTGACGTCCAGATGTGCAGCTTTGTGCTTGTGTAAGTATCGAAGAGCACAGGCTACTTGACTGATGCACAGTTCCGACAAGTCAGGAGTGAGGTGACCGACGTAGGAATCCAGAGTTTCCCTAGGGTAGTAATACATACATATTGCCAGGTAATCTGTGCACTGAGCTGCAATGAGGCACTTTGTTATGTAAGGATGATCGAAGGATTGCATGAATTGCACCTCGGCCTCGAACGCTTCCATGTTCCTGATTTTACGTTCCTCGTCCAGAAGGGTAAACTTCTTCACAACTCTCCTGGCTTCGGGTTTGGCCTCGGGTATGGCCAGCACGATCTCTCCGCACATCCCATTGTCTAATACCTCATCAACTTTGAGCTGGTACTTGGTAAAAAAATCCTCTTCGAGCAACCATACCTTGGGAGTGCGCAGAACCGAATCAGACATGATGGTAAAATATAAAACCTCGATTCAAGAATGATAAATCCAAATCACAAAGCGAAAATAAATATGAAGTTTCTCCAGACGAATGCGACCACACACTAACTCTTGCTATGTTCAGACTGAACTGACTGGACATACCTCATGGTGGTTTAAATATGGTGGTCATCTTTGCAATTAGGGACCTTTGTTAAGTGACCCCTTCATGTCATGGAATAGGCGAGTTCTTTCCTTTTATCAACCCTACCACAGTAACAACATTCTATAGATGTCTACAAGGGATTGGCAAAATGAAGGCCGTACGCCGACGTTTTTTATCGTTATGTAAACACGCGGCAACCGAAGGCGGCGGTCAGTGGTCATTACACAATGCATGCCACCTGGGCCACGGGTGATGAGACAAGAAAACAGCCGGCCTCACCTGCGTCCATATCAGTTGATTAACTCAGCTTGGAGAGTGCCATAACCTGCTCATTCAGTACGCGTGGAGGATGTCAACGATTTAGAATCTTTGAAGTCTACAATGTTTGCATTGGGGATTAGCAATCCACATCAGAAGTCCACACCGTTTGTGTTTTTCTCATTAACTAGCCATTGTGCAGTCTTGCCAACGAGTCTTACAATTAATCTAGGATGACACCTGGAGACCATTGAAACCACGTGAGTTAAAATAAATCCCCAGCAATCATTGGCACTCATAGACGTACGGTACAGAAATATAGAGAAGAGAAAAGACAAATAAATATAACATTTGAAAGTTTCTTTCCTTTATTTCTACACGTGCCAACCAATGCCTGTCAATATATTTTTCAAGTTATTTCAATGGGTTTTCCAGCAATTGACGTGTGTGTTTATTGTGTGTAACGGAATCATAATGGAATCCACCAATCATGTCTCTTCTTTATTAAATGTCTGTATATACTAAAGTGCCGAAGAGGTTACGGACGCAGTTCGTAATCCCGCATACCGCGTTCTAAACACAACCAAGGGCGATTTGGCAGCAGATGGCCTTACGTTGTTGTTTTTTTTTGTTAATGCAATGGTATGGGTGCCGGTCGTTTAGAAAGCAATGGCAAACTACTGAACGTGAACTTGCCCAGGAATCACGAACAGTCAAAACATACTGCGGTTGACTACTACGTCCTGTAAAGGATATGCAACTGACTCATATACTAAAGGAGCCTGGGTGACAATGTTATTACTGCGCTTGCCTGCCAAGGTTCGAACACCAACAGTGACACGTGTATCCACGACCATATGCCATATGTATGTGTGTATATATATATATATATGGCATATCCTATTTACAGGACATTGCTGTCCACCAGCATTGCCATTGTTGATGTCTTGGCAAGTTTACGCTCAGTAGTTTGCCATTGCTTTCAGAATGACCGGCTCCCATACAAACATGTTAAAACCCAGCGCGACGCGTCTGCTGCCAAATCAGTCGCAGATGTGTTTCGAACCCAGGTCAGCGGGCGCACAAATCGGGCTATATTTACCAATCTTTAATAAACTAAACCCAGGTCTGGTATATGGGATCGGGCGCGTTTGTGTGTTTAATATTTGACATACTCTTGATCAAAATACGTGAAAACATCTGTTAGTAAAGTCAAAGACACTGTTACATGCTTTGAACACATTGGGACTTTGGAGCTGGCTCCATATTATTTTAAGCCAATCGCCACTAGATGTGTCAACTGTCAAACTGTCATTTACTGCCAATATAGTACCTTGCGATGTGTGATATTATCAATATCCGTTTTCTAGTATCCATTTGTAGGCGGGGTTGCCTGGGAGTCAAGATCGATTGTTTTAAGAAGAATAAACAGCCTCGTTGGGAATTCGAACTCTTCCCATGCTTTCAGCATTTCTCTTATTGCGCCAGAAGATTGTTGGTTTGCTGTTACCTTTTCCTCCTCCTCGGACAAACTCTCCTCCAAAACTTCTTGCTGTGAAACACAATGTAATTCCAGAAGCTCTTCGGTGGTCAGCTCTTGGCTATGCTCTTCCACAAGCTCATCGATATCTTTGTTATCCACCTCCAGTCCCATGATCTTGGCCAAAGGCACAATCTCGTTGACTACAGGCTCCACAGGTACTGTCCCAAACCCCTCAAAGTCACATTCGACAACGCTCTTCGGCCAAAGCTTCTTCCAAGCAGAAGTGAGGGTTCTCTTGGTAACCCCTTCCCACGCCTTTTCGATCATCTTGAGGCAGGCAACGATGTGGAAGTGATATTTCTAAAACTTTCTGAGAGTGAGATTGGTCCCTTCAGTCACCTCAAAACAGCGCCCGAAGAGCGCTTTAGTGTAGAGCTTCTTAAAGTTAGAAATAACTGGTAGTACATAGGCTGGAGTAACGGAGTAGTGTTGGGAGGCAGAAACTGGGTCTTGATGAATTTAAATTCTACAAGAAGGTCATTTTGTAGTCCTGGAAGATGGGCGGGAGCGTTGTCCATAACAAGCAAGATTCTGACCCTCTCTGTTGCAGGCGCACAATCCGGGACTTCTCCTCCCCTCGTCACTCGTTATGCGAAACGTCACTCGTTCAGCGAATCATTTTTTTTTACAATTTATTTTGCTCGTTATGCGAATTACTCGTTATGCGAGATGCTCGTTAAGCGAGGTTCCACTGTAATTCCCATTCTCATTCTCGTGTAGACAATAATGAATGCGATGACTGCAATGATCAGGTAGTTGCATGTTCTCTGCAGGACGTAGCGATCAATCCCGACACCAGGTTGATTTACTAGGTAAGTTTACGTTTACTGGTTTGTCATTGCTGTTTGAACGAGAAGAAAGACTTGAAGTCCAACTTACCGCTGTAGGAAATTTTTTTTTTTAAATACGCTATTGACCATGCTATCAGGGTACCGGAAGCTCAAGTGCATTAAACCCACCGGGACACCCTGACTTCTGAAGAATGTTGCATGTTGCATGTCCCTTGCTGGAGGTTGTCATTAATCTCTGGTTGATGTACTAGTCGATTGTACGTGCCAGGTTGAGCCTAACATACTGAGAACATTTAAAGAAGGAGGACGATTGTTTCGGCCCATTGTGATAAACATAATACAGAGAGCTACTAGTTGGTTGGGAAGCCCCTGGCCTTTAAATTGGCCGTAATTTGCATTCTATTTATATTCCACATGTTTCAATTACGACGGAGGATAGACTTTTCTAATCATGACCATCATCATAATTATGTGCCATGCCAATAAGCTTGGACGGTCATGGTTCGCCATCTCAAACGATTACCAGTCTTGTACCAGATCCCGATTACTGGGAAGGTAAACCCGGTCAACAAATACCTGAAGAAGTTGGATGTGTCGGCAGAAAAGTTCAAATGTCGCAGCTCTGCTGTAAACAGGCGTAACGAAATTACGTCCAAAACAACATTCTGAACGAACGCAGCAGAAGAAGATGATCCCGATTATGCCATGTGGCCGATCCTTTCGAGTAATTTGTTTTCCTCTCTCTGTCTTTCCATTGCTCTTTTACCTATCAATTTTGCCACTTGCTACTAAATTTCTTAGTGTGTTTCTCCTCATAACATGCGGGAAAATTTTTGGCTGTCTGCGTCTAATTTCTCAGATTAACTTATGGTTTTCATTTCTTTCTTGTAGAACGTTCTCATTCGTTTTTCTGTCTGACCACATTATTCTTTGCATTTTCCCCACAAACCACAGTTCTAATCTTTCTAATGAGGACACCACGTATAAAGCGTCTAGTTAACCGGGCTCTGAAGTCACCATCTTGTGGTGACATGGTCAAACCGACTGCCTCATGTTCTGAAGGTGGTGGGATCGTTTTCAGACTACGTCATATGGTTGACGAGTGCAGTTTTCAGGAGATCCCTAGGGGTCAACGCTGTAACTACGGAGTTCGCGCTCTGTGCCACTCTTTCGATAGGCCGCTTTGCGGAAAGAGACTGAGGCATATGGGATAACACCTGGTGCAACGAAGTCGACACTCTTGTCTTTAAACACATTAAAAGCTCTGTTAAAGTGCACCTATTCGCCAGAAAGGCAGTGTTGTAGTGGTTGCGGGTTCCAATCACGACGTACCTAAAGCTCCCGGTTGTTATATTATCTAGTGTGTCCTCAAATCTCTACTTTTTTCCATGTCTCCCTATGAGTACCGATTAATTTCCAGTGATGTATTTTTCATGCTTCAACATTGGCCCTAATGATTCGCCAGAAACAGACATTTGTGTGTATTAAACATAAACAGACATGCGCTAGTGCTGCTGTGATTCCTATTCTCGTTCTCACGTAGAAAATAGTGAATGCAATGAAGACAATGATCAGGAAGTTGCATATCCTTTGTAGAACGTTCCGGTCAACCCCAAACACCTGAGTGATCTACTAGGTAAGTTTACGTTTACAGGTTTACCATTGCTGTCTGAACGAGAAGTCAGCTTTGAAATCCAACTGACCGCTGTAGGAAATGACTCCTGTACCCCGCCATCAGCATATCAGAAGAGTAAAATCAATAATTCCCTGGCCACACTGGCTTCTGAAGAATGTTGCATCTCCCTTGCATGACGTTGTCATCAACCCCAGGTTGATTTACTAGGCAATTGTATCTTTAGTAGTTTGCCATTGCTATTTGAACGAGAAGTCAACATTGAAGTCCAATTGACCGGTGTAGGGAATGATTTATTAAATTAAGTTGCATGTCATTCACAGGACGTAGCAGTCAACCCCGCAATTTCGCTGTTCGTGATTCCTGGGCAGATGTTACTTTCAGTAGTTTGCCATTGCTTTTTGAACGACCGGCCCCTATACCTTTTTCGAAAAAACCAGCACCGCTGTGTTTCGAACTCGGCTATACGGGCTCACAAACCGCGCTCGCAAGCCCTTAGCCACAGAGACCGGTGTAGGGAATGATAGACCTATATAATTATGACACATGCTTGTCTGGATATCTACAGGGTAGAGCCTAACATATTGACACAATTTGAAGGAAGTGAGACGATTGTTTCGGCCCATTGTGTTAAACATAATACACAGAGCTACAAGTTGGTTGGGAAGCCCCTGACCGTGATTTGCATTCTGTTGATATTCCACATGTTTCATTTCAGACGGATGATAGACCTTTCTAACCATCACCGTCATCATTATTATGTGCCATGCCGACAGGCGTTGGCGGTCACGGTTCACCATCTCACAGGATCATCGGTCTTATATCAATTCCCGATGATGCCATGTGGCCGAGCCATTCAAGTATTGTTCTCATTCTACCTTCCCCCTGCTCTTTTCCCGTCAATTTTGCCGCTTGCTACTAAGTATTCTTGTGTATGTCTCCTCATTGCGGACAGACACATGTGTGACTGTCTGCGTCTAATTTCTCAAATCAGTTTAAGAGTTTCATTTGCTTTCTTGCAGTACGTTCTCGTTTGATTTTCTGTCTGTCCATGTATTGTCTGCATTTTCCCCACAAACCACAATTCTGAACTTTCTAATGAGGACACCACGTATAAAACGTCTAGTTAGCCGGGTTCTGAAGTTGTCATCTTGTGGTGACATGGTAAAACCGACTGCCTCACGCTCTGAAGGTGGTGGGTTCGTTTTCAGACTATGTCATTTGGTTGACGAGGTAGTTTTCCGGAGATCCCTAGGGGCCATCGTTGTATCTACGGAATTCGTTCTCTGTGCGACGCTTTCGACAGGAAGCTTTGCGGAAACAGACGGACACATATTGGATAAAACCCGGTTAACATTAAAACTTCTTTTGAAGTGCACCTATTCGCCAGAAAGGCAGTGTTGTAGTGGTTGCAGGTTCCAATCTCGATGTGCTTATACCTATAGCTCTCAGTTGTTATATTTTTTAATGTGTCCTCATATCTCTACTTCTTTCCATGTCTCCGTGTGAGTACCAATCAACTCCCAGTAATGTATTTCTCAATCTTCAACATTGACTTCAAGGATTCGCCAGCAACTGATAGCTGTGTGTATTAAACATAAACAGACATGTATTAATGCTGCCGCGATTCCCATTCTCGTTCTCATGTAGAAAATAATGAATGCGATGATCAGGGAGTTGCATATCCTTTGCAGAACGTTGCCATCAACCCCAAAACACGGTTGATTTACTAGGTGAATTTACGTGTACTAGTTTGCCGTGGCTTTTTGAACGAGAAGTTAACATTGAAGTCCAATAGACGGATGTAGGAATAATAGATCTACCTAATGATGACACCTGCTTGTTTGGATATCTATCGGGTAGAGCCTAACATGCCGGGCTCCGTGGCGAATTGGTTATGGTGCGGTTCGTAATCCCGCTTACCCGCGTTCGAAACACAGCGGCACGCGAATTGATTTGTTCATCAGATTGTGTACCATGTTTGGTCCAAACCTACTGAATCAGTTAATTGCACCTCCTCCTGCATTGTCACGATAGACAGAATGTGTAGCGAGCAGAATCCTGCTGCTGTCACTTCAGTGGTTAACACGATCACCAGTTAACTTTCAGATGACTCCAATGTGCTTATCTATACAGATAGATCTGTCATACAGCGATAGAGAAGTGTATGGGCATTCGCGGCACGTTCAGCGGGCCGAACCGTTCAAGAAGCCAGTGGTGCCCTCTCTATGACCACAAGCGGCATGAAGATGGAGGTGATAGCAGTAACATGGCTATCATATGGCTGGAATAACATAATTATACCAACACTTGATTGTGATTCAGTTAGCATAATCCGAACAGTCGAGGTGGGTTCTGTATGTAGAGAGTCAGCAGAATTGCTGCGAAGGTCTGTTGAGTCACCTTCATCTTCGTTCAGAGACATGCAGGAGTTGAGGGAAATGAATGAGCTGATAACCTTGCTGGTTCTGCATCCTCTACAGATGGCCAGCCCATGGATCATGCTAGTGTTATTAATGCTCTTAGAGAGATGCCGAGAGCGGAGGACTTTGACACCAGACACCTGTGTGCACAATGAGAGACTCGGGAGCAAGAATTGGCATGGCCAGACACATAAGGCACATCCGAAGAATGAGAGGCCTCGTCAACCAACTATTAGTCGCTGATGCATATGTTGGGGGGGGGGGGGAGGGGCGCTCTGAGCATCCATGGACTTGTCTGGAGTGCAAGGATGATACCCAACAGATAACCAACCAACTATTAGTCGCTTGACGCTGATGCATTTTTTTTTTTTTGGGGGGGGGGGAGACTCTGAGCATCCATGGACTTGTCTGAAGTGCAAGGATGATACCCCAACAGATAACCAACTAACTAACTAAGAAGTATGATAAGAACACCATGGATGGATAGAAAGAGCAATTTAGATATCTTGAAAGAAGTTAACTCACAAAGATGGTTTCTCGCATCAGAAGAAGACATTCCACATTCTGTGGGCAAGTCATGAGAAGGGTGTGTCGTCACAATGGAAAAGTTACAGGAGAAGGGTGTGTCGTCACAATGGAAAAGTTACAGGAGAAGGGTGTGTCGTCACAATGGAAAAGTTACAGGTGAAGGGTGTGTCGTCACAATGGAAAAGTTACAGGAGAAGGGTGTGTCGTCACAATGGAAAAGTTACAGGAGAAGGGTGTGTCGTCACAATGGAAAAGTTACAGGAGAAAGCACTGGCAAACTGCTACATGTGTATAAGGCAAATAAATCCATGTTGAACAATCTGAATACATGACAAGAGATGCTCTACATGCGATGGAAAGTTACATAAAGCCTGCAAATCTCCGGCAGACGCCGGACGACTCACTGAGGACCTGGATGCATTCAAACCAACTGTGACAGAGGCAACATTCTAGCCAGAATATGTCCCTTGATGATGATTGCAAACAATACAATGAAATAAAATCAGTTTGAGAAATATATTTTCTTTATTTTGAAATTATTTTCTTTCACGAATCCACAAATTACTTCCCACAATTGTATGTCTGATGGCAACCAGACAATTACAAATAAGAGTTGACATCAAAAGTCTGTATTTGTCCCAAAGTTTGTACACATGTATACCATGCTCATACAATGAGTAAAGATTACAATGTTTTATGATAAGCAAAGGATTTATAAACGTATAAACAGACACAGTTTGATTTTTGCTGATGCCGAGGTCAGGAGTTCAACCCCTATACCGGACAGTTGGACTAAAATGTTGACCTATCGTCCTTCACTTTGGGACGTAAATTACAAGTACCTCTGAAGTCGGAGTGCGTACGCCTGATGGCGAGGGACGCCGTTAATAGGGAAAGATAATCCCCACGCAAGTAGTGTGTATGGACTACGCTTGGGTTCAAAGCGAGCGAGCGCAAAGAAAAGAATAAATATTGCCTGATGATAATGGGGAGGGGGGATTAGGTGGAGGAGGAAGAACAGGGGGTCTTCACGACGGGCGAAGTGGTGCCTCGTGCTCCAAAGGTTGCGTGTTTGATTCCAGGCTCTGTCATTTGGTTCACAGGGGTAGTTTTCTCAGACACTCCTTGGAGTCGTCGCTGGAGCTACAGAGTTCATGCTTTGTGCTGTGCTTTCGGCCGGCTGCTTTGCGGAAAGAAGCCAAGGCATATGTGATAAAAAAAAAACCAGTGCAATGAAGCCAATAATTTCAAATTTTAAACAGTGAATATGCAGTTATTTGTAAATACTGGAGGGTGGGAGAACAGTACTGTTTGGAGATTGGCATCTCTCTCCACTAGAAATCTGCTGGACTTGAAATCCAGCTGGTAACAACTGATGATTTTAATGACGTAGGTCAGACAACATAAATGACAACATGCTTGTTGGAATATTGTATATTAGCAATCTCAAAGACTGTCACTGCTGTCTCCAGTATATTTTGAAATATATCCAAGATCTAAATCAAGTATTGTTGGATATATTTAAGCAAACTGCTATAGAAATAATGCTGAATCTATTAAGAAATCTGCAATATAGTGGGCAGCTGCCATGTTTTTGTGCAATATAAGAGACAATCAAATGGGAACATAATTTACAATACACACCAAAGTAAAAGTCTGATAAACAGAAGGGGTAAAATAAAATAAAAGATATTATGCAAGGTCAAAATAAATTAGATTGTTTATAAGTTCAACAATTAAAATGCTGAATTTGCGTGCAAAAGTAACAACATAAAATGACAACGCATTAACGGTTCAAAGGTTTGGCAAGAATTTAGAGATTAAAATTAAATACACTTTTGAAGGCACGTAGGTCCTTTTAGTCAATGAAATAATAAAAGTCCTATTTGTCAAATAAATGCAAACAACAGTACGGGTGTTTCTATCTGGCCCTGTAAAAAAGAAATTTCCGAAGCTTAAAAAAAAAACATGCTTTCCAAAAGAGCACAATGAACCCTTTATACAGATGTAGGTATTTACTAAAAACTAAGCCCTGAAAACCTAAAGATTAAAATGATTGGTTTTGTGAACGTATTTAATGCTCAGACTGGAGCTGGTACTTCCAGCGCTCATTTTAAATATCTTGGGAAAATGACCTGGGAAAAGAGGCCATAACATTTAATCTTCCAAGACATGGCAGTCTCTGTATATGGGCCTTACATTGGGTTCTGGTAATTGTTGGCTAAACTATGCGCCACTTTCATGTTGTGCAGCATACCAAGCGACAAGTTAATCATTGATATCCTGATGCTGTTTAATGAAACAATAATGGATGATCACTCTGTTGTCTGTTGTGATATCCTTGAACTCTGGACATGTCCATAGGTACCCAGATCCACCCCTCCCAACATATGCATCAGTCTGGCAGCCAATCGTGCCAGTTCTGTGTTGGTTGGTGAGGCCCCTCATTCTCCAGATGTGCCTTTCATGTTTGGCTGTGCCAATTCTTATTTCCCCGTCTCTAATTCTGGATAATGATGTGGATTTACTAACGTCAAAGTCCTCCGCTCTCAACATCTCTCGAAGGACGTTAATAACATCTGCACGATCCATGGGTTGGCCGTCATCAGGGGATGCAGAGCCAGCAAGTTTATCAGTTCTTTAGTTTCTTAACTCAATGTGATTTATTAAAACAAACACCACCAGTTTCATGATTAACTGGTTTGGTAAATATGATAAGGTTTTAAATACTGTAATGGAATCTCCAGACTCCTATTCAATGCTTATGTCAAGGGGGCTGAGTGATCTCGAGGTATGGTGTCTGCCTCGAGTGCTGGAGGTTCAAGCCCCTGTGAGGACCGGGATTTTTTCACGTGGACTTCTAGTAATAAAATTTCCCCTGGTCTCTGTGTAGTGAGATCGGACGCCCGCGTGTATTGTGCGCGTAAAAATCCCTTGGCAGTTGGAAATCGAAAAAGAGTAGCCTAACGGCGCTGCCCGGGCAAAATGTCGAGTTAAAAATCCAGCCAAGTATTTCAGGATCCTCGCCGGTGCCACGGAGTTCGTGCACTGAGCTGGGTTTCTCCGGACTCAGGCTTGAGTTAGGAGAAGAACGGAGCACTAATGGGTTACACCCGTGTGCCGTGATGTTGATCCGTCGACTAAACTAAACTAAACTAAACTAAACTTCCGCTATCAGTTTCCTGTAGCCTGCAGTCTAAAGAAATCTTCCACCATAGTTTCCTGTAGTCTGCAATCTAAACAAATCTTCCGCCATTAGTTTCCCTTAGTCTGCAGTCTAAACAAATCTTCCGCGATCAGTTTCCTGTAGTCTGCAGTCTAAACAAATCTTCAGCGATCAGTTTCCTGTAGTCTGCAGTCTAAATAAAAAAAAATCAGCTACTCCCGTGAACCGAGGCAACTGGTTGCGGGTACACAATACTATAATTTCTATTCCAGTTTCATAAGTTCGCCAGCTCTCTCTCTCTCTCTCTCTCTCTCTCTCTCTCTCTCTCTCTCTCTATCTCTCTCTCTCTCGATCTCTCTCTCTCTCGATCTCTCTCTCTCTCGATCTCTCTCGATCTCTGAGACAGACAGACAGACAGACAGACAGACAGACAGACAGACAGACAGACAGACAGACAGACAGACAGACAGCTTCTACAATATTATCAAACCCCAAGTACGGTATACGTTGAGTTTATTGAAGTCAAGAACAGACGTCATAGCACTCGGGGGAAAATTCCCATACGCCACACACCCTCTTCTTCAACAGCCAGCGAAGAGTCATAATACTTGTGGTACCGGTTGTAGTTTGATTATTTGTCCATCTGGCCTGTCCTCGGAGTACTGAGTGTTGGCCAGATCTTCTGGTCACTCACTGCCACACCAGTTTCTCCAGACGGTGATGATTTATATGATAACACTTAGAGTAATGAGCGTAAGCAAATATGCCATCACTCACTTGTCTTCCATCAAAAACCGCACAAGGGTTTCTTAGCCTTAAATTAACTACTGATTTGATTGGGACCATTTACGGTGGAGGGCTGTGGCAAGAAGGGGAGGGTAAAATGATGCCGCAGAAGCGCGTTTTTTTTTTACCGACATATTAATAACAGGCGGTACCGTGTACAAATTGTGCACATTAAAATTCCATTGGCGGTTGGAAATGGCAAAGCTCATACCGTTACCATGGCAAAATGTGTTAGGCAAGAAGACCAACCCAAGGATTGATAAAACCTGTTACATAGAATGGTATATTTTAAGGCAGTGGTTCTCAACCGGTGGGGAATCCCCCCCCCCCCAACCCATGGGTGGGGAATTTTAGGGTTTCCATGGGAGAGGAAGGGGGGGGGGGGGGAATTAAGATTATTTCAAGATCGCGTTAATACAAGAACCGATTACTTGATATTGTTCCCCCCCCCCCCCATTCCCCTCATACTTTACGGTTCTGTACGTCTCACCCTTCTAAAATTCATTTTATAAAGTAAGTAGACCCACAAATCACGTTTTATGTGGACGTCTAGACTTGTGCTAGTATGTGCTATTAAATTTAGCTTCCATTATTACGTATACTGTGTAGGGGCAGGGGCGGGGGTTATTGTTAGGCAGGAAATACGAAAAAAAGAGGGGTGACGTTTTGAAAATATGGTGAAGGGGGGCATGGGCCAAAAAAGGTTGAGAACCACTGTCTTAGAAGAAGTAAACGTTAAACAAATGCAAACTGAGTCCAATGCACTGACAGTGCCTCGCTGCAGGAACTAATATACTTTAATGCATGACCAACCGGATACGCCTGTCGTCATTTGGAGGTGACAGGTTCAAATCTCGGAGGGGGTAACTATAAATTTCAATTTATATCTACTGTGTCCTTAACTCTACTTCTTTCTTCTACTTCTTGAGTGCCAAACAATATATGTGAATTTATTTGTGAGTTGTATTAATGGGCACAAAGGATTCACCAATAATTGACTTGTTAATAATTTATTATTTCTCAGAGGTGCTAACTCCATGTTACACACTTCCCTTAAAGAAGAAGAAGAAGAAGAAGAAGAAGAAGAAGAAGAAGAAGAAGAAGAAGAAGAAGAAGAAGAAGAAGGGGGGAGGAGGAGGGGGGAGAAGAAGAAGAAGAAGAAGAAGAAGAAGAAGAAGAAGAAGAAGAAGAAGAAGAAGAAGAAGAAGAAGAAGAAGAAGAAGAAGAAGAAGAAGAATGGGGAGGAGGAGGAGTAGAAGAAGAAGAAGAAGAAGAAGAAGAAGAAGAAGAAGAAGAAGAAGAAGAAGAAGAAGAAGAAGAAGAAGAAGAAGAAGAAGAAGAAGAAGAAGAAGAAGAAGAAGAAGCAGCAGCAGCAGCAGCAGCAGCAGCAGGAGAAGAAGAAGAAGAAGAAGAAGAAGAAGAAGAAGAAGAAGAAGAAGAAGAAGAAGAAGAAGAAGAAGAAGAAGAAGAAGAAGCAGCAGCAGCAGCAGCAGTAGGAGGAAAAGGCGAAACATCTACTATAATCATATAATCTGCCACATCATATTTGGCGGCTTCCAAAAAGCGCCATGGCTATCTCCAAAGGGGGACAATTCTGGGCGTATTGATTGTTGACGTCAACAAGGTCCTGTGTCTGCTGGTCGGTGGAGGTTGACAGTGAGTAATGAGGGATATCTGACACAGACAACACACACAACGTCTGGCCTGGCTCTATCACACTTCTAACCAATATTCTCCGCAATTGATCGCCTGCTGTGTATTGGTACAATTACGAGCCGGTTTGAAAATTATCATTAGATGCTATTTTATATTGTAAACAATCATGAAATCATAATTTAGTACTTAAATAATAATAAATTCTTCTACATTCAACATTCGTACCTAGACTGTTATGAAATAATAAGGTTACATTAACATACGATTTTAATATTGCGCCCGTATATTTTTAGTTTTATAAAGTTCACTTATATTATAATTCTGTATTTTAACAGTTTGTTGTGTATATATATATAACAACATTCCTGAAATGTTTGATTATAAGGAGTGGTGAGTGGAGGGTGGGATCATTATGTTAATATAAATATTGTATTGTGTATATAGGTCTAGTTAGTAATAGTATTGTATAATTAACTGTGTATTATTTACAGTACCACCTTATGCTATAGTTAGTTAATAAAAGTTAATTTAATTGAAATAATTTTTCAAAGCACATTGGTCACTTGTAAGCCTTGAATAGTAATAATAATAATAATAATATTAATATATTATTATATTTTTATGATGTAGACTTAACAGAACATAACCTTTCTTATATTTGAAAAATATTGGCCAGCTTTCTGAAATGGTTATTGTTCTCTGGTAATACTCTATACAAGCATATTTGGAAATGTCCATTTGTGGGGCGTTACATCCTACCTTGGCT
This sequence comes from Cepaea nemoralis, assembly GCA_014155875.1. Taxonomy (NCBI): domain Eukaryota; kingdom Metazoa; phylum Mollusca; class Gastropoda; order Stylommatophora; family Helicidae; genus Cepaea; species Cepaea nemoralis. The sequence continues at coordinate 450,306 of JACEFZ010006914.1, read as the reverse complement.
CACACATTTCACATTAATACATTATTGAGCATAATGAAGAAAAGTCAGCTGGTTACTTGGTGAATCCTCTGAAAGGCTGAGTTTCATCTCTTAGTCCCATGCAGTGCCACAGGTTGTCCGAGCTACGAAAAGTGTTTGCATCGATCTTAGTGAGGTTGGTGTAGTGACTTCTCCTCACATTTAGTACCAGTGTACCATCTATGTGGGGACTGAGGGGCAAGGTTCTCCCTTCTCCCTTTGAGCTCAGAATCAAGCAAGGTATGCAAGACTGGTCAATCAGTCAGGTGCCATCTCCACAATGAAGATTGGCTGCAATGGATCTCCATACTGTCTGTCTCTCTCATCTTGACTGTACATTCTGTCAGACTCTTGTTTATCCATCCCTTGATGTTATCTACATTCTGTCAGATGCTTGTTTATCCATCCCTTGATGTTATCTACATTCTGTCAGACTCTTGTTTATCCATCCCTTGATGTCATCTTCCCACTTGTATCCTTGTTTACCTCTTGCTCGCTTGCTTTCAACTTTACCCTTCAGTGTGGTTTTTAAAAGAGTATTATGTCTTTTTAACTTGGCCGAACTTTTAACTTTGGGGGGTTGAGTGGTCTTGAGGTATGGTGTCCGCCTCAAGTGTTGAAGGTCCCGGGTTCAAGCCCTGGTGAGGGCTGGGATTTTTTAACGTGGACTTCTAGTAACAAACTTTCCCCTGGTCTCTGGGTAGTGAGATCGGACGCCTGTGTGTATTGTTGCGCACGTAAAAAAATCCCTTGGCAGTTGGAAATCGAAAAAGAGTAGCTTAATGGCGCTGCCTGGGCAAAATTTTGAGTTAAAAATCTACCCAAAGTATTTCAGGATCCTCACTGGTGCTATAGAGTTCATGCACTGAGCTGAGATTCGACTTAGACTTGAGTTAGGAGTAGAACGGAACACTTATGGGTTAAACCCGTGTGCTGTGATGTTGATCCATCGACTAAACTAAACTTAACTTGGCTGAAATATTTCACTTGCCCCTTTTTAAAATTTATTTTATCATCTCTGTTTTCATTCCACGTTCTTCTAGAACCTCTGTATTTGATTGTTTTTATGTACATGAAATATGACAAATTCTTCTGTATATCCACATCTCCAGGGCCTCTATTCAACATTCTAATTGTTTGTTCATTTCCCAGGCTTCTGCGCCATATAGTAGTGTTCAATATACGTAACATTTGATAACTCTAAATTTTAATGTGTTGTTAATCTCTCTAAATGTTTATACTGATTTCATTACGTTGAAAACATTTTTAGCCATTCCTATTCCCTTTTTTATTTCTGTTTCTCTTCTGCCATCATCTGTCTAGGGTAGGAGAAACTTGTTACTTGTTCTGTATCTCCCCGTTTACTGTGATGGTCATCGATGGTCTCTCCTTTCCCTTGCTAATTATTATAGTTTTGTTTTTTTGGATATTTAATATCTAAGCCATATTCTGCCTTATGCCTGTTTCCTTGCTCCACTAGGTTGTGTAACTCTTGCTCGCTTTCTGCTAGTAAGACTGTATCATCAGCTACCTATGATTGTTTATGATACTTCCATTTATGTTATGTCCAGGCAGTATGAGTTGTTTAAAAATTCTTTCCGGTTATAAGTTGAAGAGGCTTGGATACAGCACACATCTCTGCTGCACTCATTTTTTTTTATCTGTGGGCAATGAGTATTTATTTCTGTATTTAATTGTCACCACTTGTTCCCAGTACAGGTTACTTATAAGTCTGATGTCCTTTCAGTCTACTCCTATATCTTGAAAGTGTGTAATTAATTGTTCATGTTCAAGACTGGTACTGGAACTTCAGATCTGCCAAAGGGGCATATTGGGATATACCCTGGTCATGAGTCAGCACAACAGGTACAGACTGGCTGGGGTTAGATCAAGGTTGGTCATGTTTCCTCCACCAGTTTCATTTCATTGTCAGCAGACTTCAACCCAGTGCCCAGACAGGTACAGTCACAAGTTAATATAGACACGCCACATCTCAAATACAATGAATGAATCACCCAAAAATTAGAAGTAGATGGTGAGTTTTTCTAGAACATAATCACAAGTAACAAAATTGATGTTGCAGCCAAAGCCTCTGACAGAACAGAAACAACAGACACATATACCAATAGAACTTCATGTAAATGTACTCATCTGTATCCTTGTTGCTAGCTGGACACTTGTTTCATGAAATCTGCATGTATGATTCTAACATGATTCTCAACCAGCTCATGACAAGTCCTGTTTCATGAAATCTGCAAGTATGATTCTAACATGATTATCAACCAATTCATGCCAAGCCCTGTTTAGACTAGTTCATGATTGGCTGGATTTTTCAGCTAATGATTTCTATTGGCTGACCTAGCAAGATCTTTGTAGAACATCACTCTCTTCACAGCCCAGCAAACAATGTGTCCATCTCTTGCCAATTCTCCCGCTTCATACACTCTCATGCCCAAAGTTTCTACAATTTCCTGTGTCCATCTCCATTCTTATTGTAGGGATATCTTAAAAAAAAATATCTTTGCCATCATATCTTTTCTCTTGTTTCAGACATCTGCAATCACCAGGCTTCACATTTCCAGCTAGGATAATCCAAGATGGGTGCTGCTCCCCTGGTGGTTGAGATTATTTGCACATGCATTTTGGCTGCTTTTCTGTTGCATCGTTATGGAGATTTAAAGAAACAACATGTTGTGGCTACAGCAGCTTGTTTTATAGCCTGGTATTTCTGTCTGATGATCATCTTTATTCTCCCCCTGGATGTGTCGCTGGTAAGTTTTATAGCCTGGTATTTCTGTCTGATGATCATCTTTATTCTCCCCCTGGATGTGTCGCTGGTAAGTTTTATAGCCTGGTATTTCTGTCTGATGATCATCTTTATTCTCCCCCTGGATGTGTCGCTGGTAAGTTTTATGGTGTCTAGAAAAGAATGTCATCATGAGTAGCAATCACTTGGCGTGTTTATTTTTAATGTTATCAGTTAAGATTTTAGAGTCGTCTTAGATATGACTGAGCTACCATAATGACAGCAGACGGTAGTACCTGCCATCTGTTAGCTCCAAATGTGTGACCCTTACCAAACCTGACACCCCACATTGTGCCAACGGCTTCGGGCGGAAGAGTGCAGTTGGGAGGGTACAAGCCTTATCCTGGTGCGAGGAAATGCAACCTAAAGACAAAATGTCATGGCTTTGCAGACCAAGCCCTAAGCCTTGGTTCTCAGCTGGTCTAGGATCGAAGTTCCGACAGGTGGACAGTTAGAGCATTGCTTTGCTGATCTGACAGCTTCTGCAGCTTGCCTTGTTCCAGATGTAGAGGTGTTATCTTTCCTCTGGAGTGAATTAGACAGGCCGAGACAGGGATCATGCTGCATGGGCAACACATGGTCTCTATATTTTAGCCCAGGCTTTGTGCTATGGAGAGTTATAACTCCATCCCTGGTCTTAGCCGGTCTCGGAATCTAAGTGAGAGGTAACATTTACGGGTTATAAGTCCTTGTCAATTGGCGTAGACATGGGGCGCCACGGGTTGCCTCTGACAGTGGGAGACACCTACAGGTGTCACTGATCAGCTACCGCCCGCCTCAAGCTGGGCAGCCCCCGGCCAATTGGGTGCTGATCCGCCACAGCCTGCCTGCTTCAATGGGTGCTTGGGGCTAGGACAAAATCTGAATCGCAGGCTGTAAAACCAATGCACCAGGTATTACTAAAAAGAAAAATAGAAACCTCAAACTATGGCTTGCAACCTGGAACGTACGAACCATGTGTCCAGGATTTTCCACTGACCTGACGAATATTGACGATGTGAGGAAAATGGCTGTGATTGATGCCGAATTCAGTCGTCTTAACATTGATATTGCTGGCCTGCAGGAGACTCGCCTCGCTGAGGAAGGGTCACTCAGGGAAAACAATTACACCTTTTTTGGAAGGGTAGAGAGGCAGGCAGAAAAAAGGCAACATGGTGTGGGCTTTGCAGTGAAGAATTCGCTACTGAGAATTATTGAAATTCCAGCTGGAGGTAATGAAAGACTATTATCTCTGCGCTTGGCAACCTCTTGTGGTTTTGCCACCATTATCACTGCATATGCACCGACACTCACTTCCTCTGATGATATGAAGGATTCGTTCTATGAGGAGTTAGACTATGTGATCAAGGCAGTTCCAAAATCCTGACTACATTTATATGCTCGGTGATTTCAATGCTCGTGTGGGCAAGGACTCGAGTTCATGGCCAGTGTGCCTTGGAAAATACAACATCGGTCGCATGAATGAAAATGGGCAAAGGCTGCTGGAGCATTGCACCAGAAATGACCTATGTATTACAAACTCCTTTTTTAAAACAAAAGAGCTGCATAAGGTCACATGGAAACATCCAAGATCCGGCCATTGGCATCAGCTGGACTTCATCATCACACGGAGACAACATCTGAACCAAACATCATTAACTCGAAGTTACCACAGTGCTGACTGTGATACGGATCATTCTTTGGTTGTTGCAAGGGTTAGACTGAGACCAAAGAGAATCTACACAGCTAAACACAAATCTAGCCCCAGGATTAATATTATTAACACCCACGATCCTGATAAGTGCTTTGAGTTCCAACAGCAACTTGAAGACGCTTTCACTGATACATCAGAAAATTGTACAGCAAGTGAAAAGTGGGGGAAACTTTAGGAAACTTTATAAAATAGCGGTAGGGGTTTACGGCACTGGATCATAAGAGGCAGGACTGGTTTGCGGCAAACAGCCAGACACTGCAGCCCTTGATTGATAAAAAGAAGATAGCTCTCTTAAGAAACAAGGAAAGAACAACGCGTAACACTCTCAGTGAGCTGAAGCAAGCTAGGAAGGATGTGCAAAAGGCTGCCAGGCAGTGTGCAAATGACTATTGGATCAAGTTATGTGAGTCCATTCAAAATGCAAGTGATAAGGGAAACATCAGAAGCATGTATGAAGGGATAAAGAAAACGTGTGGTTCAATGATCAAAAGAAGTGCACCACTGAAAACCTTGACTGGAGAAATCATCACTGATAAGAAACAGCAGATGGATAGATGGGTAGAGCACTATTTGGAGCTTTACTCAAGTGAGACCAAACTAGCGGATGATGCCCTCAACGCCATAGAGGCCCTGCCAACTCTTGACCACCTGGACACACTTCCCATCATAACAGAAGGTAAGTGTGCTATAAATGAACTTGCATCTGGCAAGGCTCCAGGTAAGGATGGGATTCCAATAGAGGTTATCAGGAGTGGGCAAGACACACTCACTCTACAGATCCACCAGCTAATAGAGCTATGCTGGCGAGAAGGATGAATCCCACAGGATTTCAAAGATTCAAGCATCATAACACTGTACAAGAACAAGGGCGATCGGAGCGATTGTAACAACTATAGAGGTATCTCACTTCTGTGTATTGTTGGGAAAGTATTTGCCAGAATTGTTCTGCGCAGACTTCAAGTCCTAGGAGATCAAGTCTACCCCGAATCACAGTGTGGCTTCCGACAGAACCGGTCTACCATTGATATGATATTCTCATTGCGACAAATGCAAGAAAAATGCCGTGAACAGAATCAACCACTGTTTATTGCCTTCATCGACCTCACAAAGGCATTTGATTTGGTCAGTCGTGAGGGTCTGTTCAAGGCACTAAAGAAGATTGGCTGCCCACCAACTCTTCTGTCCATTGTGGAATCGTTCCACACAGGCATGAAGGGTATAATCAAGTTTGATGGTGCAACTTCAGAAGAGTTTGAAATCAAGAGTGGAGTTAAGCAAGGTTGTGTACTAGCTCCCACCCTCTTTGGAATATACTTTTCACTTCTACTGAAATATGCCTTTCGTGATCAGGATGGTGGTATATACATTCACTCACGCTCAGAGGCGGCCTCTACAATGCTGAGAGATTGAAGGCCAAGACCAAATTAGGAGTGTACTGATCAGAGTTGCTTTTTGCATATGATGCTGCAGTTACGACCCACTCTGAGGAAGAATTACAACGTCTGCTATCTGCATTCTCCAATGCTTGTTCTGAATTTGGTTTAACAATTAGCAAAAAGAAGACACAGATTATGTCACAAGGTGCACATGGGGTACCATCAATCTTTATTGACGACGCCGAACTAGAGATAGTAGACCATTTTACATATCTAGGATCAGAGGTAAATAGCAAATTATCCCTAGATCAGGAAATCAACATCCGGATTGGTAAGGCAGCAACAACAATGAACAGGTTAACAAAAAGAGTCTGGGAGAACAGGAAGCTTGCTGCCAAAACAAAAGTCCTTGTCTATCAAGCCTGTGTCCTTAGTACTTTTCTTTATGGCAGTGAAGCCTGGATAACTTATTCACACCAAGAGAAATGTTTAAACAGCTTTCATATGTGGTGCCTGCGAAGAATACTTGGTATTAAGTGGCAAGATAAAATCACAAATACTGAAGTATTGGAAAGATCAGGTTGTGTGACGGTTTATTTCATGCTCAGTCTTCATATACATAGATAGATAGGACATGATAGGAGGATGGATCATGGTAGAATACCAAAGGACATCTTTTTGGTGAATTACAGATGGGTAAGAGATCTCAGGGTCGGCCTCTACTATGATACAAAGATGTGTGTATGCGGGACATGATTGATACAGGCATTGATAATGCACATTGGGAGTAAGTCGCCTCTGAACATGTTGCATGGAGGGCAAATATCAGAAATTGAATAAAGACAAAGAAGAAGATTATTGCAGAAGGTCCCACACCGAGCGTGTGAGACGTAAGATGGTGCATGATGGTGGAAATGACCATGTGTTCACATGCATCCACTGTGGACGAACATTTACAGCATGAATTGGCCTTATCAGTCACATTTGCTACCACCTTGGGTTGTAGTTATTATGCCTTTTTGAAGCACAATTAACAAACTATCGTCTGTCAACACGGCAAGGTGCCAATGTATATAGTTCAGAATTTATTTCTTTGTCCTTTTTTTTTCATTGTAGGGAAGGCTACTTGCGATTTATGTCTTAATTAAAGCAAAAGTCAATTTTGTATTTTAATCACCTTCCTGGCCTAGAGGTTAGCAACTTTTCTCTGTAATCTTATATACTCTCGTAAGTAACGTGGCGACGGTGAGAATCAGCAGTGGTTCGAATCGCGTCAGTAACTTACGGGGTATGTGAGCCGGCCGCTCAGAAAGCAATGGCAAACTACTGAGCGTAATCTTGCCAAGAAATCAACAATCGGCTTTAAGATGCTGATGTTGACAGCGATGTCCTGTAAAGGATATGCAAACTCTTTTTATTTTGATAGTCATCATTTGGTTATTTATATAGCTGTCTCTCATGTGATTCTGCATTTCTCCATTATGTAGTTTTTAGTTATTTAATAAGTTAACGTTTTGTTGTATATTTTTTGTTTTTGTTTAATCATTCTGGATTATTTGCAAGCTTTTTGTGTTTGTAACTTGCTACACACATGCACTTGACACATTACCCAACCTACGTTCTATTGGGGAGCAGACTGGATCACTTATGGAGATACCTGTGTGTGGTTAAAGTGATCCTTAACCAAAACCAAAGAAAAACAAAACACACTCATGCTGCAGTTGCATATAGAACAGTGTGTGGTTTTACAGCCTTCAGGTTTGCCATATATGTCTATATTGGACAATTCTCCGGTTAATATATGCAACATAAATATGCATGGTGTAACTGGAGACTGCTACTACAAGCTGTGTCCTTTGCATGTAAAACCTTACAGAAATTTTATACTATCCCCCCCCCCCCCCACACAGACACACATACACACAACATTTAGTTTTATGTACATTGAGATCAAGAAGCCAGATTTTCACTACATACAAATACATGATTTAACTGGGAACCACAGCAGCGTTGTTTCTAGACGCTCTCTAGCTGGCCTCGTGTCATGAGCTCAACCTGCATCAGGGTGGATTATAATTTTTAAAATATACCAGGACCCCCATGTTGACCCAGCCTAAACTGGGGATCGGGAAATATCTTGGGAAGTAAAAATGGCCTGCGGGATGATGACCATATCACACACAGAGTGCAGTTGCTCTGTACAAATACGTGTCTAGCACCATATCACACACGAGTGCAGTTGCTCTGTACAAATACGTGTCTAGCACCATATCACACACAGAGTGCAGTTGCTGTGTACAAATACGTGTCTAGCACCATATCACACACTGAGTGCAGTTGCTCTGTACAAATACGTGTCTAGCACCATATCACACACAGAGTGCAGTTGCTCTGTACAAATACGTGTCTAGCACCATATCACACCGAGTGCAGTTGCTCTGTACAAATACGTGTCTAGCACCATATCACACACAGAGTGCAGTTGCTCTGTACAAATACGTGTCTAGCACCATATCACACACAGATTGCAGTTGCTCTGTACAAATGCATGTCTAGCACCATATCACACACAGAGTGCAGTTGCTCTGTACAAATGCGTGTCTAGCACCATATCACACACCGAGTGCAGTTGCTCTGTACAAATGCGTGTCTAGCACATCACACACGAAGTGCAGTTGCTCTGTACAAATACGTGTCTAGCACCATATCACACACAGAGTGCAGTTGCTCTGTACAAATACGTGTCTAGCACCATATCACACACAGAGTGCAGTTGCTCTGTACAAATACGTGTCTAGCACCATATCACACACAGATTGCAGTTGCTCTGTACAAATACGTGTCTAGCACCATATCACACACAGAGTGCAGTTGCTCTGTACAAATGTGTGTCTAGCACATCACACACGAAGTGCAGTTGCTCTGTACAAATACGTGTCTAGCACCATATCACACACAGAGTGCAGTTGCTCTGTACAAATACGTGTCTAGCACCATATCACACACCGAGTACAGTTGCTCTGTACAAATACGTGTCTAGCACATCACACACGAAGTGCAGTTGCTCTGTACAAATACGTGTCTAGCACCATATCACACACGGAGTGCAGTTGCTCTGTACAAATACGTGTCTAGCACCATATCACACACAGAGTGCAGTTGCTCTGTACAAATACGTGTCTAGCACTATATGCTTAGTGTTGCTAACGGGGTGTCAAAGGGTTCATTGCTACCTTCCTACCTTGTGCTCACTATGCCCACAGACGTGTCAAAATTTTCATTGCTGACTTTGCTACCATATGCCCACTATGCCCACGGTGGTGTCAAAGGGTTCATTGCTACCTTGTGCCCACTATGCCCACGTTGGTGTCAAAGGGTTCATTGCTACCATGTGCCCACTATGCCCATGGTGGTGTCAAAGGGTTCATTGCTACCATGTGCCCACTATGCCCACGTTGGTGTCAAAGGGTTCATTGCTACCATGTGCCCACTATACCCACGGTGGTGTCAAAGGGTTCATTGCTAACTTGCTACCTTGTCCCCACTATGCCACAGGCGTGTCAAAGGGTTCATTGCTAACTTGCTACCATGTGACCCACTACACCCACGGGCGTGTCAAAGGGTTCATTGCTAACTTGCTACCATGTCCCCACTATGCCCATGGTGGTGTCAAAGGGTTCACTGCTAACTTGCTACCATGTGCGCACTACACCTACAGACGTGTCGAGGGGTTCTTTCTATTTTTACTTTTCACATTCCAAAACAATGTTTTCCCGTGGTGAATTTGAATAACGAAGACACAAACAATAGATTGCACGATTTATTGCCTGGCATATTTTGCTGCATCTCGTCAGATACATACTGCAGAAATCACACAACATAAAGTGAAATAACTAGATAAATCCTTCAAACTGAAACATACACATGTTCGCACAGTAATGTCGATTGTCTACCATGGTAATTAAAAATTTAAACTGACTAACATGTCTTTCTGCTTGCACAAGGACGGCTTACGTAGGTTAATTATTATAGCTTCTGCACACTTTAGTTTAAACTGGCTCTGGCGAAGGGGTTACGGATGCAGTTCGTAATCCGACGTACTGTGTTACAGCTGTGGGTGATTTTGCACCAGACCGCCTTGCGTTGGTTGTTTTTAATAATGTTATGAGTGCCGGTCATTCAGAAAGCAATGGCAAACTACTGAACATAAACTTGCTAAGAAATCACAGTATAAAAATGTTGGGGTTGACTATGACGTCTGTAAAGGATATGCAACTAACTTAACATGGTTTAAACCGGCTCTGTGGCAAAGGGGTTGAAGGAGTTATGGGCGCAATTCTTAATCCCACATACTACGTTCAAAACACAGCTGCAGGCAATTTGGCGGCAGACCGCCTCACATTGATATTTTCATGCAATGATATGAGTGTCAGTCTTTTAGAAAGCAAAGGCAAACTACTGAACATAAACTTGCCAAGAAATCACAAACAGCCAAAACATGCTGGGGTTGACTGTGACGTCCTGTAAAGGATATGCAGTTAACTTAACTTTGTTTAACTCTATAAACAGAATTTTAAGAAAATATTTCAATGTCTATAATAAAATAATTGTTTTCATGACAGAAAACTAACTCTGTACACTTGCGATTTGCTTCCAGACATTTTACAGGCAGTGTGTCAGAGACCGCACACCAAGTAGCATAGCCACAACAACGGAGTCAACCACGTCTGGTAATAACTCATCTAATTTTGCCAACATTACCACGGCCATGCTGGTTACAGATTTTAGAAGACCAGCTGTTGCGTATAACACCCAGGCTTTGGCACAAACTGACGACGAAGTGAGTGCTAGTTGTGGCCGGCCGGTCAGCTACATTCCAGACAAAGTTCTGCCCATCTTGTGGAGAATAATTTACTGGACTTCCCAAGTTTTGACCTGGTATGGTGGAGCTCTGTTTTTCTCATCTCTCCTTACTTTCCCTTTAATTTTTGGAAGTAAATTTGTTTGAGTTTTGCAACAAAATGTATTTAATTTAAAAAATGCTCATTGTGGTGTCTTCTACAATTTCACGGAAGAGATTAGTGAAAGTAGAACATTATATAAAACTATCAGAAAGAGATAAAAGGTGTTCTTGGGTCATATCGTGAGAAGAAAAGGAATGGGGTAGCTTCCTACCCGAACAAGTCTGTCCCTCAGGTGTTCACGAAAATAGCAAACTACTGTTGTGGTTCACTGACCACGTTCAAGGTTTCGTAGAGGATCACAGATGTAGATCCACACTGTAGTTAGATGAATCATTATACATTGGACCTCACTAAGACCCAGCCGGGCCTGAAACATATTTAAACTGGCCATAATAGCGAATGTTCAACAGAGTTCACTTCCTTCAACTCAACTTGAAATAATGTTGTTAAGGCTGCACATGTTACTAATGAGTTACCTCTGAGTCTTCATAGAAATTCACCAGTACCTTACCGGACGCATCAGTCCTAGACCCAACCTGGATCTGTTGACCAAATCTTCGTCGGACTCGTCGCGGTTGTCTTAACTTAGACTCACCATGTCTTTCTAAAACTCAGGTTTCTCAAATGTGTTGACTCTGACAGATTCACATGTCCGCTCCCAGTATTGCCTCAAAACATTACCTTGACTGGCACTGGAATGAACTGGTCCAATTGAGTTTATGGTCTAACTCTGGAATCTCCATCATATAACAGATCCTGAAACAAGGAGGTCGGTGAGAGTACTCTGCTACAACTAGGACTAACGTGCACATCAACCACATCACATTGCATCAGAACAATATATCATAACATGATATGATAGATCATCAACATAGTAGATCATCTCTCCTAACAAAGAGGTACATGCATGAGAGTGCACTAGTCGGCCAATAGATATAGTCAAGTAACTCTTCTGGGCAACATCTGGCCCGACAGCACCAGAGTAGTCTGACTCTGACATACAATCCTACTACCTGGTGTTATTCCAGTCCTCCGTTTCTCCTCCAACAACAACCGTAGAATACACCTAATTATCTTTCAGTGTAGAGGTTTAATTATCTAGGAGGTGTCCAGCCGGACATGTCCTCCTCATCAATATAACTCAACAATTAACTTATCACTTATGACTACATGGCATTAATAAATGAAATAAATCATAATTCGTTAATAGCGTAACAGCATTAACAAATTACTAAATCATGATTCGTTAATAACTTAATAGCATTAACAAATTCATAAGTCAAGCTAATGCTTTTGTCCTGGGATCTCTGTCCCAGAACAGGTTTGACCTTCCTTAGTTGACCTTGTCTCCTGACGGTCAAGTCTGTGCAGGTCTATCACAGGTTTGGTGGCAATCCACCTAGTAGTCTTTCCCGCAGATAGCTGTGGAAAATGAATACCCTGCTTCCGTGGTGATTTAGACCACGTCGTCCTGTTTAGAGTGGCATCCAGCCCCTCATCCCATATTGTTTTATGGGTTTTTATATTGGTTTATGGCTTAGAGATGTTCAGCCATACCCCTTGGCTGAGAGCCTTAGAGGTTGTGTCCGGACTGAGATTATTGGCATTGTTCGCCTGATTTAGTCTGCTATCCTCAGTCTACCTGCAGAGCAGCAGGCTGTGTCTCTCTTAGTCTGGTCCCTATCCCAAAAGCTGTCCAATATGTAGTTATTATCCATCGGCATAGTGCTTGGGGTCAGTGGGACACTCAAGCTCCCCCCACCACGGCAAGGTGGAGACACATCGGGGGAGCTCTTACAGTTTGATTCTAACCTTAGCTTCTCACTGTATACAATAAGAACATCTACTAAATGCTGCAGATCCAGTTCATTGTCTGCCATCAGTAATGTATCATCTGCATTTCCTGTATTCTCGACACGTTTGAAATCAGCTGCAGGTGATTTGAAAGCAGGCCACCTTTGTTGATTTTTAACAGTGGTATGTACATCAGTCCTTCAGAAAGCAATGGCAAACTACTGAACGTAAACTTGTCTTGTAAATCATAAACAGCCCCCCAAAAAGCTGGGGTTAATTGCGACGTCCTGTAAAAGATATGCAAGTAACTTTTTTTTATGTCCTTTGATGGCAATTCCTCTCATCTCTGTTGAATTTCTGGTATTTTCACTATATAGGAACAAGAAATGTCTGGGGACAATACACATTCCTGTTGCACACCTCTCTTGATTGACCTACTTCATTGTCACTGTTTATAGCAATAATTTGTTCTTTTTCATTAATTTGGAGATCTGCAAGCATCTTTGTCAAGTAGATATACCTTGCTCCGTTGAAAACCCTTGTGTTGTCAATGAAACAAAGATGTAGTCTTTGTTTACTTCTAACAAATGATGTATCACTATTTAATTATGTCAACAGGCTAATAATGCCGATGATGCAGTCATACACGAAGGCAGGCGATTTCACGGTCTTAGGCAAAATCAAGTCCTCCTTGATCGAGAACGCAATTTTCTATGGGACCTACCTTCTCATTTTTGGCATTTGTCTGATATATGTGGCAGCTCGTCCGGATGTGGATATAGATGGGTAAGAAATATATCGCAGTGCATTGTCTTGTTTTCATTGATTTATATTTAAGTTTCTAATTTTGTGCTTGCTGAGGTCATCTTGGGAGCTGCGACAGTGCAGTGGCTAGCTGCTGACCCGGTGGTCTTGTATTCCAATCCCCATTCAGGCTTTAATATTTTTCAATGACCTGAGTTCCCAGGCTGACCAAGTCTAAAGTGGCTGCAAGGGTATTTCCTGGGAAATTAAGATGGTGCATGTGACATTGACCGCATCACCTGTCGAATGTCAATTGGTCTAAAAGTTTGGGGCTAGAACTACATACCCAATAAGCCACTTGGCTTGAAAAGATGCCCTTTACTTTTTACTTTTTTAAAAACTTTTTGTCACCTCATTGTTTTGTTCAGTATTCTTTTGTAAAAAAAAAAAATCATGACATATGGCCAGAAATAGAAATAGAAGGAAAAATTCTTAACCAAGTGCATAATTTTAGATACCATTTATAACATCAGATGGAAGATGTACATCAGAGATTAAGAGCAGAATAGGGCAAGTAAAAGCCGCATTTAAGAAGATTAAGAGTATCTTATGCAATAAGTCACTTCACTGAATGTAAGAAAGAGAGAGCTGAAATGCTATATAGAACCAGTTTTGCTGTATGGCAGTGAATCGTGGATTGTAAATGAACAAATTAGGAAGAAATTAGAAGCAACAGAGATGTGGTTCCTGAGACGAATGTTGCAAAATGCTTGGACTGCCTGAGTAACTAAAAACGACTGCCTGAGACAGGCTAATGAAACTAGAACATTATATAAAACAATAAGAAAGAGACAAACAGCTTTCTTTGGTCATGTGATGAGATGAGAGGCATTGGAAAACATCGTGACAACCGGAAAGGTCGAGGGGAAGAGAGGCTGAGGCAGACCAAGAGAAATTATGCTGGATGGATTGAGACAGTGGCATGGAGGAATACCATCAGCAGAGTTGATCCAGAACACCAAAGACCAAGATCTGTGGAGAGCCATGAACGCCTACAACAGCTGGCTGGACACTTGATGATGATGATGATGATGATGATATGGACAGAAACGTTAAATATTTGTTTTTTGAAAAACATTAAATCTTTGTTTCTGTCTTTATTTAAGGATTTATACTCTTTTGTGTTTTTCTTTTAACTAACAAAGTTGGCAAAATTATTTTAAATTCTGAGATTGGTGACAATGTCTTCGTATTTGCAGTTCTTCTTCTGTTGCTGCATTCCCGCCTCTTGCTTCTTCTTCTTCTTCTTCTTCTTCTTCTTCTTCTTCTTCTTCTTCTTCTTCTTCTTCTTCTTCTTCTTCTTCTTCTTTGCCACAGAGTAAGTGCCCCAAAGCACACTATACAGAAAGTGGAAGGAAAAACCCGAAGTGAAACAGTGCACCAAAACCATGAGATACGAAAATGCGTCACAAGAACGCCAGCATAACAACGAAGGATACGTTGTGGTTACACTGAAGGTGAACAGTCGTGTATTCGATTTGGAGAAGGATTGGCGTGGCTACTGGAGAGTTGGAGGGCTGGCAGTGAACTCATTCGAAACCAAGGATAGCTAGTAGCATATCTGGAGAATGCCATGGATTTACAAACGACGGGCAAATGCTAGACTGACAGAGATTCGGAGGAAATTGACAGCCAGGACGATCTGAAGGAACAGAGGGAAATAGAAGGTTACTGAATGTCGTTAAGGGAAAGTATAGGACTATATATCAGGTTAGTGTACTAGAAAGTTAGTTCCCTTCTTGGTGTAACAAGACGCTAATTTGTTCACTACCAAGTATATATGACAGTTTTGCAAAACCCGGATTAAAAACTGTTATCTTTTCCCAAGCGTCGGCATTGTACTTTCTTACTCGTTCGCCAGTGAGTTCCTCATGTTGTTATTACACCGTTTCTTTAATGAGCCACGTTCCATATTGTGAGTCAATCAGATGATGGTTCCATGGCCTAATACTTAAGAAAGGAGCGACATACAATATGGCATTCTTCTTCTTCTTCTTCTTCTTCTTCTTCTTCTTCTTCTTCTTCTTCTTCTTCTTCTTCTTCTTCTTCTTCTTCTTCTTCTTCTTCTTCTTCTTCTTCTTCTTCTTCCTCTTCTTCTTCTTCTTCTTCTTCCTCTTCTTCTTCTTCCTCTTCTTCTTCTTCTTCTTCTTCTTCTTCTTCTTCTTCTTCTTCTTCTTCTTCTTCTTCTTCTCATTCTTCTGTTTATTCTTGTCTTCATTCTTCTTTGTCTTTCTACTCCACCTCCCCTATTCCCCCCAACACCTCTTTCTTTTTCTCAACTATTAACTGTGAATAAACATCACAGTTCACCTCAAGTCCTCCACACTATCAAAATCTTCTCTTGGCACTGTTGATGTCAGCAAATTGTATCCTCTTTGGCCTTGGGTTCTAGAGTAGATCTGCAAGGTCAGTTGTTATTTTGTCAGTGCTATAGAGATCATGATAAGGCAGATGTGGTCAGTGTTCTTTGAGATCATGTGTATAGAGCAGAAGAACAGATAGATCATCATGGCCTGTAGAGAATGGTGCTGCAGGGTGTGAGAAGTGGCCGTGATGTTGGCTCTTGACTCAACTCAATCAGTAGTATCAGTGTTTGGCTTATTGAAAAGACATAACCTGAGTCTCTAGTTTTTGTTGAAGTTTGATTCAGCTGACTATTTTCCATTTGTCATGTGTATATAAAAAGTCTTCTGTCTAGATCCATGTGTCTTTTCTTCTGCCCTTTATTCCCTGTTAACCCTTTACAGGGCAGACGCTTGTCCGTTTTGTAGCCCTGAACGGGCAAGATTTTTTCAGGTTCTGTAAAATTTCGGGTCGCGTTAGTAAAAACATCACAATTAAGGTGTTAGTCAACCGATTTTAGTAAAATAAACAACACAATGAAGGGAAAAGCATGCAGAATATGTTACTTACGTGATTGTTGCCAGTAATCCATATATGAACACAAATATTTACGAAATACGGCATGTTGTTTGTGATTTTCCGTCATCTATACGGTAATTTACAAACACATTTTCAGAATCATAATCACTTTCTTAAAGTCCGACTCACGACTGCTAATGCAAAGTAACGCTTTGCACTGATATCTAGCTCCGATTAATAATCAACTTCGTGCCCTTTAATGTCATTTAAATTGAACAGAGCGAAATCTCGGCCATCACTTGAAGAATCGCCGAAATCCATTTTGAAAAACAGCGTAAAAATCCCGAAAACTATCAAAAAAAGTCCGTTAAAGTCTGTTCAAAGTCATTGTAGCGCGTTTACAAATGGCGGCCACGTTGTCAAGCTATCGGCGAAAGTGAAAGTAGCGATCGGAAGTGTCGGAAAACCGAGAGATCGCATTTTTAAAACGACTAGTCATCAAAGACGCGATTGGGCGCTACGCCTGTTTAACGCATCGAACGCTATCAGGCGCTGTGCCTGTTAAAGGGTTAAGCATGGGCTGTCAACCAACTCACAGCAAGCCATCCCATCCTGCAGCTTGTTCCATGTTCTCCTCATTCATTTCTGTCTAAAGTTCTCTTCTCCATGTGTTGTTAGGTCTCCCTCCATTTTGTTTGCTCTCTGGGCTTCAGTGAAAGAACTTTATAGGGATCAATTAACAGGTTTTCTCACTGAATGTCCTGTCCAGCACCAGCATCTTTCCTTCACGTCCTGATTCACTGGAATCCTAGCTCTCTCCCTAGCTCCATGTGAGCAATTCTGTCGTACCACTTTAGTCCTTCTGTACAAGCAGCAGTTACTGAATGTTTGTAGTTCTTCTGTTGTTGTTATAGTCTTCTCCTTGTTTCAGATCCATTTAGCAGTATTAACTGAATGTTGGATATTCTCAGTGCTAGTTTTAATTTATTTTGACATCCACAAGTTTCCTAGTGCTGTGAAAGCTCCTCTTACCTGTTGTATTCTCATTGAACTATCTCTATCTGTTTCCCCGTCTTTGCCTACATTGTTTATTATAGCTGTATGATTCCAACTCTGTCCATCTTTATGGCTGTTGACATTTACGTGTTTCCTTCATGAGTTCCCATGGGCTAATGATGACTGTTTTGTGTTTTCACTGGCACAGGAATGTAGCAATTATAAGGTGACCCGTTGTCATGAAGTTGGAACCACACGACTATGACAACTAGTACATTTTACCAGGAATTGTTTAGTAACAGGTATAACTTGCAGTTTAAGTGAGAAGTTGGAACTGCACAACTATTATGACGACTACTACATTTACACAGAATTGTTTAGTAACAGGTGTAACATGACAATTTCAGAGAGAAGTTGAAAATCATTGGTGTCACTGCCAGCAATACCTGGGGCCTGTTTGTCTTGGTGCTGATGCTTGGATATGGGCTTGTGGATGTGCCAAGGTCATTGTGGAACAAGTCAAAGAAAGGCCACATGCTGTCCTCTCTGTATTTCAAGATTGCTAAACTCAGCACAGAAAAGACTGAAGCAGAAGAAGCTCTGGAAGATGCTCTTGAGGTATTTCTTGTCTCAGTTGTAGCTACTGATTCTTTGTCTTGTGAGGTTATTCAGTCTGAAGGCTGGTAAACAGTTAAGTGAGCATGTCACTCCACCATAAATGTAGCTGTGTGACTGCCCAAAAATATATTGTTTGGAAGTTGGGGTTTTCCCCTTTCATTTCATGTTAATATAAAATATTTGCATGCTGCAATTATTCTGTTGCAGGTAACTTTAATAATGTTTGCATTTTGCTAGAGCAGTGGCTAGTTACAGCCTTTCTAACGCACTTGCTGAGGTATTTTTAACGTTCACAGCGTAAACACATAACCTTCTATTTTTTGGTCCTATCTAAGAAAGCTAGGATCAGGGGAGAAGTATGATTTTCTTTGGTTTATTTTACTGATTCATTATAATAAAATATATTATATTAAATAGCTATTTTTCACTGAAATTTTGGTTTGCTATTGCTATGTTTTCAGTATTTACAGCCTTACCTATATACTAAGCTAAGTTTGTCCTTTCTAATTTTTAATGACTATTACTAATATCTCAGTACAGCATTGACGGGTTGTGTATTAGCTTTGTCAGGTGACAGGTTGTGTATTAGCTTTGTTAGGTGACAGGTTGTGTATTAGCATTGTCAGGTGACAGGTTGTGTATTAGCATTGTCAGGTGACAGGTTGTGTATTAGCTTTGTAAAGTGACAGGTTGTGTATCAACTGTGTCAGGTGACAGGTTGTGTATTAGCATTGTCAGGTGACAGGTTGTGTATTAGCATTGTCAGGTGACAGGTTGTGTATTAGCAATGTCAGGTGACAGGTTGTGTATTAGCATTGTCAGGTGACAGGTTGTGTATTAGCATTGTCAGGTGACAGGTTGTGTATTAGCATTGTCAGGTGACAGGTTGTGTATCAACTGTGTCAGGTGACAGGTTGTGTATTAGCATTGTCAGGTGACAGGTTGTGTATTAGCATTGTAAAGTGACAGGTTGTGTATCAACTGTGTCAGGTGACAGGTTGTGTATTCGCATTGTCAGGTGACAGGTTGTGTATTAGCATTGTCAGGTGACAGGTTGTGTATTAGCATTGTCAGGTGACAGGTTGTGTATTAGCATTGTAAAGTGACAGGTTGTGTATCAACTGTGTCAGGTGACAGGTTGTGTATTAGCATTGTAAAGTGACAGGTTGTGTAATTGCATTATCATGTGGCAGGTTGTGTATTAGCTTTGTCAGGTGACAGGTTGCATATTAGCTTTGTCAGATGACAGGTGGTGTTTAGCATTGTCTGGTGACAGGTTGTGTATTAGCATTGTCATGTGACAGGTTGTGTATTAGCTTTGTCAGGTGACAGGTTGTGTATTAACATTGTCATGTGACAGGTTGTGTATTAGCTTTGTCAGGTGACAGGTTGTGTATTAACATTGTCAGGTGACAGGTTGTGTATTAGCATTGTCAGGTAACAGGTTGTGTAATAGCTTTGTCAGGTGACAGCTTGTGTATTAGCAGTATTAGAGTGCTACATGTCAGGGTGCTACAGTTGTTGTGATGTTACCTGTTCATTGAGTAGCAGACCTGACAGTCATATGAACGTGCACTGATTAACTAACTGTACACGTGACTTAGAATTGACAACCATAACACTTGCAGACATCATGACCACGGCCAAGCTTGGAACGCACTCTACCTTGGCATGCCCACAGCTAGACCTGCAGCTTGTTCAAGTCCAGGTGTGGCCCGTCTTTCTTTAGGAATTTAGACACTGTGCCTTGCAGGCAGCTTTCCTGTAGCAAGTTGCTAACATGAAGTGTGCATTTGGAATCATATTGTCAGAAAGTCTTGTAGATCTGTTTGATCAAACTTCCCCTACTCACTCTCATCTACCTCGTTCAGGATTTGCATGGCAGTCACACATTGATGCAAGCCATCAGAAGACCATCATGAATACAAGACATGGGAGTGTTGAGTTGTAAACAGTGACTGATTCTCTAACATTCTTCAGCTCATTCCAAGTAGTCACGCAAGTCATTCTCTTAGTTACACTCTAGTTTTCCCATCTCAACTATAATAAAGGTAAATGTAGTTTCATAGCAGAAACTGCTGGAGTGTGAAGTCTGAAGCCTTCACATACTCTATTCCATGGCTTATGAGGTGATTTGGCCAGTTCCCTTCCTTGTTGCCTTTCATTCCTAAGCAAATCTCAGAAAATGCTTAATGTCACCTAGAGGCGTGGCATAAATAGATGGTAACACACAGGGCTACCAGCACAGTGGCAAGGTTTCAATGCTCAATAGTTGCGTTTTTTGTTTGTTTCCCAACCACTATAGCTCTGGGGGTCAGTCCAGCCTATCTGGCCCAAAGCCTGGAAGAGAATACTATCTCTCTCCCAAAGAAAGGACATTGAAAACTGTACATGTACACCCACATTAATAATTCATACCAGCAAAATCCTTCTGTGCATCATCATGAAGAGAATTCAAAGTAAGTTAAAATATGAATGACAAGAAATACAGACAAGTTTCAGACAAGACAGATAAATCAGAACCACATTTTCAACATGAAAACCATTTTTGAAAAATGCAGAGAGAACAGTGTAGACAACTCAAAGATGTTAGCCAAATTAAAGGACAGCACTCTTATTAAGATTAGTAGGGAAAAGTTGAAGGCAGGTGAGCAAGAGATAGACAGTGATGCAAGTGGGAGGGTTACATCAAGAGATGGACAAACAGCAGTCTACCAGAGTGTGCAACCAGAGTGAGAGACCAAGTGTTGGAAATCCATTGCAGTCATTCTGGAGACAGCATCTGATTTATTGATTGATTGTATTTCAATAGCCTTCCCAATTCCATTCTAAATCTAGTAAATCTTGGCAGTCTTATATGATGTGCTCTAGTATTTGCTTGAGTGCTGTATAGTTAGAAATGGCAGTCTCAGAGATGGATTTTATGAAAATTTCTCTAATTTCACAGTGTTCTTTGATCTTAGTCTGCTCATTTTTTTTTTCACTTGGGGTCACTTTTAATGGCCTCCATGTCCATCAGTTTCATTTAACCTTCATTGAAAGGACCAATTATTAAAAATCGTATCCTCTCACTCTTCTGTCATTTTCTTTCTCTATCTGTGTACTCTTGATTGATTTGCACTCTGCTCATCCCATACATATCTTCCCAGTAAAGATTGACCTTCCTGCACCCCTATTTCCTCTTGATTTACACTTTAACCACTACATCACTTCAGGTCAGCTGATCTACAAAACTTGTGGTCCTCAGTTTATATTTTTGTGTTAGGAATGATTTTGATTTGTGTACCCTAGGATTCAGACAACGCCAGGACCTCTGTTAAGTGACTTGTTTGATTTTTCAAAAACAATGTTGTATCAGTACTTTTTTGGGTGTGTGTATGTGCTGGCAAAGGCTTTCTAACCGCAATACCCATTCTGTCACTTGTGGTTGTGGCCTTATAAAACTGATCAATTCCACTTTAAGTTTTTGTTAATTTGCTCGTTTCTGGGTAGCCTCTTTATGCTGGCATGCTCTTGTTTGTAATTTTTTGTCTGATTTCTCCACTTCTATTGTTTTACATGGCTTTAGAAGTATCTTTGCTTCTTTAAGCCTCTGGTATAGATGTGACTGTACATAGTTTCTACTGGCATTTGTAAACTGATATACCCTTTCATTCCTGGATCATTAACAAACACAGAATATTTGTTTAAATGGCAACATAAATTTAGTAATCTGAAATGTGTACATATAATCAACATGCCCTTATAACGAGCAAATGTAACTAATATCAGAGGCTATTTATGTAAATTACGAAACAGGAGATAGTGAAATCTCTTTATTTTAAAATGCTCTCTGTTAACAGGAAACTCGTAGAACTGCGGAGAAAATTCGATACAACCACCCACTCCGAAAACACATGGACACTATACTGGTTAAGGTAAGTTACTGTTTTATATTTGGTTTGTATTAGTAATCTGTTCTGAACAATTACATGGACACTATATTGACTAAGGTAAGTTACTGTTTTATATTTGGTTTGTATTAGTAATCTGTTCTGAACAATTACATGGACACTATATTGACTAAGGTAAGTTACAGTTTTATATTTGGTTTGTATTAGTAATCTGTTCTGTACAGTTACACGGACACTATATTGACTAAGGTGGGCTTTCCATCACATGTAGTACAACTCATAAATATGCTCTATGTAGACCAACAAGCAGCAGTTAGAATAGATGGCGAGGCATCAGATTGGTTTGACATCAAGCAAGGAGTCCGTCAGGGCTGCTCGCTGTCACCCTATTTGTTTAACCTGTTTGCCGAAAATATAATGAGAAATGTAAGAGATGATATAAACAGGGAGCTATATGATGCCCTAAATATCGGCGGTCATGACATACCAGAGATTCGATATGCTGATGATACAGTATTACTATCCACAACACAGAATGGCATGGAAAACCTAATAGACTCAACCCAAATGAATAGTGAAAATCACAACTTATATCTTAACATAGCAAAAACAAAGATAATGCATACAGATAAAACTACCATGGAGAAAGAAATATACATTAATGGGGAAAAATTGGAGGTGGTGGAAAGTTTTGAATATCTTGGGTCATTGATTACCAACAACGGGGACACAGTGAAAGAAATTAAACGGCGACTATCAATTGCTTTTCAAAGACTAAAACAGCTGAATAAATTATGGAGTGGGACAGACAGAACTACAAAAATTAGATTTTTAAGAGCATGCATCTTTCCCATTGCATCATACGCCTGTGAGACATGAACACTTACTAAACAAGCTGAACAGCGCATAAACGCCTTTGAATATAAATGTTATAGACGAGTTATAAAAATATCTTGGGTAAAGAAAAGAACAAATGCATCCATACTTCAAGAGTTGAATATTGAAGAAGGTTGGCTATTAAAGACGATAAAACAAAGAAAATTGAAATATTTTGGTCACTTGAAACGTCACGAAAGTTTGGAGAGAACAATAATGGAAGGGTATATGCCTGGGATGAGAGGAAGAGGAAGGCCAAAGAGAAGATGGGTGCAGGATGTGGCAGATGATCTCCAGATGGGTGTATCAGACGCGGGACATCTTGCTTATGATCGAGAGGTTTTCCGGAAGGTTATGGGAGCGAGGTTCTGCAAAGGACATGCTACTGAATGAATGAATGAATGAATGAAGTTACTGTTTCATATTTGGTTTGTATTAGTAATCTGTTCTGTACAGTTACATGGACACTATATTGACTAAGATAAGTTACTGTTTTATATTTGGTTTGTATTAGTAATCTGTTCTGTACAGTTACATGGACACTATATTGACTAAGATAAGTTACTGTTTTATATTTGGTTTGTATTAGTAATCTGTTCTGTACAGTTATATGGACACTATATTGACTAAGATAAGTTACTGTTTTATATTTGGTTTGTATTAGTAATCTGTTCTGTACAGTTATATGGACACTGTATTGACTAAGATAAGTTACTGTTTTATATTTGGTTTGTATTAGTAATCTGTTCTGTACAGTTATATGGACACTGTATTGACTAAGGTAAGTTACTGTTTCATATTTGGTTTGTATTAGAAATCTGTTCTGTACAGTTACATGGACACTATATTGATTAAGATAAGTTACTGTTTTATATTTGGTTTGTATTAGTAATCTGTTCTGTACAGTTACATGGACACTATATTGACTAAGATAAGTTACTGTTTTATATTTGGTTTGTATTAGTAATCTGTTCTGTACAGTTACATGGACACTATATTGACTAAGATAAGTTACTGTTTTATATTTGGTTTGTATTAGTAATTTGTTTTGTACTGTGTAAAGATTCTGGCATGGATCAATATGCTGAGTAATAAACAAGCTGGAAGAGCAACATTTCAAAGGTCATTGAATGGATGATAATGGTGAAGTCATCCTCTATTGCTGTCGGAATAAACGGTTGTTTTTTTTTGGTTTGTTTTTTAAACAAATTGCTCACATGACTCTCTCAATCCAAGGCAGTATAGATTTGAAGTAAGAATGTGTTTAAAAAAATATCACTCAGAAATACAAGAAGTTTACTAATTTTGTACCAAGAAGACATCATATCAGAGCTGTGGAAGCGCAGTGGTTAGATGCTTGCCTGCTGGTTTGGTGGTCATAGGTTCAAGTCCACATCAGGGCAGATTTGTAAAATTTACCTGGGTTTCCAAGTTGACCAGCCTAAAAATTGACACCTTGAAATGTCTTTGAAAGTAAAAATAGCTGGCATGTTATCCTACATTATCCACCAAGTGCCGGCTGATCTATGCAAGTATGGATCTAGCACAGTGCATCTTAAGCCATGTAAATGGGTCCTTTACTTAATACACCAGATGTTGGCCAGATGCTGTTTAGATAATTTAAACATTTGCCCCTCTTAATTCTTTCTGTTGTCTGTCTGTTACCAGGTCCCATGAGGGCATCAACAAACAGTAACTTTGTAACCTACTAGACAAGCCATAAGAGGTGATTAAAGAGGGTTGACCTCAGACTAGCTATCTCATCTCATTTTAAAAACACTTAATTGCAAAATCCAACCAAGCATAAATGAGTCAACATAGGAGGTGTTTTTGTAATTTGGTTGAGGGCCCATGCTCCACTGGGACATCAGAGATGGCAGAAGAAGAAGAATCAATTCTGTCTCGTCAAATTGTTATATTAATCCATTCAGGCATTGATTTTACTTTAAGTCTTTCTGCACTAGTTAATTTAACCCACAATGTCTCAATCATTTATGTAAAGAAAGAAAGCTTCAGACGCAGGACATCGTAGACCCAGGAACACCTCCACTGAATGGGTCTCACTGACTCTGCCACTTGCAACAATAGAGCAACAATAGAGCAACAAAGCAAACCCCAGATCATGTTCTATACAAGACTGCCCTGGCCTTGTCTGATGGAGAGAGGAAATCTGACCCACAGGAGTGACCCTTTGAGACAAACTCTGGGGACTGGTGAAGACCTCAAGGGAACCGTCCTGTTCATGACCCAAGCTGGAAAAAATGCATAGCAGACAGGGGTCACTGAAGAAATAGAAATGTAAATCATTCTCAGCCATGTAATTATTCAGTCTCCTGGACATAAAAGAGTTCAATTATCTGTATAGAATTTAGGATAGATTGAATTGGTTTTATTGCTTTTCAAAAATTGTTCATAGATTTAATAAACCAAAAACACCGACTGTTGTGTTTTTGACAGTGTCCAGAGAGCACAAGAGAAGCAGTGAGAGGGAAGATGGATGACTTTGAAGATTTCAACCAGCCTCCAGACTCTCTGAGTGTAGGATCTCTGGCCAAACTACACAAGAAAGTTATGAGGTATACAGCTCTACCGCCTTCTCTTTCCATCTGAAATTGCTGGTACAGACTCAGAATTTATATACTGACACAACAAAATCTTGCAGAACCTGATTATTTTTACATTTTAAAAGCAGTTTTAAGACAGTTGAAGTATGTTGTAATTTTTAAGCCATTTATTTTATTAAAAAAGTTAAAAGTAAACAGCCCTTTTACGCATGTTAAGGGGCATTAGGCACACGGTGCTAGACCCATAATTTATTGACCAATCGGCACTCAGTGTATGATGTGGTCAGTTTCATGTGGGCTGCCTTGACTTCCCAACACATTTCCTGCTACCCATTTTAGGCTGGGCTGACCTGGGCAGTCATAACAATCTGTCTGTTGGGAATTTGAACTCATGACCACTGGGCCAGCAGGTGAGTGTCTAGCCACTATGTAACTGTGGTTCCCCATTACACTTCTATTATTTAGCTTGAAAAATTGCTTTCCACAGATGTTAATCATATCTTCCTACCCTTTGTGATGCAATCATATTTTCTTCCCATTTTCCCTGTATCCACTGTACTATCTCTCTAGGTGTAAGCATGTCATGTTTTGCAGCTTTCTTGTTTGTTCTGTGTTCATGTTAAGCTGCTATTGTGTGTTCTTGTTTCTTAGCTGCCAGCATCATTTGATTTACTAACTACTAGATTGTTAAAAATAATACGATATGGCAGATTTTATTTGTTTACATTTGTTAACTAGATGTGCCTATAAATTCATATGCAGTTTGGTAAATTATCATCACATTTTTAGGGTTATACTTGCAAATTAATTTGCTTCATCTTCTTGCATTTGTTCTTTCATCCAACAGACAAATTCCCAAGGTGCAGGATATAATATGGGTTTAATCTGTGTTGTTTTTGTAGGTAGTTCTGATTGATGTTGACTTTTTAGTCCTTTCCTTGATGGAAGAAACTACTTCTTTTAAGATATCCCAATGCTAGGTCATTAAGTCTTGTCCTGATAGGGTCATATTTTGATGACATGATTTATTTTGTATTATTTTTCTAAGTTTGAAAAAGTCATGTTTTGTGGTTGTTAATGAGTTCAAATGTTTCTTATGTCTAACATTAATGCTGCACTTACACAAGTAATGTATAAGTGCAGCATTAATGTTAGACTTGCTTTATCACCAATTTGTGTTGATATAGTAAACTGATATATAGTTTTGATATAGTAGACTGGCAATGGCAGCAGTAACAGACTGGCTATAACAATAGTAGCATACTGGCTATAACAATAGTAGCATACTGGCTGTAACAATAGTAGCATACTGGCTATAACAAAAGTAGCATACTGGCTATAACAGTAGTAGCATACTGGCTATAACAATAGTAGCATGCTGGCTATAACAGTAGTAGCATGCTGGCTATAACAGTAGTAGCATACTGGCTATAGCAGTAGCATACTGGCTATAACAGTAGTAGCATACTGGCTATAACAGTAGTAGCATACTGGCTATAACAGTAGTAGCATACTGGCTATAACAGTAGTAGCATACTGGCTATAACAGTAGTAGCATACTGGCTATAACAGTATAGCATACTGGCTATAACAGTAGTAGCATACTGGCTATAACAGTAGTAGCATACTGGCTATAACAGTAGTAGCATACTGGCTATAACAATAGCATACTGGCTATAACAGTAGTAGCATACTGGCTATAACAATAGCATACTGGCTATAACAGTAGTAGCATACTGGCTATAACAGTAGTAGCATACTGGCTATAACAATAGTAGCATACTGGCTATAACAATAGCATACTGGCTATACCAGTAGTAGCATACTGGCTATAACAATAGCATACTGGCTATACCAGTAGTAGCATACTGGCTATAACAATAGCATACTGGCTATAACAATACTAGCATACTGGCTATAACAGTAGTAGCATACTGGCTATAACAATAGTAGCATACTGGCTATAACAGTAGTAGCATACTGGCTATAACAATAGTAGCATACTGGCTATAACAATACTAGCATACTGGCTATAACAATATTAGCATACTGGCTATAACAATAGTAGCATACTGGCTATAACAATACTAGCATACTGGCTATAACAATACTAGCATACTGGCTATAACAATACTAGCATACTGGCTATAACAATAGTACCATACTGGCTATAACAATAGTACCATACTGGCTATAATAGTAGTAGCATACAGGCTATAACAATAGTAGCATACTGACTATAACAATAGTAGCATACAGGCTATAACAATAGCATACTGGCTATAACAGTAGTAGCATACTGGCTATAACAATAGTAGCAAACTGGCTATAACATTAGCATACTGGCTGTAACAGTAGTAGCATACTGGCTATAACAATAGTAACAATAGTAGCATACTGGCTATAACAATAGTAACAATAGTAGCATACTGGCTATAACAATAGCATACTGGCTATAACAATAGTAGCATACTGGCTATAACAATAGTAACAGTAGTAGCATACTGGCTATAACAATAGTAACAGTAGTAGCATACTGGCTATAACAATAGTAACAATAGTAGCATACTGGCTATAACAATAGTAGCATACTGGCTATAACATTAGCATACTGGCTATAACAGTAGTAGCATACTGGCTATAACAGTAGTAGCATACTGGCTATAACAATAGTAGCATACTGGCTATAACAGTAGTAGCATACTGACTATAACAATAGTAGCATACTGGCTATAACAGTAGTAGCATACTGGCTATAACAATAGTAGCATACTGGCTATAACAGTAGTAGCATACTGGCTATAACAATAGTAGCATACTGGCTATAACAATAGTAGCATACTGGCTATAACAATAGTAGCATACTGGCTATAACAATAGTAGCATACTGGTTATAACAGTAGTAGCATACTGGCTATAACAGTAGTAGCATACTGGCTATAACAGTAGTAGCATACTGGCTATAACAGTAGTAGCATACTGGCTATAACAGTAGTAGCATACTGGCTATAACAGTAGTAGCATACTGGCTATAACAGTAGTAGCATACTGGCTATAACAATAGTAGCATACTGGCTATAACAATACTAGCATCCTGGCTATAACAATACTAGCATACTGGCTATAACAGTAGTAGCATACTGGCTATAACAGTAGTAGCATACTGGCTATAACAATACTAGCATACTGGCTATAACAATAGTAGAATACTGGCTATAACAATAGTGGCATGCTGGCTATAACAATAGTAGCATACTGGCTATAACAGTAGTAGCATACTGGCTATAACAATACTAGCATACTGGCTATAACAATACTAGCATACTGTCTATAACAATATTAGCATACTGGCTATAACAATAGTAGCATACTGGCTATAACAATAGTAGCATACTGGCTATAACAATATTAGCATACTGGCTATAACAATACTAGCATACTGGCTATAACAGTTGTAGCATACTGGCTATAACAGTAGTAGCATACTGGCTATAACAGTAGTAGCATACTGGCTATAACAAGTAGTAGCATACTGGCTATAACAATAGTAGCATACTGGCTATAACAGTAGTAGCATACTGGCTATAACAGTAGTAGCATACTGGCTATAACAGTAGTAGCATACTGGCTATAACAGTAGTAGCATACTGGCTATAACAGTAGTAGCATACTGGCTATAACAGTAGTAGCATACTGGCTATAACAGTAGTAGCATACTGGCTATAACAGTAGTAGCATACTGGCTATAACAATAGTAGCATACTGGCTATAACAATACTAGCATACTGGCTATAACAATACTAACATACTGGCTATAACAGTAGTAGCATACTGGCTGTAACAGTAGTAGCATACTGGCTGTAACAGTAGTAGCATGCTGCTATAACAATAGTAGCATACTGGCTATAACAATAGTAGCATACTGGCTATAACAGTAGGAGCATACTGGCTATAACAATACTAGCATACTGGCTATAACAATACTAGCATACTGGCTATAACAATAGTACCATACTGGCTATAACAATAGTACCATACTGGCTATAACAGTAGTAGCATACAGGCTATAACAATAGTAGCATACTGGCTATAACAATAGTAGCATACTGACTATAACAATAGTAGCATACAGGCTATAACAATAGCATACTGGCTATAACAGTAGTAGCATACTGGCTATAACAATAGTAGCAAACTGGCTATAACATTAGCATACTGGCTGTAACAGTAGTAGCATACTGGCTGTAACAATAGTAACAATAGTAGCATACTGGCTATAACAATAGTAGCATACTGGCTATAACAATAGCATACTGGCTATAACAATAGTAGCATACTGGCTATAACAATAGTAACAGTAGTAGCATACTGGCTATAACAATAGTAACAATAGTAGCATACTGGCTATAACAATAGTAGCATACTGGCTATAACAGTAGTAGCATACTGGCTATAACAGTAGTAGCATACTGGCTATAACAGTAGTAGCATACTGGCTATAACAGTAGTAGCATACTGGCTATAACAATAGTAGCATACTGGCTATAACAGTAGTAGCATACTGGCTATAACATTAGCATACTGGCTATAACAGTAGTAGCATACTGGCTATAACAATAGTAGCATACTGGCTATAACAGTAGTAGCATACTGGCTATAACAATAGTAGCATACATGCTATAGCAGTAGTAGCATACTGGCTATAACAGTAGTAGCATACTGGCTATAACAGTAGTAGCATACTGGCTATAACAGTAGTAGCATACTGGCTATAACAATAGTAGCATACTGGCTATAACAGTAGTAGCATACTGATTATAACAATACTAGCATACTGGCTATAACAATAGTAACTTGATAGATAATCCATGTTTTAAATGTTAATAGTTCACAACTTCATTTGTCTTCCTCTTCTACAAGATTAACGTTATCTTGTTTTTTTTTGTTTTTTTTATGAAACAGGCGAAGCCAAATCAGTCAGCGTACTAACATCCAGTGGTCCAGCCTTCTGAACGCAGCCCTGGTTTGGGAAGATGTGGACTCAAACATGCGTAGCACAGATAGAGTATACAGGCATTCTGATCCAGCAATGAGCACTTTTTACTTCAAGTGGTGGAGGAATATTTATACTCCCACTATAGGTATTGCAGGTTTACAGGTTTACATATCTTTGAATGTCTTTTTAAATGCTTAAGTGTTATGGTGGCACCATTTTGTCATTTTTAAAGTTATTGTTTCCACCATGATAATTTAACATGTCTTTTGCAGAATGTCATTGTCACTTGGTGCGCTGAAAAGTCTCTCAACTTTTACCATCCTTTTTTACCATCTTACTATTTTTATTGTAATCTACTTCTGCCGTTTTCTTCTTCATTGGTCCCATACTAATTTGACCTGTACAAACATGTATGCCGCATTCAGCACAAGCGTTTTTTCTGCGCCTCTTTGCTGGTAGTTTAGATGTCTCCATGAGCTCGACATTAGTGATTCTGTCATACCATTTTATTCTGTATTTTGTGGAGGCATCAATTATTGAAGTCTGTAGTTTATTTGTAATTGTTTTGTTGTGCTCCGTGTTTATGGTCCATACAGCAGTACCAATTTAACGCTAGAGTTGAATATTGTAAGTTTGGGGCTAAGTTTAATTTCTGTTGTCTTCCACAAATGTCCCAGTGCTTTAGAAACTCCAGTAGTCTTCTGTATTCTTCTTCTTCTTCTTCTGCGTTCATCCGGAGTGTTTTTTTTTTTCAGACGTACTTGTGGAGGCCAGCACATCCGACTTTAGCTGGCGTATTTTTATCAGGTTAACCATCCTGTGGTCTTCTGTATTCTAAATCTGATATCTTTATCTGTTCCACTATTTTTATCTACATCGCTACTTAAGTAGGTGTATGATTCCGTCTCAGGTTCTGGTCAAGATGGCGGCGGACCGTTGTGTTGTGTTCAGACCGTTCCCTTTTTCGCATAGGAGATGGATTTTTTCATCTCTTGCGTGTAATTTGTGTGCCAGGATTAAAACCAGGAGTTTCTTCTCAAGATCTGCACCGATGCTACGGAGTTCGTGCATTGAGCGAAGCAACCCTTGAGTGAATTTTCGCAGTGTGTGTGTGTTTCTGTCGTGTTCGGTTTTTCAAAATGGCGGAACAACGTTTGTGCTCCATGCGTTTAACAAGGCGACGTGGAAGGTGGGGTGGCCGCAAACAGCAAGGCATACGAGGTGGGGCAAGACGTCTTAGACTCAAGTTTGGCTGTCTGGTCCCCAGGAATACCCGTATTCTATATTGGAACTGTGCCAGCGTAAAACAACGGGGCCCTGTTCTAGAAAACCTGGTCTACAGGAACGACATCGTAGCACTCCAGGAGACGAGACTGGGTGATCAGTTACTCCAAATTGCCAGCTTCAAATGCTACTACAACAGGCGACATCTGGGAATGGCGATTTTCATTCGTGACAGCTTGGTGGTGTCAGAGCTAGACATGTCCAGTTGGGACAATGACGACATACAAATACAGGTGGTAAGAGTTCAGTCCGGTCTACCATTCGTGTTGGTTAATGTTTATGCCCGTAATGCGAGTGTGGATTGCCAGAAGTGGTAGTGCTTAAGTGACATATTAGGTCACGAGAGGAATGTTATTTTCTGTGGTGATTTTAACGCTAAAGGCAGATCACGGGGAAACATTTCCTCCAACACATAGGGGGGGGGGAGCTCGAGACTGCACTTGAAACCATTGACCTGGTTTGTATCAGCAGTGGCTGTGTCACCAGGACAGCAAGCCGTCCAGGTGATGAGGATAGTGCTATTGTTCTGGCACTAGTTTCTCCTTCACTCACTACAGTGTGCAGGTGGGGTGTCCTAGGGTACCACTGCAGCGACCACTAACTATCCTTATAGCATATTGGTGGAGAAAGGCAGAACCAGGCAGCATAAGTCAACGGTCAAGACTTTCAAGTATGACAGTACAAGGCAAGATGTGGTGAGTAAAATAAGGTGATATAAGCGCAGAAAGCTTCAGGGCAGGAAAAAAAGCTTGGAGCAGCCACCTTGGTGGAATTTTGAGGTGGAGAAGGCCTGGGTGGATAAGCCTAGTGCTGTAAGGAAATGACAAATCGCCAAGAAGAACAGAGTTGCCCATCCTAGTAACTGCATGCACTTAAAAAGAGAGAAGTACACAAAAGTAAGCTATTTAAAAAAAACTGGTTACGGTGGTTAAAGGTGAAAAATGGGCAGAGGTATGCCACAGAGTAAGCACAGACAAGTCACTGAAATTGTTCTGGCGACTACATAAAAGCATGAGTGAGGTAGTCAAGAATAAGAGAATTTCTGACTTCCAAGGTGCTGACCTCATCTGGCAGAGGACTGACGAGGACAAGGGCAAAGTCCTCTTCGAACGCTATCAAGAGCAGAGCAACCTGACGGACATGAGAGGCTGAAATCTTGCCAAGGAGGTCACCTCAGACAGGTGCAAGGCCCAGAACATTTTGAATGAAGACACAGTGACAGTGAAAGAATTCAAGGCTGTGCTTCGACGATAAAAAAACAGCGCTCCAGGGCCAGATGGAATCAGATACGACGACATCAATAGGTATACCAACAACGAGCTAGAGAAACTAGCAGACATGTACAACAACAGTATAGAAGTGCTAGCATCAAGGAGGAGTGGTTACACAGCTATCTGATTCCTTTGCCAAAGCCTGGCAAAGACCACAAAAAATTCAGGGATATCAATTAATAACCATGCAGAATACAATAGGCAAGCCAGCTAGAGAGGCAAGGTGTTTTCCCACCTACCCTGGGAGGATACCGTCCACAAAGAGAAACCTGGACCAATGCAGCCGTTTTTGCCCATGATGTCTATGAAGGTTTCCACTCAGTCATGAAACATTTGCTGCAGCAATTGATCTTGAGGGCGCATACAACAGAGTACCGTAGGATTTTTTAATGCTTCAGCTTCTTGAATTCAAGATCCCCGGGAATGTTAACCCGGTCAACAAATGCCCGCAGAAGTCGGATGTGTCGGCCTAACGGCGCAAGAACGCAGCTCTGCTGTAAACAGGCACAACGCAATCACATCCGGAAAAAAAACTCCGGATGAACGAAGAAGAAGAAGAAGAATTCAAGATAAGTCCTTTTCTCCTTAGCTGGATCGCTGCAGCCCTCTTCCAACGGAAAGTAGTTTTTAGATGTGGCAGTTGGACTTCGGAACCAACAACAAGATATCCTGGCCTACCACAGGGATCACCATTATCTCCGGTGCTGTTCAACGCCTACACTGTGAGAATCACCAGTGAGCAGATCACTGGACTGGGGAGGACATTGTCATATGCCGACGATTCTTCTTCTTCTTTTTGTTCGCTCGCTGAAACTCGATCGTAGTCCTTACACAGTTTAAAGTAGTAAAGGACTGAGTTTTGCATGTGGACTTGCTTTCCCTTTTACCGGTGTTCCTCGCCATTCAGGCGAGTCCACTCCAACTTCAGAGGTAAAATATGCCGAGGATGTTTTAGTGTATCGTCGGGGTAAGGATAGAGATCAGGTTGCTGTGGAACTACAAACCGAACTCAATCGCATAAGTACTTGGTGCGTTGAAGCTGGCGCAATGGTCAACCCAACAAAGGCAACGGTGACATGGTTCTCGTTGAATAATCATATTGTCACCACTCCAACACCAACTGTAAATCTGTGTTCAGAGACTGTGGAAAGAACTCAGGCAATGGGGATACGTTTTGATCGAAGCCTTGCTTATAATGAGCACATAGACCAGGTGATAACAAAGGCCAAGCGGGGTTTGGCTGCGATGCGGGTGATGGTGGCAGCAAACTGTGAGCAGCGCTATCCATGTCTCCTATACAAGGGGCTGGTCATGTCTGTTTTGGAGTATGCGATGCGATGACGATCCTGACTCTCAGCCGTAAGCAGATAGAAAGGATGGAAAGGATACAGAACGAAGCTATGCGCTTTATTCTTGGATGTAAAAGAGATACAGCATGCAGGGCGATGCACTACCTTCTTGATTTTCCAACCATTGAAGACAGAATACAAATTTGCAGAGCATATGCCTGCCTCAGAGTCAACGCAAATACACAACATCCACTGCATAGTGAAGTTATGAAGGTGAAGGGCAGCAGGTTAAAAAGAGGAAGATCATGGATGGGGCAAGCCAAAGACATTCTTCAACAGGTGTGTTCACTTGAGGACTTAGAACCTGGCGATGAGTGGGTACAAGTTCCAACAAATTTCTGTACGTCCTTTTCAGTCTGCATCCAACTAGTCAGAAAATGCAGACAAGAAAATCAGGCTGCTGTGGAGGCGGAAGCACAAGCGTTGATTTTCGAGAATTTGTTAGACAGTGATGCTGTCATTTAAACAGATGGGTCGGTCGTCCGACGCGTGAGAAGCTCATGGGCCTTTACAGTTTAGGCCGGAGAGAGAATTGTGAAGGAGGACTCTGGTGCTCACAGGTAAGGCTGCTGTGGAGGGAGGACGTACCATGGACCAGGCTGACATTCTGAATGCTCTACGAGAAGTAAGACTTTTGCGAGAACCAAGTGATGACTGTGAATCTACAACCATGGTCAGACTGCGAGAACAGCAAATTAAAAGAGGTGTGGCCAAAGAAGATTGATAAACCAACACAGAACTGGTGTCGTTAACCGTTACAGGCTGCGGGAATTGCTAAGGAGTGGTTCCGAGCACTTATGGACTGAATGGTTCGATGTGCAATGAGGATTATCGGTCGACTAACTATGATTCCGTCTCTTGAAGTGAGGTTTCACCAATGGAGATCAGGTTATCATTTCCTTTGCTTATTCTTATTATCTTTTTGAACCTGATTGTTGTAACCTCACATCCAATATTGTAAGTTTCTTCTCTTGTGCTTTAGATCATACCCATCTTTGGCAATGGAAGATGTGATAGTGCAGTGGCTAGAAAGCTCACCCGTCAGCAGGTGGTCATGTGTTTCAATCCTCTTGAGGCAGATTCTAAAAATTGAACTTAGGCTCCCAGGTCACCCCAGCCTAAAATGGGTACCAGGAAATGTTTTGGGAAGTAAAGCGCCGGCTGGAAAGTGAGCATATCACTGACCAAGTGCTGATTGGTCTATAAAATATGTGGCCAGGACCACATGCCCAATACACCTCAAGATGTGTAAAAAGGGTCCTTTACTTTTTACATCTCTTACAGTATCAGTTAAACACATATCTCCTGCAGTTTGAATAACACTGCAAATTCATTCTGTGAATTAACTTCATCCAAATTCATTCTATGAATTAACTTAATCCAAATTCATTCTATAAATTAATTTAATCCAAATCAAATTATTATCCTCCTGAAATTATAATTTCTGTGTCCTGAAATGACCACAAATGAGAACCGTGTTTATATTGAAAGCATTCTCCACCCCATTTAAGTGATCTCTCTCTCTCTCTCTCTCTCTCTCTCTCTCTCTCTCTCTCTCTCTCTCTCTCTCTCTCTCTCTCTCTCTCTCTCTTCTCTCTCTCTCTCTCTCTCTCTCTCTCTCTCTCTCTTTTCTGTCTATCACCTCCCAGTGGAGGACAGGCTCTCAAGCAACTCATGCCAAGCCCTTAATGGACTTGTTTCTAATTGGTTGGCTTTTGCAGCTGAAGTTTTCTGTGGGATGAGAGAGTTGGTCTACACACAACTCACCTTAGTTGCTTCTTAGACACGCAATATATGTTACAGTGATATATTCTTTGCTTCCTTTTTGAGACACAGTAACAAGTTAAATAATATATTGTTACATTAAATGTTTAATATAATGTGTCATTTGGTATCAGTTAAATTATATGTTCTTATATTGATGCTATGCCATTTGATATCGGTTTAACTGTGTATTGTAATTTGTATTTCACTATGTATTTATTAAATGATACACTTTTTGCCTTATATTTAAGATATTTATATCACATAAATGACTTTGTTACATTGTTTTTGTGCCAATTAAATTATATTTTCTGTGTTATTTTTTATTTCACTTGATATCAGTTAAATTATTTACTGTTACATAATGTTTATATCATTTAGAATCAGTGTTATCATTAAAGCTTCTGTAAACACATTAACGGCCTGTTGTATATGTCCAACAGAATGGTACTGGAAATGCCAGATTCGACCCTATGTCTACATGGCCGGAGCTGGCATTCTGACCGTTGTTTCCTTTATGGTGGTCTGGTCAGAGTGTTTATTCTTCATCAAGGACCCAGTTCTATCCCTGTTTGCTGTTTTCATAAATCTGGCAAGAGAAAACTATGACTATGTGTATATTGAGGTAACATACTGTAGGCTTTTCTAAACTTCCTTGTATTTAATTTACTTGTTTTCTCTTCTGTTTTATGACCGGTTAGTTTTTCATGTGAAGGGTACACAGCTCAGTATTTTGAAGCATGAGTTTTCTTGACAGCTGAATCCATTCTATGTTTAAAAACAAATAATTAATTAGCACTGTGTTTTGGGCAGTCGACATGACTAAAATATTTCCATCTTTATTACCAGGACATGTGTTTGAAGTATGATCAGTCTGTGTGTTTAAACATTCTTTATAAAATTTGACCTCAAGCAATTTCCCGCTATGGGTCTATAGTGTGATAAGACCATCACATCTGGAGGCCTGAATGCACAGGGAAATATGTGGCCAGTCTTTCCCTTACTTTAGCAGTGTTATATATATCACACACACACACACACCTTCCCCCACAATCTGTTCACACACACACACACACATATACATTCATTTGAAATCCGTTCGTGCTGCATCACGTATTTGTTGCGTACGTTGAACATGATCATGTCATAGTCATGTGATAAGTACTGACCAATGAACAAAAGAGCAAGTGCTTATCGTCTCATGATGCATAGGTTCTGTTTCTGACCATTGAGAAAATGGCCGGGTTGATCTAAAATCCATCCAAAGAAGCTCAAAGAGTGGTGATTCAGTTTCTTTCATTTGAAGGATGTCAACCAGTGGACATTCATTGAAGAATGCAGGCAGCGTACGGTAACAAATGTGTGTCGAAGACAACAGTGACAGACTGGGCACGAATGTTTCGGAAAGGACATCAGTTCACAACAGATCTTCGACGGCCAGGTCAAGCGCATATTGTTGCAACAGAAAAAACCATCGCCAAAATTGATACAGCAGTACAGATGAACCGTTGTCAAAGCATACGTTCGCTAGCGAAAGAATTTGATGTGTCAGTTGGGACAATTCAAAAGGTCGTTCGTAAGAAACTGCAATATTGGAAGGTGTGTTCACAGTGGGTACCACGGATGTTGACCGACCACCACAAAGAGGAACGCATGGGATGGTGTTTGAACGACTTGCTGCATTATAAAGTGGAGGGTGATGCATTTCTCTTCCGCATAGTGGCAGGCGATGAATCATGGTGTCACCACTTTGAGCCGAGCAGCAAAAGAGAGAGCATGCTGGATCACCAAAAGCCAAAAAATTCAAGTTACAGGTTTTCGCTGATAAGGTTATGCTGAGCGCATTTTTTGACCATGAATAGCTTTTGTTGGCCAACTTTAAAGAACCTGGTGTCAACATCAACTCTACTCACTACTTGCAAACACTAGACAAGCTGCAAAAAGCCATCAAGAATAAACGACCCAGCATGCTTTCTCACGGTGTGATTTTGTTGCACGCTAATGCTTGTCCACATGTCGCAAAGATTGTGCAGGAAGCATTAGCAAGGAAGAAGTGGGAAATTTTGCAACATCCAGCCTATAGTCCTGATTTGTCACCATGTGATTTTCATTTGTTCGGACCTCTAAAAAAAGCTCTCAAGGTGCAACGATTTCACACAGATGCAGACGCAATGAATGCAGTAAACACTTGGTTCAGTGAGCTTTTTTGCAGAAGACATTTGACATATGTAAACAATAGGATGCTTGCCTGAATGCCTACGGCGACTTCTTCTGACCAACCCATGGTGCATAATTCATTCAAAATGAATGCTTTGTTTAACTCTACCACACCTGTTATTGTTTCTTTCATGCTTTTGTAATAAAGCCATTGGAACGGGTTTTAAATGAACGCCCCTTATATATATATACACACACACACACACACACACAAAATATTGTTTTATCGTGAGTTAGGATAAAAAGCTTTTTTCAATAAGGGCAAAAAACTTGTATCCAAGTCTTGCACATGAAACATTTCACAGCTGTATACTTTGTTGGTAAGCCAGACAACTATCTACTATGCTCTTTCTCTAGAGGTGATAATTTACTCCAAGACTAAATTCAGTTTCAATGTTGTTTTTTGTGAATTCATTGGACAACTTTGAGGTTTAGCTCTTATGTATGTGTATATATATGTGTGTGTGTGTGTGCGCGCGCGCACTAGCTGACCCGGCCTGGCTTCGCCCAGGCCCTGGTGGGGATCTATCTATCTATCTATCTGTCTGTCTGTCTGCTTGTCTGTCTGTCTGTCTGACCCGGCCCGGCTTCGCCCAGCTCCTGGTGGGGAGCATCTCAATTAATTCATATAAGTAGTCATATAAGATCCCGTTCCCATTCCCGACCATCTGTCTGTCTGTCTTTCTGTCTATCTGTCTGTCTGACCCGGCCCGGCTTCACCCAGTCCCTGGTGGGGAGCATCTCATTTAATTCATATAAGTAGTCATATAAGCTCCCGTTCCCGACTCTGTCTGTCTGTCTGTCTGACCCGGTCCGGCTTCGCCCAGACCCTGATGGGGAGCATCTCATTTAATTCATATAAGTAGTCATATAAGTTCCCGTTCTCAACTGTCTGTCTGTCTGACCCGGCCCGGCTTCGCCCAGTCCCTGGCGGGGATCTGTCTGTCTGTCTGTCTGTCTGACCCGGCCCGGCTTCGCCCAGGCCCTGGCGGGGATCTGTCTGTCTGTCTATCTATCTATCTATCTATCTATCTCCAGGGGACTTAACTTAAGATATAACAATGCTACTAAAAGTTATGTCCCTTGTTTTATATTTTCTTATGTTCAGTCATGTAATTCTTCTTCTTCTTCAGCATTCCGAGCCATTGAGGTTCTTTGCTGCAAATACAATCTGTCTCCATTCGTCTCTCTGGTGGACCTTCTCTTGCCAGTCGTTGATTCCAAGTGCTTGTAGGTCTGTATGTATATTATCTCTCCACCGCCTTCTTGGTCTACCTCGGGGTCTACGGTCATTTATTTCCTGAGTGTAAGCGAGTTTTGTTTCCCTATTATCTTCCATTCTTTCTATATGCCCCAGCCATTGTAGTCTATTAGCCTTCATGATACCAGTGATTAGCGGGGACTTAAACAAATCATAAATGTCTTTGTTACTTCTTCTTTTCCACTCTCCACTTTGTGTATCCCTAATGGGTCCAAAGATGCGTCTTAAAATTTTGTTCTCAAAGGTTTGTAACAAGGCTTCGTCTCCTTTCGTTGTACTCCAGGTTTCAGAGCCATACAGCACAACTGGTCTGATCAGTGTTTTGTATATTGTGATTTTGGTGTTACGAGATAGCGCCTTTGATTTTAGTAGATGTTGTAGTGCATAGTAT
Source organism: Cepaea nemoralis (assembly GCA_014155875.1). NCBI lineage: Eukaryota > Metazoa > Mollusca > Gastropoda > Stylommatophora > Helicidae > Cepaea > Cepaea nemoralis. The sequence goes on along the minus strand of JACEFZ010006914.1, from coordinate 410,509 downwards.
ATCTTATTTCCAGAGTTGATTCTAGTTTGTATTTCTTCCCTTATGATGTTGGAGCAGTTGAAGATTGTACCCAGGTATTTGTATGTTTCCGTTCTTTTAATGGTCATATTATCTATTTGTATGTGGCCAGAGTTTTTAGCCATTCCGTCTCTTGAAATTACCATATATTCTGTCTTATCTTGGTTGATAACCAGCCCCATCTGTTGGGCTTTTTCCTATAAGTGAGTCAATATTTCTAATGTCTTTTGTTCACTTTGCCCTATAATATCTATATCATCTGCATAACCAAGCAGCTTGGATGTTCCTCCAATATCACATTCCTCCTTTACCTTCCTTACAACTTTCTCTAGAGCCAGATTGAAGAGTAGCGGCGATAGTGCATCACCCTGTTTCAAGCCAGATGTTATTTGGAAGGGGTCTGATTTCCTGCCTTTATATGTTACTATATTATAAGTATCTTCCATGCATAGTTTGGTCATGTTAATTAACTTCCTTGGTATTCCAAATTCCTGCATAACATTCCATAGACTATTCCTATGGACACTATCATAAGCCTTTTTAAAATCCACAAAAATGTTATGGAGATCTCTTTTATATTCCCAATGTTTCTCGGCTATTTGTCGTAAGATAAATATCTGATCTATTGTTGATCTGTTTTGTCTAAAACCCGCCTGGTAGTCACCTAATATGTCTTCTGAATATGGTTTTAGTCTATTTAGTAATACTGCGGATAGTATCTTATAGCTTGTGGACAGTAGTGATATTCCTCTATAATTTCCACATTGGAACTTGTCTCCTTTCTTAAAGATAGGTATCAATAATGACTCTTTCCAGTCATGGGGTAATTCTTCTGTCCTCCAGATTTTTATTATTAGTTCGTATAGCTTTAGATGTAATGCATGGCCACCTGCCTTTATAAATTCAGCAGCAATTCCATCAGTCCCAGTTGCCTTATTGTTTTTAAGTCGTGTGATTACATATAGGATTTCTTCAAATGTAGGTTCTTCAATTTGTGGTTCGCATGTTAGAACCTCTTCCTGTGGGAAAATGTTACTTGGAGCTTCACAATTTAGTAATTCAATAAAATATTCTTTCCATGTGTTGCACATTTCTTCATTGGTATTTATCATATTCCCATTTTTGTCTTTTAAACCATATGTGTTTTGTTGGTGCCCTCGTTTCATTGACTTCAGTACTTTAAAAAACTTTCTGGATTCATTTTTCCGGTGATTAGTTTCCAAATCTTTGATTATATTACTCATATATTCTCGCTTCTGCTGTCTGACTATTTTTGTAGCCTCTTTACATTCATTTCTATAATGCTCTTCCTTTTGGATGTTATTGATGTCATTTAACCATACATGTCTGGCATTCTTCTTCTTAGTGACTGCTTCTTCACATTTTTGATTGAACCATCTGTTCTTTCTATGCGTGGTTGACACACCGAGACATTCTTCTGCGGTAGATTGAATTGTATTCTTGATGTTCAACCAAGTTTGGTCAACGCTTTCCTCCAAAGGGTTTTGCAAAGTTTCAAGTTTACATTTTATTTCATCTGTAAATTTCTCTTTGACTGTAATGTCTTGTAGTTTTTCTCTGTTATATGTTGGGTGTAATCTTTGTAATTTAGTATAGAAAGCTCTCTTAAGTTTTATTTTAAATTTTGCTCCAACGAGGAAATGGTCACTATGGCACTCAGCTCCTCTATAACTTCTGACTTGCTGTATGTTTGATGCATTTCTGTTGTTAATTAAAATGTGATCTATTTGATTATAGGTTCTCTTGTCACATGATTTCCAAGTTTGTTTGTGTATATCCTTTCTTTGTAGTCTGGTACTGCTAATCTGCAGTCCTTTGGCTTCTGCCAGGTTGATGACTCTCCATCCATTATCATTTGAAGTTGTATGTAGGCTTTCCATACCGGCCACTTTTTTATTAGTTTGCTCTCTACCTATTTTTGCATTGAAGTCTCCCAGCACAATCAGGATGTCCTGTTTGGGGGTTTCTTCTATGACATCTTCCAGATCATTATAAAAGTCTTCTTTAATATCATCTTCTTTCTCTTCAGTAGGTGCATGTACATTAATCATACAAAATTAAATTTTAGTAAGGTAATAGCTTATAGTACACTAAAAATACTATGACAGTTAGTTGTTCTGGAATGAGAAGAAGACGTGTAGAAAATTTCATCTCAATCAGATGGACCGTTCGCGAACGCATTAAGAACGGACCCACATACATCCATACATACATACATTACATACATACGTACATACATAGCCTTATATATATATATATATAATGAGAAACCAGTGGTTGTTGTACAAATGTGCAGCAATGTGCTGAAATTCAAACCTGGTAACTCCTGAGGTGGACACCTTGACCTTTCAGCCATGCCACCTCCTGAGACATAAAAAGATGTACCCGCCTTAAGTCATATTGGGCGTATGATGCTAGCCCCATATTTGTATAAACCAGGGTTGGTGTGGTCAGTATCATGCCAGCTACCATCACTTCTCCTGCTACCTAATTTAGGCTGCGCCGACCTGGAAGCTCAGGCAAATTTTAAAGGTATGCCTCCATGTGGATTCTTACCTTTGACCACTGCACCTGGGGGCAAGCATGTAGTCACTGTGCTACTGCAGCTCTTCGCTGACAGATAGTGACATATTTTTCATGGCAGTGACATCTGTTTTATGACAGCTAGTAAAGTGTGTATGTATTTGCCAGAAAATCTGTGTTACAAAAATACATGTATGTGATGTCATTTACTAAAACATGTTTTATTCTCTGTTTGCCTCTCAGCTGGCTTCAGTGCTGACGATAGCCTACATGTGCTTCTGTGCGTACTCTAGCGTGTTCAAAATCAGAGTTCTCAACCTGTATTACATCGCCCCACACCACCAAACAAATGAACACAGTCTGATCTTCATAGGCATGTAAGTAGGTTTATAGCATCGAAGCGGATACCTCACAATAGTCTCTTCTTCCATGTTTCACAGTTTCTAGTTGCAGATATCATCTGTTTTCAACCTCTGAAGTCAGAGTGGTTTTGCCAGATGGCGAGGGATGACATTGGCAATAAGGAAAGCTAACCCACACGCAATAATCAGTTCGGTGCACTAGAAGTAGTTGCATGTACACGGACTATGCTTGATTTTAAAGTGAGCGAACGTTAAAAAAATATATTTACCTGGTTAATATCTGCTGTCTATTGAAGATGAGATAGACTCCTTTGAGGCTGGATCCAGGCATAATTTCTGCCAGGCATTGGTCTGTGGTGTTGACAGTACATCAGTATACCTCTCTGAGGCATTATTCTCAGATGTTTGTGTGTATATCAGCTTGCTGCAGTTCCCACACGGCATCAAACTTGCACAGTTGACATGTTTCCAGCTTAGATGGGAGCTGCCCCTTTCTGACAGTTCTGATTGTGCCCTTATGTTGTTTGCTGTCCCATCTGACTTCCTGCTGGTATTTTAACCCAGCCTACCGTGAGATATCTGGGAGTAACAGTGTTCACCACTGGCTGGTGTAGTAAGTGGAACCTATAGAGACCAGGTGATAACACAAGTCTGGTAATTGCTTCATGGCCCCATTTGTCTTGTCTTTATTTAAATGTGAGTAGATTAGATTGGGGTCCGGGAGCATCCTAGGTGGCAACATGGTCACGGGGTCCAGGAGCATCCTATGTGGCAACATGGTCACGCCATCTGCCTCACGCTGTGACGGTCATGGGTTCATTTCCAGACTGCATCATTTAGACCACTGGTGCAATTTTTCCTGAAACCCCTAGACATCAGTTGAGTTACGAACCGACATCATTGCACTCAGGACATTCTCATATGCACTCTGTCCCCTCGTTCAACGGCCAGCAAAGATATCTTTTACAACAGCCCTAGATGCCCTCGCTGGAGCTACCGAGTTTGTGTTTTGTGTGATGCTCTCTGCAGGCGGCTGGCTGTTCTGTGGAGAGAGACGGAGCTAGATGGGATAAACCAAGACAATTAAATCAAACCTCTTGCCTTTAACCCTTTTGTGAGTAGATTAATAACTTGGAGTTATGTATATAAACATGTACAACCTGCTCACTAGACCTCCTGTTTTTCACCCTTATCCAAGAAGGCTGGGTGTCCGATCTCACTACCCAAGAGATCAGGGGGAATTGTAATGTCACAGTTTGTAACCAGTGTGACTGTCCAGGGGTTCAATCTATCCAATAGACCAGGGGGAATTGTCATGTCACAGTTTTTAACCAGTGTGACTGTCCAGGGGTTCAATCTATCCAATAGACCAGGAGGAATTGTCATGTCACAGTTTTTAACCAGTGTGACTGTCCAGGGGTTAAATCTCCTACCCAAGAGACCAGGGGGAATTGTCATGTCACAGTTTTTAACCAGTGTGACTGTCCAGGGGTTAAATCTCCTACCCAAGAGACCAGGGGGAATTGTCATGTCACAGTTTTTAACCAGTGTGACTGTCCAGGGGTTAAATCTCCTACCCAAGAGACCAGGGGGAATTGTCATGTCACAGTTTTTAACCAGTGTGACTGTCCAGGGGTTAAATCTCCTACCCAAGAGACCAGGGGGAATTGTCATGTCACAGTTTTTAACCAGTGTGACTGTCCAGGGGTTAAATCTCCTACCCAAGAGACCAGGGGGAATTGTCATGTCACAGTTTTTAACCAGTGTGACTATCCAGGGGTTAAATCTCCTACCCAAGAGATCAGGGGGAATTGTCATGTCACAGTTTTTAACCAGTGTGACTGTCCAGGGGTTAAATCTCCTACCCAAGAGATCAGGGAGAATTGTCAAGTCACAGTTTTTAACCAGTGTGACTGTCCAGGGGTTAAATCTCCTACCCAAGAGATCAGGGAGAATTGTCATGTCACAGTTTTTAACCAGTGTGACTGTCCAGGGGTTAAATCTCCTACCCAAGAGATCAGGGAGAATTGTCATGTCACAGTTTTTAACCAGTGTGACTGTCCTTATGTGAAATATCTAACTTGATCTTAGTTGTTGGTACCTTGACATTTATTGCCACTCACTATAAGCTTGCCCTGGGGGAAGTCAAGGCAGAGCGGTTACGGTGTTTGCCCCAGGCTCAGAAGGTATCGGAATCAATCCCAGCAAAGGGCTGGGCATTTTCTGAAGAACCATAGGTATCAAATGATAAAACACATCCCACAGATCTCTTGGGTAGTGAGATCAGATATCAAGCCTTCTCAAATAAGAGCAGACAACAGGAGGTTCTCTTGTACAAGTTATGCACATTAAAAATCCCACAGCTGTTGAAAATCACAGAGAGTAGGCAGTAAGTTAGCTGCCCTGGCAAAATTGTTAGGAAAGAAAACCTTCTCACAGTTCGGTAAAGCCCATTAACTTGGATGGAATCTGTCTCAAGGAAGCAAGCCTTACACATATGCCTGCTGACATTGGATGCACTGACCTCTCAAGTGTATAAGTAGGTTGAAATAGGAACGAAGAAGAAGAATAAGCTTCTGTAATATTAATGGTAATCATTAGAGTTAGAGAGAGTAATTAATTAACATAAATTAAGCACTGGAGTTAGAGTAATTAATCAACATAAATCTCAGTCATTAAATTTTACATGTGAAGATCATCTTTGTTTTACTCTGTTCATATTCTGTTATTCATAATATGTGTCCAGGCAGAGAGATTTTGTGGTCATTGCTTGGACTGAGGCAGCTTGCCAGAGTTATCCATGCAGTTAAGAGGACAGTTTAAAAAACGTATATTACAGTTGAATGAAATTGTATATCTGCATTGCTGCATAGTGAATAGAGTGAAGTAATGGTTGCAGAATTATATGCCTTCTCTGGCCAGTGGTGACAACTTCAGCACTCTTTAAAGGGAGAGTGGACTCATCTCTGTCCCATCTGGCTGGAGAGTAAACTTTTCACCTGTAATAAATTACTGCATGAGTTAATATGTGTTACTAATGGATTCATCTCAGGATGTTGTGCCGTCTGACTCCTCCCATGTGTCTGAACTTTCTGGGACTCATTCACCTGGACAGCCACATCACACAAGACAAAAAGATTGAGGAGACTTCTTACACAAAGGTACAGTTTCTTTACTTATCTCTTTGTGTGTGAATTAAAAACATGAGTTGCATGTCCTTTATTGGGTGTTGCAATCAACCCCAACATATATTGGCTGTCTGTGATTTACTAGGCCGGCTCTGTGGCGAAGCGGTTACGAACGCGTTTGGTAATCCCACATATTGCGTTCGAAACACAGCTGCGGGTGATTTGGCAGCAGACCGCATTGCATTGGTTTTTTATTAAATGGTATGAGTGCCATTCGTTCAGAAAGCGATTCAAACTACTGAACGTAAACTTGCCCAGGAATCACGAACAGCCAAAATATGCTGGGATTGACTGCTACATCTTGTAAAGGATATGCAACTCACTTTTTAAGAGATATACTAGAAAGTTTTAGCTCAGTAGCTTGCCATTTCTGGACGGTCATCATCTCATAGCATCAAAATCAATGCAGAGCAGTCTGCTTCCAAATCACTGCAGCTGATTTCGAACCCTCGACTCTGAAATGTCAGAAAATTTTGAAACTGCATGTTTCACTATTCCCTAAGCTACAGATGCCAGCTGAATGCACGAGTGTGATATGTATTCATTTACCAGGAGTTTATAGTCTTGTTCACTTTACTGTTTTCAGTGCTGTTTCACTAGTTGTACTGGTCTTACACTTTTGCTGGTTTCACTATTTAACTGTTTGCACTGTTTTGTAGTTACGCTGTTCAAGTGGTTTCACTGTTAGAGCAGTTACACTGTTATAGTGGTTACACTGTTAGAGTAGTTACACTGTTAGAGTAGTTACACTGTTAGAGTAGTTACACTGTTAGATTCATTACATTGATTGCGATGTTACATGGGTTGCACAGGCTACACTTCTGCCCATGTTGCACTGTTCCAAGAATTACGCTGTTCAGATTTTAGAGGTTGTATATTACATACGTAACAGACATTGTTGCGCTGGGTTTTAATGAGTTGGTATGTGAGCCAGTTGTTCAGAAAGCAATGCAAACTACTGAACGTGGGCTTGCCAGGATATCAACAGCAGCAGTAAAATGCTGGTGTTGACAGCGATGCCCTGTAAAACAAGGATATGCACACACACACACACACACACACACACACACGCACGCACAAATTACATAGGCACTTTTGTGACAGTTATTGCACAGAACAGATTTCCAATTGCCTGCTCACTGATTGCTGGTGCTGTGGCCTAGGGGCAGTGAGCACATACATTTCACAATTCCCTGACATACTGATTCAAAGTTTTGAAATCAGCAGCAGGCGATTTAGAAGCAGACATGCTTTGATTTCAGTGGTATGAGCATCAGTCATTCAGAAAGCAATGGCAAACTACTGAATGTAACAATTGCCTAGTAAATCACTAACAGCCAAGAAATGTTGGGGTTGATTACAACATTCTGTAAAGGACATGCAACTAACTGCTCACTGATTAAGGCACTAAATTTGTTAATGTTAGTGCACGTTATCAGTTTTTGGGTAAAAGTGTGACATCATGTTATCTAACCAGCATTGAGATTGCATATGAAGATTCTGAAGCTGCAATTCTAATAATTTTATTAATATTAAGTACATTGTTCATAATGGCTTCACAAAAGACTTATCATATTTTAAAATGTAACTAATAATATCTATATATCTCTATCCACTTTTCCCAGATTATGGGTCACATGGATGTTATCTCCATAATATCCAACGGATTTAACATTTACTTCCCAATCCTGATCGTTCTGCTTTGCATCTGCACCTACTTCAGTCTTGGAAGTCGTATCCTCAGTGCCTTGGGCTTTCAGCAGTTTATTGGGGACGATGACATGACCCAGGAGCTGATCGATGAAGGGAAGGAACTGGTAGCAAGAGGTGAGTTCTGCTTGACTTGTCTTGTGTTAAAGGTAAGGGCATCATATTGTGGGACCAGAAATGAAACAGAAGTGATGAATACAGTGAGTGGGTCAAAGCTTGACTGCTTGCATCTGAGTCAGTGAACCAGAGCTCCATCTTCAAATGGTGGTGTGTTCAAGACCTGCTTTATACAATATCTTGACACTGAATAGCTTGCAGTTGTGGTGTTTTTAATTAGGCTGAATCTGACAAAATTCCCTGCTCCATCCATAACCTAGCAGGCTTGTAGAGTACCACATCAGCTGAGGCTGTGGTTTACCATGGATAGTTTGAAAACCTGGCCATGCCAAACACTTTCCTGGCATCAGAATGCATACAGACTGTAAATCCTATTGTCGAAGCGGTACATGATATCTGAAGGTGTGATTTATGTGACTGTTTGCTATATTAAGACTATTATAAGTCAGTGTGTAAGAGTTTGAGAATTGTTGTAACTGCTATAACCCAGTGTCCCATGTTTCTGATGCTGCTCAGATAGATCGTGTGATGTGTGAGTCCTGCTTGGAGCATGCAAGAGGTGAATGATAGAGACTTGATGATGTTTTCAAAACAAGGTGATGTTAGCGATGGGATTAAATCTAATACTAAATGAATCCTGTTGCTAGTTGTCACCTTGTTTTAAAACTTCATCAACTTTCTCTCATTCACTTCTTGCATGCTTTATGTGAGGTTTTCTGCACTTGCCGGGCGGCTAGTCTGGATATCCAAAGGATAATATGGTGTGAGTGGGTCAAGGGCCTAAATATGTGTGTGACAAAGCACAATGTTATTGTAAGTGTTTGTCATAGATATCTGCAATGACTGTCAAGGTCAGAGTAAAGGTATAAGAACCAATCAACATTGTTATTTCAGTGGAAGAATAACTTTCACGTCTGCTACATGACAAATGAGCTACATTACACCAACAGTAACACCCGGGCATCCATGTACAGTTCAGACCTGATAAGGTGAACTCACCTGGGCCCCAAGAAATAGTTTTTCTTATCAGAAATTCCTTTTATAAGAGTTCAAGCATGTAGTAATGCATTTACAACGTACAGTACAATATTGTTCTTCACAACAGAAATTCACCATATCTGAGATCGCCTTAAGCGATTTGCACTGTATTTATTTCTATAAAGTTATATTTATTTCTATAAAATTTCACATTTTCTTGTGGTAGTATTGTAAAATTTTTCTCTCTCTAGAAAAGAGAAAGGTTGAGGTGACCCACCAGCATTGTTGTTTAGTGCAAGAATGACTTCGTCAGGTCTGCCACATGACAAATGACCAACATTACACCCACAGTAGCACCCTGACATCCATGTACTTACATCTATAAAGTTTTACATTTCCTAGTGGTGATATTATATAATTCTTCTCTCATTAGAAAAGAGAAAGGTAGAGAGAAAAGCTGATGCCGAGGCAAGAAGGAAAACTTGGACAGAAAGATTTGGCGAGGGAGCTGCCATCAATAAAGATACTGCCAGATCATCTGAAAGAAGAACCATGTCAGGTAATAGAAGCATTTGTTATAAATGATTCATGGTGGATTTAGTACATGAAAAAAATAACTACCATTTAAACTTCTAGTGGTTGCCGTGAAGGTTTAGGCAGGTTCGATATTAAGACTAGGAGGCTTACTGTTATTTTAATCCTTTACCAGGCAGACGTTTGTCTGTTTTGTAGCCCTGAACGGGCAAGAAGAATTTTGAGGTGCGGTAAAATTGTGGGTTACATTAGTAAAAATATCACACATAAGTTGTTAGTCAACAGATTTTAGTCAAATAAGTAGTAAAAGGAAGGGGAAAGCATGCAGAATATTTTACTCATGTGAATGATGCCGCTAATCCACACATGAACACAAATATTTACAAAATACAACATAATGTTTGTGCAATTTACAAACACATTTTCCGAAGCATAAGCACTTTCTTTAAAGTGCGACTTACGACTGCTAACGCAAATTAACGCTGATCACTGGTATCTAGCTCTGATTAATAGTCAATTTCGTGCCTTTCAATGTCACTTAAATTGAACCCAGCGAAATCTCTGCTAGCACTTGAAGAATCGTCAAAATCCATTTTTAAATACAAAGCGTAAAACCCACGAAAACTATAAAAAAAAATCAGTTCAAATTCAAAGTACATGCTTGCAAATGGCGGCCACGTTGTCAAGCTATCGGCGAAACCGAAACTAGACAATCGGAAGTCTCGGAAAGCCGAGAGATCGCGTTTTTACAATGCATAATAGCCACAGGCGCTTTCAACCGTTTTGCCCATTCGGGGGTAGAAATGTTCCCGGACATTTTGCCCGCTAAAGGGTTAAGATGTCTTATTATGCTGCTCTTTATTCTCCATTCGAGCGTAGGCCCTGAATAACTTGTCCTCACATATTTTTTTTTTTAAATCTGCATGGGCTGTTACGTCTCCTCCTTGTATTTTATTCACCCAAGAATATTTTATTTCCTCTGACACCTGTCTTTCCCAATTCATACATAGTTCTAACATTCCAGGTGTCAATTCTAGATTATCCTAGGTGAAAGGAGATAAATTAGCGATCCAGACTTGCTGTGGCTTTCTTTGCAATGTATCATGCTTCTTCTAGAAGAGCCTCCTTTAATTCTTGGTTTTCTGAGTTATTCTTTCTTTCCTGATCATGGTTCAATGTCATGGGTTCCTCGTTCATGGTTGGTTGTATTTTGCAGCTAAAGTTTTGTGTGTGATGAGGTAAGGTAGCTAGTCCCACATCAGCACTCCTTAGTCACCTCTTTCAACATGTGTGATAGGTTACAATTGTTGCTGTTCTTTGCTTTATGGATATTTACTTGGTTGGTCGTGTAGTGGTTAATACACTCGCCTGCCTGCACTGTGGTCCCGTGTTTGATGCTAAATAGTACCAGGGTTTCAATTTCTCAAATCAGTTTGGCGCTGGAGTTGACCAAACATCATCAAATGGTTGCCAGAGACTGCAAGCATATGATTTAGATGCTGGGATTCTTGTTGAGCAATCATGAAGTTTACTGACAGTTATCTCTTGATTTGTTCATTGATAAACTATAATTAGTTTATGGCTCTCCCGTGTGTTGCCGGGGCCCATAAGGGAAGCAAAGAATAGCAACACTGTAGCCTACCACGCATGTCGTAAGAGGCGACTAAGGAGGCTTGATGGTTCCGTCGCCCTGCTACTGAGTGAGTGCGTGGCACGACACTGTGAGCTGTGAGTTTCGTGTGAAATGCTTTTGAATCTGCCTGGTTTTTTGGAACGTGACTGCATGTTCGGAGTGATGGCAGGTGGCTATGTCCCAGAGTTGACCGGTTTTTGCCTTATGCAGAAATGCGTGGCTGCTGGGCTTCTGGTTGACTGCCACTGCCATCAGCGATGAACTGTATTTTCGTGGACAGTGTGGGTGAACATCTAGGAAACATTCAGATAGGAAAATGACTGCCGATTCCATCAGAGATGAACAGGGTGTTTCGTGGGGGACTGGTATGTTGACATTCTGGTGGCAGCATTATTCACAGTGTATCTGTCCGGGCTGTTTGCCGAAACTCCTGTCTTTTCCACTTTTCACATTGGGCAGTGGGGAGCGTTTTGTGTGATATTCACTGGCACAGGAACGGAGCATAATGGGGACGACCCGTTGCCGTGAAGTTGGAACTGCTACTAACTAACTAACTAACTAGTTTATAGCTGTCAATAAAGTGGATTGTTTGCTTGGAAAAAAAAATCCTATGATGTTAGAAGTTGCAGTTTTTTATTTTCTCTTATACTCCTGCCTTTTATACCCCAGCAGAGCATAAGTCATCAGTCACCTCACAATAAGTTCTCCAGTCCATTGCTATCTCTTGTAGTTCCTTCCAAGTACTTTCCCATAGTATTATTCTGTATTTCACATGTTATTAATCTATCTTTCTCATAGTATTATTCTGTATTTCACATGTTATTAATCTATCTTTCTCATAGTATTATTCTGTATTTCACATGTTATTAATCTATCTTTCTCATAGTATTATTCTGTATTTCACATGTTATTAATCTATCTTTCTCATAGTATTATTCTGTATTTCACATGTTATTAATCTATCTTTCCCATAGTATTATTCTGTATTTCACATGTTATTAATCTATCTTTCCCATATTATTATTCTGTATTTCACATGTTATTAATCTATCTTTCTCATAGTATTATTCTGTATTTCACATGTTATTAATCTATCTTTCCCATAGTATTATTCTGTATTTCACATGTTATTAATCTATCTTTCTCATAGTATTATTCTGTATTTCACATGTTATTAATCTATCTTTCCCATAGTATTATTCTGTATTTCACATGTTATTAATCTATCTTTCCCATAGTATTATTCTGTATTTCACATGTTATTAATCTATCTTTCCCATAGTATTATTCTGTATTTCACATGTTATTAATCTATCTTTCCCATAGTATTATTCTGTATTTCACATGTTATTAATCTATCTTTCCCATAGTATTATTCTGTATTTCACATGTTATTAATCTATCTTTCCCATAGTATTATTCTGTATTTCACATGTTATTAATCTATCTTTCCCATAGTATTATTCTGTATTTCACATGTTATTAATCTATCTTTCCCATAGTATTATTCTGTATTTCACATGTTATTAATCTATCTTTCTCATAGTATTATTCTGTATTTCACATGTTATTAATCTATCTTTCCCATAGTATTATTCTGTATTTCACATGTTATTAATCTATCTTTCTCATAGTATTATTCTGTATTTCACATGTTATTAATCTATCTTTCTCATATTATTATTCTGTATTTCACATGTTATTAATCTATCTTTCCCATAGTATTATTCTGTATTTCACATGTTATTAATCTATCTTTCTCATAGTATTATTCTGTATTTCACATGTTATTAATCTATCTTTCCCATAGTATTATTCTGTATTTCACATGTTATTAATCTATCTTTCTCATAGTATTATTCTGTATTTCACATGTTATTAATCTATCTTTCTCATATTATTAATCTCATTTCCTTATTATTAATCTCTCTCTCATTTTATGAGTTGATGTGTCTAGTTCTCTTCTCTATGTGTGACGTTACCTTTACATTTTGCTTTGTGGATTCCAGAGATGGCACTTTGTAGTTGTGCTATTAACATGCATTTCTCTGTGCACAGTCTATCCAGAAAGCTACATCTTTTCCTCGCCTTTTGATCCACTGGAATTGAATATTGCTTGGATAGCAAATCCATTACCTGGAAAGTCTGATTCGAAAGCTCACTGTGTGGATGTCATCTGAAGACTGCATTTTTCTGGTTTCTGGAGGAACAGCTTGTGGTGAACGGAAGGCCCAATTTATGGAAGTGAGGCTAAGCAGCCATGTGCCGGACGTGAAGATTCCTTGGATGAGCTTAGTACCAGAGCGCTGTGTCGGCTCTGCAATTAAGGAAGCCTCTTTGGATGGTGGGGAATGCCCATGGTCTGTCCCTGCCTTCCCTTAAGGGCTGACCGAGATGTCTTCGGTGGTTCTAAATGGGCCAGCTGGTGTCAGGATCTTATATTAGGCTCGTTGGCTAACACATGTGAGACAGTACAAGTACAAACGTTATTCGACGTAAGACACAGCAACACAAGTTCTATGGATTTATTACCACAATAAATACATAACAATAGTTACAGCAATGTACAACATATAACAACTCACTACCACAATACAGCTCATAGGTCTGACGCTCACAATATCAGTCGTTCAGCTCACAACCACGGAGATTCACACAACGCCTTGCTCTCGACACACACGTCCGTTCAGATGTCCAGTCGCAGCGTGGTCTGAGATTAGCACACACACTGCCCACTGCCTCAGGTGGGGTCACGTGGCTTTGCGTCGTCTGTCGTCAGCGCTGGTCGCGTGTCAGGTAAGAAACTTGCCAGCCGACAACTCTTGTCCGCCGGGTGCCGTAACGATGTTGCTGCTAGGCTCTGACATTCTCCCCGGGTACTTCAATGAAAGATGCCATCTTTCATTCATGATGTATGTATATACTGGGGTAGTGTTAATTTCATGTCAGAGACTACTCTTTCCCAGTGGTATGCATGAAAATACATATAAGGCATAGAAATATATACAAAAAAAATGTAAGTTGCATTGAAATGACAAATGAAGTACAATTTTTAACACAATTCAGGTTTCATCCCCCTGATGCCTGGTTACCTTCATTGCAATAATACCCAGTCAGATCAGTAGTTCCAGCTTCACGCATCTACCTCGCAGCCATTTTGAAAAAAACGTAATAATATGATTGTTTTGCAACAACCATCTAGGCCAGACTGAAATACGGCTTTGTATTAGTCGTATTAAACACTTAAACTCTGCCCTCATTTGGTCAGGAGCTCTTATGTTGGTTTGCAATGTTGGCAGCACTATGACATGCTTGGTGGACGCCTACCTGCTGTGCCAATCATTTGAGCAACAAAATGTCTATTTATACAATATACATTAATGAATATATTTTAAATTATGGCCCTTGATGTAATTCACAAATGCAAGGGAAGTAATTTTTGACATTTAAGAAATTTCATACATTACAATACTTATTTAATTTCTTAGCGTCATTGCTTGACGTTTCTTCATATTAACGAGAAAAAGTCGGTAATATGAATACGTTAATCAAGATATGATTCTAAGATTACACTAATCAAAATAAATATGTACACAATTTGTATATTATATTTTATAGATTCGAAAAGGATTTTACAAGTGTCATAAATTTTTGGAAATTTGTACATAGTCTGCTAATTAAGTTATACTTTTTAAACTACACCGGAAATGCACACGAAACGAAAAATTTGGTTGATGTTACATTTTCTGAATACAAATGATCCGGTTTTATTTCGGAACGGATAGTAAAATGTTCTCACAGTTGGTGTTTGATGTTATAGTATGACAACGGATTATGGTGGAATGTTCTTATTTCCGATGTGTTCACAACTTCGAACAATTTGGAGTAAATTTGCTGTAAAGGTGGTGTAGGAGTCTATGTTCAGTCCACATTTGCACATGTTAAAATATCACGGTGAAAAAAATCACCCACAAATGTCACAATGGTAACGTTCGCTTCTGGTAAGTGGATAAGCGTCTGTGACTCTGTTGTTGGTGTCTATATACAATTTATATTGTTCTCATTCTAACACACACTACACAATTATACTACACTCATTACATAAGACATAAATTGATTAAAATAAGAATATTATACATGTCGGTTTGCAAACCGTATCACAATTTTGATTATTGACCTTACACAGTAGGTGAATGGAAAAATTCACACATTGGTGGCTGTGTTGGGCTGAGTGTAATATTACACAGTGCACTCAGACATTGCTTACTGGGTCTGTCGGACAACGGGACAAAAGGTCGGCGATTGTATTCATTCTGCCGGGAATATGGCGAACTTCAAAACTGAAATTCTGAAGCTTTAAGGACCAGCGAGCAATCATGTTATTTGATGGTACTGTAGGAATTGATATACCTTAATGGACTGTTGTCAGTTTCGATGATAAAGTGACGTCCTAGAAGATATTTGGACAGCTTTGTGACACTTTCTACTAAGGCCAATGCCTCCAATTGCGGAATGGACCAGGCCCGCTCTCGGGGTCTTAGTTTTCTTGATAGAAAACAGACGGGATGCAAGATGTCGTTGTATTCCTGCAAAAGGACTGCACCGATCGCAATGGAGCTAGCATCTGTTCTCAATCTGAAAGGTAAACGAATGTTGGGCAATTTAAGGATGAGATTAGGTGTATTCTTATCAGAAAAATGTGCCAAAACTTTATCAAATGCATTTCGTAGGCATTCATCGTTTACAACTTTTTCGGGTTTATTCTTGGTTAGTAAATTAGAAAAAACCTCAGTTAGCTCTGAAAAATCAGGAATAAAGTTTCTGTAATAATTAATAAGTCCCAGCAAACTGCGGACTTGTTTCTTATTTGTTGGAAGTGACAGTTTTAGAATTTTCGAGACAATTTTGTTGTCTGTCATGACAAAGCCATTGGATATTCTGTACCCCAAAAATGATATCTCTTGGTAAGCCATGCTCACCTTTGAAGGCTTCACTGTCAGTCCGTGCTGTCTGATACGTTCTAGTGTCTGTTCCAGTATCTTTATATGTTCCGTCATTGTCTCTGTATGGACACAGATGTCGTCAATATAGGAAACTATATTAGGAATGTCAGATAGAGGAGTGGTGATGATGCTGTACTAACTCTGTTTGTCCTGGGTTGTCTGAAAAGATGGTGTTGTACTCTTGTATCAACTGTTTGCAACTGTTTGTCTCTGCTTGACTTAGGTTTGGATTGATCTTGATCTCCTTCAAGCAGTTTGTCGTGTCTAATGTAGGTGTTGGAATCTCGTCGCTAGAATCGTCATCTTCGTGATCTATTATCACGGTGCAAGCTGTCGTATCGTCTTGTTCGTTGTCTCTGTTGAAGTATGGTCTTAGCATATTGATGTGAAATATTTTGTGTTTGTCTTTTATCAGGATTTCGTAGTCAACAGGAGAGATTTGTCTTGTCACTTTAAAGGGTCCCTGCCAGTATGGTGAATCTGTCAGTAGTTGTCTGTCACTAGGTAGTAGTAGTAAGACGTCCTGTCCAGCTGTCAATGTTATAGTCCTGTTACCTTTGTCTGCGTATTGTCTGTAAGTAGCACCAGATAGTTTTAGTGCACTTTTAGCAATTTCACATGATTTCATTATCCTTTCACGCAATGATGTTACATACACAAATGATGATATGGGTTTCAATACTGGAGTGGACTCAGTTAACATTTGGTGATAAATTGTTAATGGGCCGCGTGGTTTGGCACCATAGATGAGTTCAAAAGGAGAGAAACCGGTACTAGAATGTGGTACCTCGCGATAAGCAAAAAGGACAGCTGGTAAGTATAGATCCCAGTTATTGGGGTGATCTTGAGTTACTTTGGCTAGCATGTGCTTCAGATCCCCATTAAGCTTTTCTATAATCCCGCTCGAGTGAGGATGATAGGGGCTATTGAAGACTTGCTTCACTCCTAACATTTTAGTGAAAGCTTGAGTGGATGCAGCGATAAACTGAGTGCCTCTATCAGACTGGATAGTATCTGGAAACCCAATTCTGGAGAAAATATGGAAGAACACTTCCATGATATCGTTGGCAGTAATGTTCTTTAACGGAATCGCTTCTGGCCAGCGACTACATTGATCAATAATTGTTAGTATATATTTATTCCCTCTAGTAGTTGTATGACTAAGAGGGCCCACAATGTCAACTGATAATTTCTCAAAAGGTCGACTGGCTAAGTCAGTGACTTGTAACTTTGCCTGTGGGTGTTTACCTTTCTTTACCAGTTTCTGGCATGTATCACAACTTCTGCAATATGTTTTTATGTCATTACAGAATTTTGGCCAATGAAACTGTGTCAATAGTCTTGACCTGGTTTTAACATATGCCATATGACCTGCAAAAGGTATATCGTGAGCAAGATGTAAAGCTTGCTTGCGATAAGTAGGTTGGTAACACAGTTTGCTTTGTTGTAACGTCACCTTTGGTGTAGTACCTGGTGAGTATATCAGTTGTATAAAGCAAAATGCCATTTAGCATTTTTCGTTACTCTTGGCTTTTTGCCGATCAGGTCAAAATACTTTGACAGTGAAGGATCAGCTTTTTGAGCTGTTATGAATGTTTCCTTCATCGAGTCACTAGGTGGTACTTCTGGGCTAAGCATTTGAATAGCCTCAGTTTGGTTACTATCATCTTGCACTCTAGCAGTAGCTCTTGTTACTGCGTTCACACACTCAATGACATCAGATGATGATGGAATGATATCGTCAATGATGTGATGAGAACTTAGTGCTGCATTAGCTAACATACATTCAACTGGTGATATGACATTTTCAATGACATTTGGTGGTGATGTGTTATCATTAATACATAGTGATGTTATGTCATGGTTATGATGTTTGTCATTCACTTCCGGTAAATTCCCGATGATTATATCGCACACTGGGTTTGTAAGTGCTGCGACTTTTACTTTTCCGGTGAGGAATGGTGTTTCGATGTATGCCCAAGCTAATGGATATTTTTCAATATTGCCTGAAAATGTTCTACATGTGATGTGTCTACCAGTGTAGTCTGTAGGTGTTATGAATGTTGTTTTCAGGCCAATAAGTGTACTCCCGGTGTCGCGAAGTACTGTAGCAGACTTGCCATTAACGTACCCGTGATAGATGTCTAACTTGCCTTTTGAGTCTATTACTAAGTTACCTTCCTCATTAGCAATAGGGATGGCGTGCCCGCATGTTAAGATACCATTTTCAAAGAAGGTATTACAGACAGTGCATGTGTTGGAACTAAATACGTCACAAGCCTGTGCTGCATGTACAGGATGTTTTTCTGTATTTTCGTCTTCTGACGCTGAACTATCGAACAAGGCGGCATTGGCTTTGTTGGTCATATGCCTGCCTTTACAATCCATGCGATGGTGACCGTATGCCTTGCAGAGAAAACATTTTCGTAAGCTTTTGAACGATTTACGTTCTCTGTCTTGTCTGTTTACCATATTTTGCAAGTATGTTTGGTACCCTGGGTTTTTATCGCACATCTCGTTCAAATAATGAGACATTTTACAATGAACACAATGTCTAAACTTTTCAGAGGTAGGCCTGTTTGGTTTTTGCCTACTATAGTTTTTCTCATAGTTGGCAGCTGCTACCCAGTTACTGTCAGTAGCTTCAGTGGCAAAACATTGTTTATTTGCCGTATAATAGGCCGACCCACGTCTTTCCATTTCTTCCACACATGTGCATTCATTCTCTTGCAAGAACTTAGAAAAAGATGTTGGGATAGAAGAAATAACCTTATCTCGAATAATGAGATCTTCTAATTTATCATAATTTTTGTTAATTTTGGCTGATGAAGTCCATTTGCTGAAAATGTCTCGGACTAAACAGAGGTAGTCAGAGAACGTTTGAGTTGACTTTGGACTCAGTTTACTAAATTGTTCTCTGTACCCTGCTTCATCTAGCATGAAATGTGCCATTATTTTAGATTTAATGTAATGGTACTCTTTTCTGAGGTCTTTGGGGATGGTTTCAATGACTTTCAAAGGTTCCCCAGAAAGACTTCTCATATATAAAATATTCCATTCCGAAAGTGGAACTTGGTAATGTTCCATTAAAGTCTCAAAATTTTGGGTAAAGGCTGCTATGCAGTCACCCGAGGTATAGTTACGAACGATACCTTGGTACTTTTTATACTGGTTTTCTTTTTCCAGTCTTTCAGATTTCTTTGACTCTTTATTCATTGCAGTCTCAGTGTCCAGTTGTTTCATTTTCAACTGTAGTTCAAGTTCTTCCCTCTTACTCTGAGCTGCTATTTCTGCTTTCTTAAGTTCACTGTCTATCTCAGCTTGCTTTGTCTTTGCAGCCATTTCTAGCTTCTGCTCTGCTTTAGAGCTCTTTCTGCTGCTCTTTCATCGCGTTCATTGTTTTTCTCTTGTACCAGGAGATATTCAGCGTATTTGTTCTCACTCCATTTTGTCAATTCATCACCTTGTAACTTTAATTTCAAACCCATATCGATGAAATCAAACAATGACGACATGATGGAGAAAATATGTCGATGACAATCAACCACACAAAATATATTATAATTGGTTAGTAGAAAAACAACTTACACTTGATTTGACTATACGATGCGTGCCCACTAATGCATACGTAAAGTTAAAGTAAAGAAAAAATATACTCAAGTGCCCTTGGATATGATGACGAATGGTTGGGCAATCGGGCTAGAAAAACTGTAAGGTCGTACTTCAGAATCTCTACGGCAGGGTTATGGATGGTACGCAAAAACCTGCTTTGTTTTGGAGAGAAATAAGTTAGCGTGTGTTTGTTGGTGTGTGCCTGTAAGTCACTAAGTGTTGATTTGGTTTGGATGGCGTCGAGTATAATTGTATGTCGTAAATTTGTCGTCAACAGTGTTTCTTTCAACAGAAGTTACACTCTTTCCAAAACTCTTCGCGTTCCACAAACTCAATACACAAAAACAATCTATCTGTATTTGAACACTCAATAACATTGATGACACATCACTTACATCAAGATGACATTCAGTAAGGACAAAGACATCAAGTTTACAAGATGGCGACAAGGTCAAAATGGCGGCAAAATCACAAGGTTGACAAGGTCGAACGGTGACAAGTTTAACAAATCACAAATGTTTAACACGTTTACAGGATCAAACAATATGTACTGTACATTTACTAATGATTCTAAACATATTTAGACAATGTAGTAATGGATCACACTGAGACTTTTCCGATCACATGTACATCACTATAACCTTGACAAATTTTACAAGTACAAGAATTATAGTTTTAAATCACAAAGACGAACAACACACGTCTAAATATATTAGGTTCTTAAATAATGACGAGCAACCCACGTCCACACATGTCAGGATCTTATATTAGGCTCGTTGGCTAACACATGTGAGACAGTACAAGTACAAACGTTATTCGACGTAAGACACAGCAACACAAGTTCTATGGATTTATTACCACAATAAATACATAACAATAGTTACAGCAATGTACAACATATAACAACTCACTACCACAATACAGCTCATAGGTCTGACGCTCACAATATCAGTCGTTCAGCTCACAACCACGGAGATTCACACAACGCCTTGCTCTCGACACACACGTCCGTTCAGATGTCCAGTCGCAGCGTGGTCTGCGATTAGCACACACACTGCCCACTGCCTCAGGTGGGGTCACGTGGCTTTGCGTCGTCTGTCGTCAGCGCTGGTCGCGTGTCAGGTAAGAAACTTGCCAGCCGACAACTCTTGTCCGCCGGGTGCCGTAACGATGTTGCTGCTAGGCTCTGACAGCTGGGATGGGGATAAAACGACAATAGTGAGAGTCACACATCCTATGAAACACCCGGGAAGGTAACCTGGCCAACAAATGCCTGAAGAAGTTGGATGCGCCAGCCAAAAGGTGCAAATATTGCAGCTCTACTGTAAACAGGCACAATGCAATTACGTCTAAAACAACATTCCGGGCGAACACAGAAGAAGAAGATTCACTGGAACTTGTTTAGTTGTCTAGTTGTCTCCATAAGCTCACATTGGTGATTATGTCATGCCATTTCAGTCCTACGTTTTTTAATTGTGTTGTTTTGTTTATACCTTCTTTCATCCATTACCCCTCATTGGAGCTTAACCCCAACCAACTCATTCCAAGCCATCCTAACTTTTGCTTCCTCATGCAGCTTCACCCATGTCCTCCCGTACAAGTAATTTCTGTCTATATCTATCATCTCCATGTGTTGTAAGGTACTCCTCTGTTGCATTTAGCATGTGGGATCCATAAAAAGCACTTTCTATTTATACTGTTCTCAGGTTTTCTCAGTGCGTGTCCTATCCAGCACCATTGTCTTATCCCCACCTCTTGTTTCACTGGCATCTGTTTAGTTCTCTCCATGAGCTCACATTGTTGATCCTGTCATGCTGTTTTAGTTCTACGTCTAATGTTTTTATGATGCTGTTTTGTTTATGGGCTTTCATATTGTAGTTGATGGTGCATGTGCTTGCCTGCTAATATACAATGCAGGTTCAATCTGCAACACCATGGCATTGTTGAGTTGATCCAGCCTCATGACATGGGTGCCAGTAATTTCCCTTGGATAACAAAAGGCAGTGTGTAGCAACCCCACCTTTTTTTTAAATTTTAAAATTGCATATCCTTTACAAGACATTGCTGTAAACACCAGCATTTTACTGCCGTTGTTGATGTCTTGGCAAGTTTTACGTTCAGTAGTTTGCCATTGCTTTCTGAATGACCGGCTCCCATACCAACACGTTAAAACCAGTGCGACGCAGTCTGCTGCCAAATCGGTCACCGCTGTGTTTCGAACACGGGTAAGCGACATTACAAATCGCGTCCACAACACCCTCACCAGTGACCAGTCTTACGTATACCATATTCATGGAATTTTACCATCATGGTGGGTTTTTAATGGTTCACTGTGAGCATCATGGGCACCTACTGTGTAAACAATTTTAAGGCACCCAAATGATTCATAACAATTCTATAAGTCCTTGAAAGCTCAGGAAAATACAGAGGAGTCGATGAGAATTGTGAACTATCTGTCGTCATGATCTTCTTTGTCCACCTTACTCACAATCAGTCACCATAGTTTGAGGATGCATTCTGACTATAATGACAAAAACACTTGTGTACTTTAGTAATAGAGGGTGCGTAAGTGAAAAAGCAGTTAACAGATGTTGAATCTGATAAAAATACAATTGTTTAACTGTAGTTGATTAATTTGGTGCTAAGAGATGCCATAACCTCTCCCCCTGCTTCCTTGCAGGGTTCATCTATTTAAGCAAAGTCTTGAAGAGTTAAACTCTAGACAAACCAACAGAAAGCCATGGGAATCCACCAATGTACCTCCTTGTTACATTGTGATTTAACAACTCGCATACAAATGCAAAGGATACCTTGGACGGACAGAGAAACTGATACAAGTTTAAAATTTATTAGGGAAGTTAGACAGAGTCAAGATTGTTTGCTTATGTTTGAGGAGAAATAACTTTGAAAACTCAGTGACAACTGGCAAACTTGATGGGAAAAGAGCCGGATGAAAATAAAGTGTGAACCGCTGAATGGCTTGACCAAATCACATAATCGGGACAAGAACAAAGACCTGATTCAAGACTGGTGTTCATATGAGATGGCAAACAGTGATTGCCCATGCTTATCGACATGGCACATTAAAATGATGATGATTAAGTTGTTAAAATAGTCAAGCAGTTCTTATTTTCTGAACGCCCCTCATATGGTCAGGCTTCTGCAAGCACCCATGTTACTGCTCCAAGCACCCGTGTTAGTCTTTTAGGCACTGTGCCACTCCTCCAGAGACATCTTTATAAAATTCCTCTTAGCAAGTACATGTAAAGTAAAGAACAGTAGTCACTGATGTTAAAGTTCATGATGAATTTATCATTTACCAGATCGCTACACTATCCCCCGAAGCCCAGACGAGGACGATCGCTCGGAGCTGCTACGTCAGGTTGAGCCTGTGGACTATAGGGATGATCACGAGGATAGCCTTGGTGGAGCGCAGATTTATGGAGGCAGATCAGTTCAGAGTGAAAATGGTGGCTACCAGTCCAGGTCATCCTGGCTGGGTGGACGCACTGGCCGACCTCCAAAAGGAATATTTGATGACATTTGATTGCATCAAACCTGAGCACTTCATTATTTATTGTATCATTTTCTTTCATTACAAGTTGGTACAGCATTTTTCTTTACTAATATATTTATGTGTTTAACCATGAGTGAGTACACTAGGCCATTTTGTGTGTGTGCGGAAAACTGTTATACACACATATGTTACTGTGCTCATGTTACTTGTACTGTTTACATAATTACTTTTTTTTATAGTTTAGTCTCATGTAGAACATTCCTATTGTACATCTTGTCTTGAATGATCATTAAGTTTACATATTTTTCTAGACGTGTAAGATCTCAGCATAGATTTTTTTAGTGAATTGTCTTTCTATCATTCTCAAGACATATAGGGTATTCATGTTAGGGAGAAATATTTTGATTAAATGTAACTTAATTTTTGGTTTAAAACAGTCAATCCAGACAATTATTTTTTTAAAATAACCCCCAGCGGGAACTTGCTTTGGATATGTGGCGTGTCAGGACCATCATATTTGGTAGGTCTGTGTGCATGGAGGAATAGGTGGCCAGTCTCTCCCTCTTGTATATCTCTCTCCCTCTTGTCTATCTCTCTCCCTCCTGTATATCTCTCTCCCTCCTGTATATCTCTCTCCCTCTTGTCTATCTCTCTGCCTCCTGTATATCTCTCTCCCTCTTGTATATGGCTAGTGAAGACACCTCTGGAGTCCAGTTAGTCATGGGTGGAAGTACACGTGTTCCTGCAATGAGTTCCTGCACTGTCGTCATTTGGGAGTGATAGGTTCAATTCCTGGTTAACTATAGTTTTCAATTTTTCTATGTTATCTAGTGTGTCCTCTAGTCTCTACTTCTTTCTTCTAATTCTCTGAGCATCAAACAATACAAGTAGGTTTATTTATGAGCTTTCCAACCTTTTGTGGGTGTCGGGAGCTGACATCCTACCATTGTTCGATTGAGCTACAGATTCTGATTTTCTCAGTACTTAACATAAAATTGGCATAAATCCCCACAGGTATAAAAATATGAAGCAACAGGAGAAGCCTTGGAATATTGGTTTGATTCTTAAAACTTTCTGTCCTAGGCAGTTGTCACTTTAAAAACATAAACATTTGGGTCTCAAGTAGTTAAAATAACTATGAAAATTAGTTAATGCGATAGAATGAATTAATGTGACAGTGGAGTCACATATAACATTAATTTGGTTTGAATACAAAATGACAACAGAGTGAAAAAGCATGTAACAGACATGGAGGAAAACTGCATCAATTTCTGTGTGAATTCAAACTCTTGACCACGGGGCCGGCTGGCAATCATACTAGCCACTGTGCCACCATGGCTTCAGGAGTCTACTCTGATTGAATATGAGACTTGTTCAAGTCACAGAAACATAACACAGCCTGTTTGTTGCATTTTAGTTATATTAACTCTTTCTGTCATATGCAACTTTTAATTGAACGCTTTCTATTCTATTCAGTTGTTACTAAAGTTATAAATCCTTGGACATGGTAAAGTTAAAATAATAACACTAAGTAACAGAAGAAGTCAAAAATAACAATTGTGGGATGACATATTAATGAAATAATTGACTGGGATATAAGTTTAATCAAGTATATCTTGTATTTTAAAGGAAAGCACCTCTGTCTCTCTCATTTTTGTTTTCAAATATCCTGTTCAACCCCTTGGTTGTTATTATAAAGCATACTAGGTACATGTTACTAGACCCACATTGTTCACAGACCAATGGGCACTCGGTGGGTCATGTGGTTAGTACCACGTCAGCCATGTTTATTTCCCACAACATTTCCTGGTACCCATGGAGGCGGGCTCAAGCTGGTAGTCCAGGTCAGTTTCACAAATCACCACTTTGATAGGGATTTGAACACATAGCCAGCAGGCAAGCATGCTAGCTAATGTACTATTGCAGTTCCCAGTCCATGAACAGTGCAGATCCGATAAGGTGAACTCACCTGGGACCCAAGAAATAGTTCTTCTTATCAGAAAGTCCTCTTATAAGAGTGCAAGAATAGAGTAATGCATTTAGAACGTACAATACAATATTGTTCTTCACAACAGAAATTCGCCACATCCAAGATGGCTTTAAGCAGTTTTCCCTGCTGTATTCGTATTCATCTTCTTGTGCCTTTCATATGCCCACAGCCAATTCACACCAAGCTCTGTGTAGACTTGTTTTTGATTGGTTGGGTGTTGAAGCTAATATTCCCTACAAGATGAGGCAGCCACTCTCAAGACAACCCTCCGTAGTCACATCTGATGACTGGCAGGGTAGGTTACAGCGTTACTATTCTTTGCTTCCCTTATGGGCCCGGTAATACATGGGTAATACCATATATTGAGTAATCTACCAATGACTGGTAAGTTGCTTAGTACAGAAAGAGTTAAAGTAGTAGTTGTCCAAACCACAAAGAGTTACAGCAATGGCTGTCTGGGATTGATGGGGTTAAAGTAAACCTGGGAAAGAGCATGTTCAAGTTACTGCTGTTTGTGCTAGACAGTGACAGTAATAATGTAGACAGCTTGGGTGCATTGAATAACTGATTCAAGTCAAGTCAGTCAAGCACCCTTTTACACATCTAAAAGCTCATTGGGCATACAGTGCTAGACCCATATTTGTATAGACCAATCAGCACTCGGCGGGTGATGTCATCAATGTCATGCCGACCGCCTTTACTCTCGGAGACATTTCCTGGTGCAGGTTTTAGGCTGGGATTACCTGGGAGCCCATGCCAATGTACGAAGTTCAAACCCAGGACGGCCAGCGAGTGTCTAGCCACTACACCACCACTGCTCCCAAACAGCTGACTGGATGGAACAGGGTTCATTGAAAAACTGACTGGGGCAGGGTTCATTGAAAAACTGACTGGGGCAGGGTTCATTGAAGAACTGACTGAGGCAGGGTTCATTGAAGAACTGACTGGGACAGGGTTCATTGAAGAACTGACTGGGGCAGGGTTCATTGAAGAACTGACTGGGGCAGGGTTCATTGAAGAACTGACTGGGGCAGGGTTCATTGAAGAACTGACTGGGGCAGGGTTCATTGAAGAACTGACTGGGGCAGTAGCTGCATAGCGTGAGCATCTTGTAGACATGTTTGTTAGACTTCACTGTAAGGCTGTCACAATAAATATGAGTATCATTTCCACTTTTGTGTGATTAACTGATTTGCTACAAGAACTGTTTTCATGAATCAAAACTAACAAGATTGTTGGCAAATTGTACGTTAACAAGTCTATTGCACTTGTTCTTATCAGTAGTCCATCTGCTTCACATGAATCCTGCATATTTATTTGGCAAACTACCTTCTGCAAAACTTGCCAAAACACCCTAAGAACCAAGAAGTTTTCCAAACGGTTGTTATGGGAGCGAAGTTCTGCAAGGGACATGCTTGTAAATGAATGAATGAATATTTATTTGCTTTGTAATTAATAAGACATTCCCTTTGAGTTTATACAGTGGTTGTAGTAGACTGGTTTTTATGTGTGGTTTTTTTTTTCCATTTCCTGTAAATGGGTAGACGACATATGTCATCATCATGTGCCTTGCCAAGTGGTGTAGGCGTTCATGCATCTCCACAGATCTCTTATATTGATGATATCCCTCCATATCTTAGGCCATCTAGCATCATGTCTTTTGGTTTGCCTTTGTCTCTTCCTCTTCTGATCTTTTCAGTCATCACAATCTTCTCCAATGCCCCTCTTCTCAACAAAGAACACTTTCTTAGCGTTGTGTATGTTCTACTCTCTTCAGCATTTTCTAGACAATTATTGTTAATTACTGAGGCTGCCCAAGGTTTTTGTAACATTCCTCTCAGAAAGAATCTCAAAAACTGAGAGGGAAGACTAGAAGAACTTTCAATCAGATAACGGTGGGAATGATAAGAAGTGTGACTTTTCGCTGGCTGTTGAGCGAGGGGACAGAGTACATATGGAAATATCCTGAGTGCAGTGATGTCGGTTCTTAGCTCAACTCGTCTCAGAAACCACATATTTGCTACTTCTAAATCTTTGTCCCCCCACAATTAGACACTTATCTTCCTCTGAAATACATTTTTTGCTATTCAGCTCTTTCTCTACCACACATCTTCCTTCTGATCTTATGTTTCCCTTCATTTTCTCTTCCCCTCCTTAGCTGCCTTTCATTTATAAGCCCTGATAACACACCAGCATATTCTTGTCTTACTGTTTGCATTATCTGTTCATAATTCCATTTTTGATTGTTGCTACCTATTTCCAGTTAATATTTTTTTATTCTGAGATCTTTTCCCCCAAGTTTTCATATACTTCAAGACTTTGATAATTGTATCATTCATGTTTCACTTTATCCAATTCTTTGGTGTAATCTGTCAGCACAAGTATAGGTCTTTCTGTGTCTGTCTCTCTATTTATGTTCAGATTGTGCATTAATTTGCTCCTTTCTCTTCCACAAATCCATACTGTTCTTGACTGATTTCCATATTTATTTTTCTTGTTCTTCTTCTAATTATAATTCTGAGTATAAGTTTGGTAATGTGGTTTATAGCCAGCTCTGTGATGAAGGGGTTACGAATGCAATAATTTGTAATCCTGCATACCGTGTTCCAAACACAGCTGTCAGCAATTTGTAAACAGGCCGCCTTGCGTTGGTTGACACACAATGAGAGCTGGTCGTTCAGAAAACAGTGTTAAACTACTGAACATAAACTTGCCAAGCAATCACAAACAGCCAAAAAAATGCTGGGGTTGACTGTGATGGCCTGTAAAGCAAATGCAACTAATGTTTAATGTGCTTTATGAGGTTGCTTGTACTAGAAATTTCTTATTTATTTGCTTCTGGTTTCTTGGGTAAAGCCATAAATGCAGATTTCAGCACACTACTGTGTATGTATTCAACAGTTTAGTTAATATTTCTAATATATTCAACAGTTTAGTTAATATTTCTAATATATTCAACAGTTTAGTTAATATTTATATTTCTAATTCTGCCAGTACTTCTAATTTCTCTACCATGATTTTGTCTGGTCCAGCTGCGTTTCCTTTATTCACATGTTTGATAGCATTAGAGATTTCTTCATTTAGTATAGTGGACCTTCTAAGCTACTGCCTTCTGCTCTTTCTCCATCATATAACTCTTATGCAGTCATTCCATCTCTTTTTCATAAAATCTATTAATATTTTTTGTCTTTGATTTTAAACACCTTGTACTTAATCTTATTATTCTTCCTAATATAAGTTCGGAATGTCAGACAGGCCTATGTGCACAATTCTTAACCCTATGAAAATAAAGTTTGTTCGTTCCTTCCTGTCAAATCACTATTTGTCTATGCATATTTTTAATAAAAATGTTATTAACTTTGTTGCACTACTCATGTAACCAGTTGTAATGTGTATGAAATTGTTATGTAGGTAAATATTAATGTTTGTGCTAAAATTGTAGAATGGTACAGTCTATTATCTTCCAACTTCCAGTGACTTTAGTACAACAGAAGTTGGCAGCATTGACTACTCGCTTGTTCAAATGTTCTTCTTCTTCTATATAGCTTCATTTTATGTCAATAATATTTCTGCTGATCTGTTGGCAGATTATTATTACTTCATTTTTTGCTTTAAGAAAAAAATATTAATATTGAATGTTTCTGCAGTAATTTGTTATGTACTGACCTCTTGTAGAACCAGCTGCCTGTCTTTGTTTTATATTACTAGCAAGATTGTATTTATGCCATGACTCTTTCCTTTTCTGCTGAACTGTTCAATCCATGTCTTGAAACTAAGGTTTCAGTGGAGCAGACTGTGAGCAACACTCATTTATAAGAAGTGCATTCTGCCAGTGGATACTTGACCTTCAGCACAATGTTGGTGTGCTTGATACAGTAATGTCATGTTTTGTTTTTCAGTGTAAATCTCTATGTGTGGAAGTGAGAGTTAAAGAGATTGATGCTGGGTTATCTGAGCACACTGAATAGTTTTTAGCGAGAGAGAATGAGTGTGACTTGAAGATTAATGTTTAGTTATCTGAGCAGACTGAATAGTTTCTAGAATGAGAGGCAGAATGTGTCTTGGCGATTGATGCTGGGTTATCTAAGCACACTGAATAGTTTCTAACAAAAGAGAGAGACAGAGTGTGTCTTGGATATTGATTCTGGGTTATCTGAGCATGCTAAAGGCTGAGGTAAATAGAGAGAATTCTGGTAGTCAGCATACATTAAATAATTTAAAGATGCAGTGCGTGAAAGAGAGTATATGTAAGTTTTCAAGAATGTGAGAATGTGTGTTGTCAGATAGATAATCAATGTTTATGAGACTTATACATACTGTAGTTAGCAGAGCACACCAAATGGTTTCAAAGGAGAGGGTAGTGTGGGATCTATGTCTGGTAATGAGAAAATACTAAACCGTTAAAGATGCAGTGTGTGACAAGGAGAATGCTTGTGTATTCAAGAAAGAGAGCTGTTGTATGTATGAAAAAGAGTCATAGTTTGTTCATTGAAATATAATGAATAGTTGAAAATAGTGAATAGTTTCAAGATAAGCGCATGCATGGCAGAGGTAGTGAACTTTACTGAGAGGGAAGTAATGATAGAGATGTGTTGCTATGAGCATAGTGAATAAATGCAGTAAGAGAGCGAGAGGGATGGAGTGAGTATATCACCTGTGTGTTACAAGGGTCCATAATGGAAGCAATGAACAGTAACACTAACCTACCATGCATGGCACAAGAGGCAGCTAAGGAAGGTGGATGTGAGACTGGCTACTTTCACTTTGTAGACAACTTGAGCTGCAGAATCCAAGCAACCATGGAGTCTATAAAAAAAAACTTGCTGAGAGTTGGCTGAGGGAATATGCTCCATTGGAGATGAAAGGCAGATAACGAGATTATATTAGTATGAAAATGAGTTCACAAGCACATAAATCAAAGTGAGAGTGAGTACCAGTGTCTAAGAGAATGTGAGAGTGAGGAAAGGAAACTCATTACCTGAGCATCTCAAGTATTTCAAAATTCAGAGTGAATGCAACAGCTTTATCACATTCCAGATTCTGCCCACAAATAAGGCATTAGACCATTTTATTTATTGTCTGCATGTTTCTTTTAGCCTGTATATGTAACCATATAGTGTGTGACTTTCTCAGCAGCTACACAAAATGTACTTAACTGTTTACCACAAACTCTAAAACGCCATGCAAGTTGCGGCTGTTATATTTTTAAACAGTCCTTTGGCAGGCTCCTCTTGCAAGATGGATTGGATTACTGAGGTGTGGGCAATGGTAATGTTCATTAATGAAGGAGACTCGTCAATGATGGATTGGATTACTGAGGTGTGAACAGTGGTAATGTTCATTACTGAAGGAGACTCATCAGTGACGGAAACGTGAACAGAAATGTGTTTGGGTTTTCTTTAACTACAGTCTCGTAATTTTACCCTGTAATGAAAGAATTGTTTTTCCCTCCTTGTTATGATTCTTCTGTTTAAAAAAATAAAACGACCAGAAGGAGGAGCCTGCTATTGTTCTGTGAAGTGCTCAGACCATCACATGTTGTAGGCTGAGTGCACAGAGAAATAAGTAATTCTTTCTTTAGAGTCCAGGTAAAACCCATGGCTGACGACGACTGCTGTAGCCGTGTGAAGTGTTGGACTAAATTAAACATGGCCATAAACTAATGAGAGGGATTGGTATTTTCCACCATCCTTTCCCAGAAAACCTTAATATTAATCGGTGCCCAGCACTCTTCCACCTTTCCTTATAGGAGCACTGAATATTATCCCGTACCCAGGTCTCTTCAACCCCAGACGGTAATACAGTATTTGGTATCCAGCTCTCTTACACCTTTCCTTCCCTGAAAAACTGAATATGTATTGTCCAGGTACTTGGCTTTCAGAGCTGGGTTTGTTATCCCAGAGCTGTAAGTAGAAGACCTTTGAGACATATTTGTAGATATATGGTGTATTTTTAATGACTGCAGTGTTTTAAAATATTGCTGGTCCATGTTTTGTATTCACCCTCTGTAAAGTTCATGCAACATAATAGGTAAATACAAAACTTGGACTGGCAATATTTTCAAAAACTGCAGTCATTAAAAATACACCCTACATATGGTCATGTTACAGACCAATCGGCACTGACTGGATGATGTATCACGCCGGCCGCCTTCCCTTCCTATCACATTTTCTGGTACCCATTTTAGGCTGGGTCAACCTGTGAGCACAGGGTCAGTTTTAAAAATATCCCTGTCTAAATGGGGATTCAAACTCATGACCACTGGGCCAGCAGGTACACATGCCAGCCACTGAGATGCCCATCCTGGAGCTGTACTTGTCAGGGCAAATATCTGCCAACACTGGACCTTGACCCTGGGATTACTGTGTCATCAAATGAGTGCACTAACCACTACATCTCCACTGTTTTTCTGTACCCTACGGTGTAAAGTCAGCACCTGTGGCTTAGGGGTAGTACAATCCTGACACACTAGTTTCAAAGTCTGGCAATTTGGGAGCAGATCTCTTTGCATTTATTTTGTATCAGCCATTCAGAAAGCCATACCAGACTACTGGACAAAAAATTGCCCAGAAAATCACAAACAACCAATAAATGCCGGGGTTGATAGCAACATGCTGTAAAGGACATGCATCTAACAGTAACGAAGTCATGATGTTATACTGGATGGTGCACTGGCTTAACCAGCACAGTGTTCCATGCTCTGGAACAACAAGAACCTGCCATAGACATCTCTCAGCCTTGTAAAATTGGTGGCAAAGCTTTCTTCAGAACAAGACATGGAGTAGGTCATGCCTTTTTCTAATGCCACAAGCTAGTTTAAATTAACTGAAGTCCTGTCGTTTCACATTTATATGAAGGTACCTGCCTTGGGACTAGCTTATCTCTCTTCTGCTGCTGCCTGTATCTCTCAGTGTAGCACAGGCCCTCCATCTCACACAAAGCCCTCTTAACCTTTGCCCTCTCTTGTTCTTTCCAGTTCTTTCTCTAGTTCTTTCCAAGTCTTTCCTCTACCATTCATCTGTCCCTAATTATCTCCTCCGTGTGTGCTTGTTTGGCCTCCCCATATTTCTTTTGCTTTGTAGGTTCCAGAAGACGAACCTTCTAGTTTTGTTATTAAACTGGTTTTCTAAATGCATGTTCTATGCATCAGCTTTACCCTTGACATGCTGTAAAATGAAGATGAGCCAAGTTATAGGAATCTTATTGTGGTTATATACTTGAAAATATAAATAAATGTTCATATTTATATGGAAAATATACATGTATGTGATAGATATATGTATTTCACTGATGTAATTGAATTTTGTTTTTATTTGAAATGTACATCTGTTTTTATTGTTTGTATAACATTGTATATTACCAGATAGCAGATGGTTTAAACTTATAGCTACTAAGATACAAATATTTCCTCTTCTATGTATACATTAGAATACAGTGTGCAATAATTAAATGAAAAAGTATGAATAAAATTAGTGGAACCGCGGTTATGCTGTGGAAATGTAAACAATAAATTATACTCATAGATATCTGTCACAGCTGAACTGCATTATAACAGCAAATTATTCTTGTGGCACCTGTGGCTTATACCTGCAGATATCCCTTGCACGGCATATGCAGAACTTTTTCTTGAGCATTTCACTTCTCAATAAATCTAGCTTTGTGACTGCTCAAAATCTTATACTGGGGAAATTAATGTGTTGGTTTTCCCTTGACTTCCACAATGTTCTTGTTGACTACCTAACATTTGCTTTTAAAAGTTTAATTGTGTGTCCGTCATCATTCCACTGCGAGTTTGTGGATTTTTATGATGATTTTTACACCGCTCTACAAACATGAGTTCCATTGTGCATGCTGTGTTGACATTTGTAGCCCGAAGCACATACTTGATATAACTGCTGGAAACATTGGTGATCATTCTTTCACTAAATAAGACAAAACATGCTTGCAATTGTCACTAGCTAGGGATACGCCTTCAGTACACAGATATTTCCATAAGTATTCCCCATCTCCTACCATCAAATCATACAAAGATAATCTCAGCTCAGTTTATGAACTCTGCAGCACTGCTGATGTTACTTATGCATGTTGTTTATGTTTAAATTAGTGCTCATCCACATTGCACATGGAACTATTATAGTCCATCAGTTCTCCTCAGTATCCCCCTGTGCATGCACAGCTGGTGTCACCAGTTCTGTGTTGTTTTATTATTCTTCTTTGGCTTCCCACATGGCGCTGTATCTAGCATGACCCTGTTTTACTTCATGTTCTTGCAGTCTGGGCAAAGTTACAGAATCACATCAATTTCTTGGGTCATTCACTTGTCCTGTCTCCCTGAGGGTGTTCAGGATGTTAGCCTGGTCCACTGCTCATCCACTCCCCACAGCATCCAAGCCTGAAAGCCTATCTGCTCATTCGTTTCCTTTTACGCACTGGCGTAAAAATGAAACATATTAAACATTAACCAGTATTTACCTCCCCACAAATTAAAACATTTGGCCCAGCCATCTCGATCTTAGCATACTCATAGAGTCGCTAAGAAAACATTCATGTGTGAACGTTTGTGTTTAAATTATTAACTTTTAATATAGATATAAATTATTTTCTTTTTGCACTAAATCTGTAGACGAGGTTTCTGTGTGGTCTGCAAGTTTGTCCAGCAAGCAGTGAATTATAAGAGTGCAGCTTCATTATATGACAATTGCAATTATAATATGAGACTTGGATTTTAATAAATATCCATTACAGTGTTTGTTAATTCTGGCATCACCAGTTTTCAAACTCAGTAAGGCAGAGATGTTTTTATCTCAGAATTACGCTGAAAACAAACATTAGTCTACATGCTGCTTGTCAACACTCACAGATCCTTCCAATTCTTTAAGCATATCAATCCATCTTCAAACTGCTTCATCGACCGTGGTTTTTTATAATTGTGATCATAAAGCACAAGCCAGCTTCTTCTCTTCAGTTGTTCTAGCAGTGTTTACACAAAAGTCCTGTTTTATGTACGTTCCTGTGATTGAGAACTTGTTCAACAATTCCCATAGCTTTGTGTGCCTCTTTGGGTCAATGTTCAGTTGCCTAATTGACAAAGCATCTGGCAGTCTTGCGGGGTATGTTCAGCTGTCAGTTCTGCCTGTCAGATTTCCCATTTGTATTCAGAATTATTGGCATTTTTAGCCACGAGGGCATTGCATGTTAAGTTACATTCTTGCTAAAATAACGAAGATATTGTTAAACATATGGTTATTGGTATATGTATACTATAATTTGTTCTGTGGTTTTGATCAGTTAGGAATGAAATGTATTTGTAATTCTGCACTTTCAGCATAAAGGTCACGATTGTCTAGAATATTAAAAGCTAGAGTGTCAAAGTAAAGGAGAAGCACATTTCATTACCAATCACTACCCACGAATCCTTTCCACACCCTAATGAATGCAGTTGTTTTAGACAGCTTGGATGAATGCAATCTTGACTTGTGCATTTATTGTCACTGCTTCTAATGCTTTCAGCTCTTATTTGAAAGTTCTATGCTTTCATCTAAAGTGTTTCCATGGTGAAGTGTTACCTCTTGCTCTGAAGGCTGTGGGTTCATTTCTGTACTCCGTTATTCGGTTTTTGAGTGCAGTTTTCTCGGCAACTCCTCGGAGTCATCCTTGGAACTACGAAGTTTGCGTTTTTGTGGTGCTTTCAGGCAGGCCACTCTGAAGAAAGAACTCAGCCATTTTGGATCATATACATTTTTTTTTTTAGCATATCCTTTACAGGACTTAGCTGTCAACACCAGCATCTTTCAGCTGTATGTTGATCTCTTGGCAAGATTACGCTCAGTAGTTTGCCATTGATTTCTGAGCGGCCGGCTCAGTATCCCGCAAGTCACGAGTGGGGGTCGAACCGCCTCAGCTCTCGCTCCACTACGAGACTCTGCATGATAAACGGGATTACAGAGAGAAAGTGTTGTAACCCCACAGCCAGAGAGACCGGCATCATATACATTGCAATGAAATAATAGATCTTCTCACCTTTAAGCCCCTTTTTAAATGTCATATAGTCTTATTATTTAAGAAACAGCTGAGTAGTTGGCCTTGGACATTGACTAACAATCAAGCGTTGTTCAGCTCTTTATTATTAGTTCTTTAAAAATCTGTGTGTGTGTATGTAATTGCATAGGCCAGCACAGCACTGTACATACGAAGTAAATTGCTATTATTCATTATTCTTGTGTCGGGTACAGAAAGAATTCTTTTTTTTGCTAGCTTTTTGTTTGGATCATTACAAAACCAAACTCCCAAGTTAACTGAGTCTAAAATGGGTACCAGGAAGTGTGTTAAGAAGTAAAGGCAGCCAGCGTGATACTTATCACATCAGTCACTGAGTCTCTCATCTCATTCCTCTTCTACCTTGTGTCGAGGTGATGTACAAACAGCAGAAGAGTGCTCGCTTATGGGCTTCATGTATCAATATTCCCATGGACTCTGCTATTCTATCCGTCCATCATTTACGTGGTCGACCTCCTCCTCTGCTTCCATTTGGTCTGTGCATCATTGCTTGTTGTGGTATACTATTAGTTGGTAGCCTACTTGCTGCCTTCTAATAAAAGTTTAGTGCAGCTACAAACCCCCACTTTAGTCCAGATTTCTTCATTTCTGATCGTATCTCTTCTAGATACATTGAGTATTCTTCTCAGGTATCTCATTTCTGTTGTGATTTTTCTTTTCTCTTTTGCCGTCATTGTCCAGGTTTGGGATTGGTAGCATAGAGTTGGTAGGAAGATTGTGTTGTAAAGTTTTTTCTTAGTAACTATTAGCAATGTCAGAGTCATCGGGTTTTCCCATTTACTTCCTGTTTCGTTTTCGTATTTTCGCGAACTTTTAGTCGCGACCAACGATTTTACTTCCGGTCTGAGCATGTCCTTCTAAAAAAATAAAAAAAACGAAAGAAGCGTGGTACGATGAAAGGGGAAGTTATCCTAATATTTTAAGTACTGGGTCTTCTGCTACGCGGGAAAAAGATTCAGCCGAAAGAAACGTTTTCTAAGGATTTTTGGGGGTGATATTCACGAATATTACGGTAATTTGTCTTATAACTCCATGTAGCTTAAAGAAGTTAAAACTTTTTATTGTATTTTTGAATGCCTCGTCCAATTTTACATAAATATGAAAAGTTTCAACACAGCTGCTGTTAGCTGAAATTCAGGGGGAAAGGGGGAATTAGTGACATCGCCATGGCCGTCATGTCATGTAAGATTGCGGCGCCCATAAAATAAACAATAGCGGACCTGTATTTATTTATAATTAGAACTGGTGGAGTGCCAGTGGAGTGAACTGCGATGTATTTTACCACAGCTGATCTTGGATGGCGGCTATGAGTGGTTGTGCTGATTCAGACTTGAGTCATTCTCGCGCAACATTCACTCCCGCTCTTCAATCAGACATCATCTCCCCAGACCAGTGAGAGTGTTGAGAACAGAGTTTGCCGCCTAGTATCCTGGTAATGCTAATCAACTACACTTTCCTACCTTCAACCGGAGTTCACCCTAATCGAGCTCCAACGGCCCATGTCCTTGGCCCGGTCATAATTAGACCCGTGCGAATACCAGAAATGCCAGCGACCGTGGCATCAGTAGAGCCAGGAATGCCTGTAGTCAATTGCAGGACACAAACCAGCGTGACTTCATGTGGACACTGAGGACTGGCCGCAGTATAACGGTCGGTATTCCGTGAATGCTGGTGAAACACGTCCTAACGCTGTCTTTGCTGGATCACACCCTAATGCTTGAGCCGTTACGGCGTTATGTGACGTCGTACCATGACGTCTAAATTGCGTTCAATGTTGGTGTCACTATGTTCAACATTTGTGACACTCTGTATCTTCTTCTTTGATGCGCTAGCTCATCACTTGAATGTTGCACCACTGTCATTTGCCATATGACAGTTACTTACATTAATGTTTATAATATTTAATCAACAAAAGAAAGCTGTCGCAATGCAGTTAGTACATTAAGACAATATGATACATTTTCATGAATTGTTCTTTCACTAACGACGAACATTTCACATAACATTTAATTAATATAATAAATGTGCAGCTATTTTTAACTAGCAATTAGGTCACAGCACATCATAACAAAAAGTCTTATAAGTCAAGTGCATCTTTGTCAGAGACTCTGAGACTCTTGTGCTTTGTACGATGCTTTCGCCAGGCCGTTGTGTGGAAAGAGACTGAGCAAACCTGGTGCAATGAAGTTGATCCTCTCATTCCTCTCGACATTCTATCGAAAGAGGAATGTGACCTTTACTTTCCTGTTACCAAATCATAAGTAGAAACCCCATTTTAAAATATTCTCTGTATATGCAAATACTAATAATAATCATCATCAAGTGCCGGCTGGCGTAGGCGTTCATGGCTTTCCACAAATCTCGGTCTTTGGTGTTCTAGATCCTAATACTAAATTATATTATACACCTGCGTTATACACCTGAGAGAAGTGAGGAGTCTCGTTCATGCCAACGAACCAGGCAAGCTAATACAGGAAAGTACTCTTACTAATAATTTACATATATTTAAAAAATTAGTTGTGAAACCTAAAAAGCAATTAACCAAAGAATGGCCATCACTTGTGACACTCTTTCTTGAACCATTTCCTGTGACATTCAAGATTCTGCCTGTCACACCTACTTTGCCACAGCCTGTGTCAATTTGATAAAACAATTCAGGTGCACACCTTCCTGTGGTGAGTTTCTATATATTTGAATAACGAAGACACAAACAATAGATTGCACGATTTATTGCCTGACATATTTCACTGCATCTCGTCAGGTAGATACTGCAGAAATCAAATACTTACGTGAATTAACTAGATAAATCCTTCAAACTAAAATATACACATGTCTCCCGACCAATGAAGCCGGACTGTTCCGGTGTGTCGGCCTGCCTAGGCTACCATCTTCTGTGTGTAGTATCTTGTCCACCCAATTCGGAATGTGTAGCTATTAAAATTATGTACCGCCGACATTCAATTCAACTGTCTAAACAAGTCATATCGCCAAATTGAGCGAGTGGCCATGGGCAGCCCACTTGGACCTATTCATCTCCTCGGAAGGTTAGCTGGATGAAATATTTCACTTGTCTCTTTTTTTTTCTTTTTGTACTGCAACAAATCTGAAAATATAAAAAATATAAAATTACACAGAGTAATGAAGCTTACATAAAAGAATAACGAAAAACACAGGATGTCTTAACTAGTTTCATCAGCAAACAAATACCTACACAAAATACAATAAATAATCACGGAGAAGACCCTGCAGTGGCTACATTGTTAATTAGATCACGGCACATCCTATAAAAAAATAAATAATACGTCAAGTTAGGCCTCGCAGCCCCGGACGCAATGATATATGGCACAACGTTGTCCGTTTAAGAATAAACAAGCCACGGTAATAGAAGGCAAATAATAAACAGTTGGCGGCCATTTTAAATTGTTAATTAGGTCACGGCACATCCTATAAAAAAATAAATAATACGTCAAGTTAGGCCTCGCAGCCCCGGACGCAATGATATATGGCACAACGTTGTCCGTTTAAGAATAAACAAGCCACGGTAATAGAAGGCAAATAATAAACAGTTGGCGGCCATTTTAAATTGTTAATTAGGTCACGGCACATCCTATAAAAAAAAAAAATAATACGTCAAGTTAGGCCTCGCCGCCCCGGACGCAATGATATATGGCACAACGTTGTCCGTTTACAAATAAACAAGCCACGGTAATAGAAGGCAGAATTTCTCAGTTTCCAATCTTAGGGCCGCGATAAATCCTGACTTATCAGTTAATTCATCATTGCACTTACTGGTATTAAATTACGTCACCATATAATTCATAACTCCGCTTAGAATCAACGTATAGTCTTCGTTGAGATACCGTTGGATTCGTCTTGTCAAGCTCTATCTAACTGGTATGATTTCATAAGTAAAAACCCAATTTTTAAATATTGACCAAAATTGCTATAACTATTGATACATGTTTGTTCTTTAGAATTGGTGCCATTTGTCCAATGAGTTGGTTTGCCTTATTTTCGATCTCGTCTTCTGATTTGCCATTTGACGATATACTTCCTAGGAACTTGAAACTCTTTACTTGTTTCAAGGGATGTTCGTTTAAGTGAATTGTTGTTTTTTCTTTAGTTATGGTTATTACCTCTGTTTTACTTGTGCTAATTTTCATGTTATGTTCCCTACACATTTCATTTAGACTATTCATGTGGTCTTATAATTCATCTTCTGATTTTGCAATTAATGCTTGGTCATGTGCAAAGAGCAATTCATCCAAATATATGGGTCTAGTATGATATGCCTAAAGCACCTAATGGTGTGTAAAGAGATCCTTGACGGACTTTTTATTACAAAACGAAGCACTTGAAACTTGAGTCTTATATCTCTCACACATACTCCCAGCCACACAATCAGTTCACCTTATCTGTCTGGTTTATCTCTGATTTCTGCATCTTGTCTGTGCATGGATGGTGATCTATACTTGAAGAGATCCACTTTATGTTAATTAATAACTCAAGAGATCCACTTTATGAGAAATAATAACTCAAGAGATGTAATGTTTGTGATTCTAATAACTCATGAGATGGATTTTGTGTGAATTAATCACTCAAGAGATCCACGTTTTGTGAATTATTAACTCAAGAGATAAACTTTGTGTGAATGAAAAACTTGAGAGATCCCCATGTGCATTCTAAGCGATAATTTTGGACCATTTATTGATTTATCAATCTGGTGTGAAGATGATTTATGAAAACAGAAGCAGCCGCAAAGTCAGACATGATGACTACTGGTGTTAATGACATCTTCAGTCAGGGACTCATTATCCTGTTAATGCATTGTATCAGATGCATTTCTGGAACTTATCCTTGTCTTTGTATCCAAGATTTGCACTTGTAAATAATACCTGGTTGTATATAAGATTTACTAGACAGATTAGGGACAAAATGTGTTTTTCTTTGTTTGTTCAATGCATAATAGTTTAACATTTGATTCTACATGAGGATTTATGTCACTCAATTTATAGACAATGACTCTAAATGTCTTTGTGATGCCTATAGCTATTGATTGTATAAATATGATTTGCATGCATATTGACCATAAGTAGTATGTGGTTCATGTAGATAATGTTTGTATAAATATTTATATGACTTGACTCATAAAGATATTGACTTTTAATAGATGTGGACTCGCATAGGTATTTCCTTATTGTGCAACTCATACATAGATATTGTCTGTGTAAATGTTGAAGTGACTCATACAGATATTGTCTGTGTAAAGGTTGAAGTGACTCATGCGTAGATATTGCCTGTGTAAATGTTGAAGTGACTCTATACCTAGATATTGCCTGTGTAAATGTTGAAGTGACTCTATACCTAGATATTGCCTGTGTAAATGTTGAAGTGACTCATACATAGATATTGCCTGTAAATGTTGAAGTGACTCATACATAGATATTGCCTGTAAATGTTGAAGTGACTCATACATAGATATTGCCTGTAAATGTTGAAGTGACTCTATACCTAGATATTGTCTGTGTAAATGTTGAAGTGACTCATACCTAGATATTGCCTGTAAATGTTGAAGTGACTCTATACCTAGATATTGCCTGTAAATGTTGAAGTGACTCTATACCTAGATATTGTCTGTGTAAATGTTGAAGTGACTCTATACCTAGATATTGTCTGTAAATGTTGAAGTGACTCTATACCTAGATATTGCCTGTAAATGTTGAAGTGACTCTATACCTAGATATTGCCTGTAAATGTTGAAGTGACTCTATACCTAGATATTGTCTGTGTAAATGTTGAAGTGACTCTATACCTAGATATTGCCTGTAAATGTTGAAGTGACTCTATACCTAGATATTGCCTGTAAATGTTGAAGTGACTCTATACCTAGATATTGTCTGTGTAAATGTTGAAGTGACTCTATACCTAGATATTGTCTGTAAATGTTGAAGTGACTCTATACCTAGATATTGCCTGTAAATGTTGAAGTGACTCTATACCTAGATATTGTCTGTGTAAATGTTGAAGTGACTCTATACCTAGATATTGTCTGTGTAAATGTTGAAGTGACTCTATACCTAGATATTGTCTGTAAATGTTGAAGTGACTCTATACCTAGATATTGCCTGTAAATGTTGAAGTGACTCTATACCTAGATATTGTCTGTGTAAATGTTGAAGTGACTCTATACCTAGATATTGTCTGTAAATGTTGAAGTGACTCTATACCTAGATATTGCCTGTAAATGTTGAAGTGACTCTATACCTAGATATTGCCTGTAAATGTTGAAGTGACTCTATACCTAGATATTGCCTGTGTAAATGTTGAAGTGACTCTATACCTAGATATTGCCTGTGTAAATGTTGAAGTGACTCTATACGTAGATATTGCCTGTAAATGTTGAAGTGACTCTATACCTAGATATTGCCTGTAATGTTGAAGTGACTCTATACCTAGATATTGTCTAGTGTAAATGTTGAAGTGACTCTATAACTTAGATATTGTCCTGTAAATGTTGAAGTGACTCTATACTAGATATTGTTCTGTGTAAATGTTGAAGTGACTCTATAACCTAGTATATTGTCCTGTGTAAATGTTGAAGAGTGACTCTATACCTAATATTGTCTGTAAATGTTGAAGTGACTCTATACCTAGATATATGTCTGTGTAAATGTTGAAGTGACTCTATACCTAGATATTGCCTGTGTAAATGTTGAAGTGACTCTATACCTAGATATTGTCTGTGTAAATGTTGAAGTGACTCTATACCTAGATATTGCCTGTGTAAATGTTGAAGTGACTCTATACCTAGATATTGCCTGTAAATGTTGAAGTGACTCTATACCTAGATATTGTCTGTGTAAATGTTGAAGTGACTCTATACCTAGATATTGCCTGTGTAAATGTTGAAGTGACTCTATACCTAGATATTGCCTGTAAATGTTGAAGTGACTCTATACCTAGATATTGTCTGTAAATGTTGAAGTGACTCTATACCTAGATATTGTCTGTAAATGTTGAAGTGACTCTATACCTAGATATTGTCTGTAAATGTTGAAGTGACTCATACAGATATTGTCTGTGTAAAGGTTGAAGTGACTCATGCGTAGATATTGCCTGTGTAAATGTTGAAGTGACTCATGCGTAGATATTGCCTGTGTAAATGTTGAAGTGACTCATGCGTAGATATTGCCTGTGTAAATGTTGAAGTGACTCTATACCTAGATATTGTCTGTGTAAATGTTGAAGTGACTCTATACCTAGATATTGCCTGTAAATGTTGAAGTGACTCTATACCTAGATATTGCCTGTAAATGTTGAAGTGACTCTATACCTAGATATTGTCTGTAAATGTTGAAGTGACTCTATACCTAGATATTGTCTGTGTAAATGTTGAAGTGACTCTATACCTAGATATTGTCTGTGTAAATGTTGAAGTGACTCTATACCTAGATATTGCCTGTAAATGTTGAAGTGACTCTATACCTAGATATTGTCTGTAAATGTTGAAGTGACTCTATACCTAGATATTGCCTGTAAATGTTGAAGTGACTCTTCTACCTAGATATTGTCTGTGTAAATGTTGAAGTGACTCTATACCTAGATATTGTCTGTGTAAATGTTGAAGTGACTCTATACCTAGATATGCCTGTAAATGTTGAAGTGACTCTATACCTAGATATTGTCTGTGTAAATGGTTGAAGTGACTCTATACCTAGATATTGTCTGTGTACATGTTGAAGTGACTCTATACCTAGATATTGCCTGTAAATGTTGAAGTGACTCTATACCTAGATATTGTCTGTGTAAATGTTGAAGTGACTCATGCGTAGATATTGCCTGTAAATGTTGAAGTGACTCTATACCTAGATATTGCCTGTGTAACTGTTGAAGTGACTCTATACCTAGATATTGCCTGTGTAAATGTTGAAGTGACTCCTATACCTAATAGAATATGTCTGTAAATGTTGAAGTGACTCTATACCTAGATATTGCCTGTGTAAATGTTTGAAGTGACTCTATACCTAGATATTGTCTGTGTAAATGTTGAAGTGACTCTATACCTAGATATTGTCTGTGTAAATGTTGAAGTGACTCTATACCTAGATATTGCCTGTGTAAATGTTGAAGTGACTCTATACCTAGATATTGCCTGTAAATGTTGAAGTGACTCTATACCTAGATATTGCCTGT
The DNA here is from genome assembly GCA_014155875.1 of Cepaea nemoralis. NCBI lineage: Eukaryota > Metazoa > Mollusca > Gastropoda > Stylommatophora > Helicidae > Cepaea > Cepaea nemoralis. The sequence continues at coordinate 367,054 of JACEFZ010006914.1, read as the reverse complement.
GTAAATGTTGAAGTGACTCTATACCTAGATATTGCCTGTGTAAATGTTGAAGTGACTCTATACCTAGATATTGCCTGTGTAAATGTTGAAGTGACTCTATACCTAGATATTGCCTGTAAATGTTGAAGTGACTCTATACCTAGATATTGTCTGTAAATGTTGAAGTGACTCTATACCTAGATATTGTCTGTGTAAATGTTGAAGTGACTCTATACCTAGATATTGCATGGTAAATGTTGAAGTGACTCTATACCTAGATATTGCCTGTGTAAATGTTGAAGTGACTCTATACCTAGATATTGTCTGTAAATGTTGAAGTGACTCTATACCTAGATATTGTCTGTAAATGTTGAAGTGACTCTATACCTAGATATTGTCTGTAAATGTTGAAGTGACTCTATACCTAGATATTGTCTGTAAATGTTGAAGTGACTCTATACCTAGATATTGTCTGTGTAAATGTTGAAGTGACTCTATACCTAGATATTGTCTGTAAATGTTGAAGTGACTCTATACCTAGATATTGCCTGTAAATGTTGAAGTGACTCTATACCTAGATATTGCCTGTGTAAATGTTGAAGTGACTCATACAGATATTGTCTGTGTAAATGTTGAAGTGACTCTATACCTAGATATTGCCTGTGTAAATGTTGAAGTGACTCATACAGATATTGCCTGTGTAAATGTTGAAGTGACTCTATACCTAGATATTGTCTGTAAATGTTGAAGTGACTCTATACCTAGATATTGTCTGTGTAAATGTTGAAGTGACTCTATACCTAGATATTGTCTGTAAATGTTGAAGTGACTCTATACCTAGATATTGCCTGTGTAAATGTTGAAGTGACTCTATACCTAGATATTGCCTGTAAATGTTGAAGTGACTCTATACCTAGATATTGCCTGTAAATGTTGAAGTGACTCTATACCTAGATATTGCCTGTGTAAATGTTGAAGTGACTCTATACCTAGATATTGCCTGTGTAAATGTTGAAGTGACTCTATACCTAGATATTGCCTGTAAATGTTGAAGTGACTCTATACCTAGATATTGCCTGTGTAAATGTTGAAGTGACTCTATACCTAGATATTGCCTGTGTAAATGTTGAAGTGACTCTATACCTAGATATTGCCTGTGTAAATGTTGAAGTGACTCTATACCTAGATATTGCCTGTAAATGTTGAAGTGACTCTATACCTAGATATTGCCTGTGTAAATGTTGAAGTGACTCTATACCTAGATATTGCCTGTGTAAATGTTGAAGTGACTCTATACCTAGATATTGCCTGTAAATGTTGAAGTGACTCTATACCTAGATATTGCCTGTGTAAATGTTGAAGTGACTCTATACCTAGATATTGTCTGTGTAAATGTTGAAGTGACTCTATACCTAGATATTGTCTGTGTAAATGTTGAAGTGACTCTATACCTAGATATTGTCTGTGTAAATGTTGAAGTGACTCTATACCTAGATATTGTCTGTGTAAATGTTGAAGTGACTCTAAACCTAGATATTGCCTGTGTAAATGTTGAAGTGACTCATACAGATATTGCCTGTGTAAATGTTGAAGTGACTCATACAGATATTGTCTGTAAAGGTTGAAGTGACTCATACAGATATTGTCTGTGTAAATGTTGAAGTGACTCTATACCTAGATATTGTCTGTGTAAATGTTGAAGTGACTCATACAGATATTGTCTGTGTAAAGGTTGAAGTGACTCATGCGTAGATATTGTCTGTGTAAATGTTGAAGTGACTCTATACCTAGATATTGTCTGTGTAAATGTTGAAGTGACTCTATACCTAGATATTGTCTGTGTAAATGTTGAAGTGACTCTATACCTAGATATTGCCTGTGTAAATGTTGAAGTGACTCTATACCTAGATATTGTCTGTGTAAATGTTGAAGTGACTCTATACATAGATATTGTCTGTGTAAATGTTGAAGTGACTCATACAGATATTGTCTGTAAAGGTTGAAGTGACTCATGCGTAGATATTGTCTGTGTAAATGTTGAAGTGACTCTATACCTAGATATTGCCTGTGTAAATGTTGAAGTGACTCTATACCTAGATATTGCCTGTGTAAATGTTGAAGTGACTCTATACCTAGATATTGTCTGTGTAAATGTTGAAGTGACTCTATACCTAGATATTGTCTGTGTAAATGTTGAAGTGACTCTATACCTAGATATTGTCTGTGTAAATGTTGAAGTGACTCTATACCTAGATATTGTCTGTGTAAATGTTGAAGTGACTCTATACCTAGATATTGTCTGTGTAAATGTTGAAGTGACTCTATACCTAGATATTGTCTGTAAATGTTGAAGTGACTCTATACCTAGATATTGCCTGTAAATGTTGAAGTGACTCTATACCTAGATATTGTCTGTAAATGTTGAAGTGACTCTATACCTAGATATTGCCTGTAAATGTTGAAGTGACTCTATACCTAGATATTGTCTGTGTAAATGTTGAAGTGACTCATACAGATATTGTCTGTGTAAATGTTGAAGTGACTCATACAGATATTGTCTGTGTAAATGTTGAAGTGACTCTATACCTAGATATTGTCTGTGTAAATGTTGAAGTGACTCATACAGATATTGTCTGTGTAAATGTTGAAGTGACTCATACAGATATTGTCTGTAAAGGTTGAAGTGACTCATGCGTAGATATTGTCTGTGTAAATGTTGAAGTGACTCTATACCTAGATATTGCCTGTGTAAATGTTGAAGTGACTCTATACCTAGATATTGCCTGTGTAAATGTTGAAGTGACTCTATACCTAGATATTGTCTGTGTAAATGTTGAAGTGACTCTATACCTAGATATTGTCTGTGTAAATGTTGAAGTGACTCTATACCTAGATATTGTCTGTGTAAATGTTGAAGTGACTCTATACCTAGATATTGTCTGTGTAAATGTTGAAGTGACTCTATACCTAGATATTGTCTGTGTAAATGTTGAAGTGACTCTATACCTAGATATTGTCTGTAAATGTTGAAGTGACTCTATACCTAGATATTGCCTGTAAATGTTGAAGTGACTCTATACCTAGATATTGTCTGTAAATGTTGAAGTGACTCTATACCTAGATATTGCCTGTAAATGTTGAAGTGACTCTATACCTAGATATTGTCTGTGTAAATGTTGAAGTGACTCATACAGATATTGTCTGTGTAAATGTTGAAGTGACTCATACAGATATTGTCTGTGTAAATGTTGAAGTGACTCTATACCTAGATATTGCCTGTGTAAATGTTGAAGTGACTCATACAGATATTGCCTGTGTAAATGTTGAAGTGACTCTATACCTAGATATTGCCTGTGTAAATGTTGAAGTGACTCTATACCTAGATATTGCCTGTAAATGTTGAAGTGACTCTATACCTAGATATTGCCTGTAAATGTTGAAGTGACTCTATACCTAGATATTGTCTGTGTAAATGTTGAAGTGACTCTATACCTAGATATTGTCTGTAAATGTTGAAGTGACTCTATACCTAGATATTGCCTGTAAATGTTGAAGTGACTCTATACCTAGATATTGTCTGTAAATGTTGAAGTGACTCTATACCTAGATATTGCCTGTAAATGTTGAAGTGACTCTATACCTAGATATTGTCTGTGTAAATGTTGAAGTGACTCATACAGATATTGCCTGTGTAAATGTTGAAGTGACTCTATACCTAGATATTGTCTGTAAATGTTGAAGTGACTCTATACCTAGATATTGTCTGTGTAAATGTTGAAGTGACTCTATACCTAGATATTGTCTGTGTAAATGTTGAAGTGACTCTATACCTAGATATTGTCTGTGTAAATGTTGAAGTGACTCTATACCTAGATATTGTCTGTGTAAATGTTGAAGTGACTCTATACCTAGATATTGCCTGTAAATGTTGAAGTGACTCTATACCTAGATATTGTCTGTAAATGTTGAAGTGACTCTATACCTAGATATTGCCTGTGTAAATGTTGAAGTGACTCTATACCTAGATATTGTCTGTGTAAATGTTGAAGTGACTCTATACCTAGATATTGTCTGTAAATGTTGAAGTGACTCTATACCTAGATATTGCCTGTGTAAATGTTGAAGTGACTCATACAGATATTGTCTGTGTAAATGTTGAAGTGACTCATACAGATATTGCCTGTGTAAATGTTGAAGTGACTCATACAGATATTGTCTGTGTAAATGTTGAAGTGACTCTATCCCTAGATATTGCCTGTGTAAATGTTGAAGTGACTCATACAGATATTGCCTGTGTAAATGTTGAAGTGACTCTATACCTAGATATTGTCTGTAAATGTTGAAGTGACTCTATACCTAGATATTGTCTGTGTAAATGTTGAAGTGACTCTATACCTAGATATTGTCTGTGTAAATGTTGAAGTGACTCTATACCTAGATATTGTCTGTGTAAATGTTGAAGTGACTCTATACCTAGATATTGTCTGTGTAAATGTTGAAGTGACTCTATACCTAGATATTGCCTGTAAATGTTGAAGTGACTCTATACCTAGATATTGCCTGTAAATGTTGAAGTGACTCACTCATAAATATTTCCAGCATTTATACAGATTCACGTTTATACAGATTTTAGATATGGTGTTACTGACAAATGACATGAAACAGTTTAAATGACAAATGAAAAAGTTCTGGAAAATTCAACATAAAATAAAAAAAAAGCCAAGGCTCACATGCACAAGAAAGTAATGGACTCTTAACGCCTTAAGATGTATTGGGTGCAGGCCCCATATTTGTACAGATCAATCAGCACTCAGTGAGTGGTGTGGTCAGTATCACACTGGTCACCTTAAGACATTTCCTGGTGTCCATTTTTAACTGTACAGACCTGGGAATGGTAAGTTTTAAAAAATCTGCCGTTGCAGATTTGAACCCATGACAACTGCACTGATGGGTAAGTATCTATTCACTACACTACTGCAACCCTCGTATGACTTAGACATATTGCTAGCAGTGTTTATTACAGACCTATTGTTTGAAGACATTTTGGTTCTGCAGACTGACAGAGGCAAGAGTGCCATCTCACTGTGACTTACTAGGAAATGAAAGAGCAGACATGTTAGCTAAAGAGGGGCAAGGTGGGACCAGAAAGAACAATAAATTACCTTTCATGAAAATAAACCCATTGCTATTACAAACATCAGCCAGCAAACAGGTAACCAGCTCTTGATCTAACAAAGGGCTGATCATGTTCCATATCACAGGAAACAGACTGGATATTAGTCCAGTAGAGAGGCAGAACAGACAGCCAAGTGTGTACTGCAAGGATGTTTATTGCAATTGTGACTGAACATTGACTAATAGTGACACCAAACTATTCAGGAGTTTCAATGAACTCGGTAACATACATCCAGAAAACCCAAATTATTGTGTCAGCATTGCTGAAAATAAAGTGAAGAAGCTATAATGTTGTGGATTCACAGTTGAATAGTGAAGCAAACTATTTATTTATTGTGCACCTATACTCCAGTTGTTGTTGTTGTTGTTGTTTATTCAGTGGTTGGTGAAATGTGCTACTTTATATTATTTATGTCAGGGATAACTTACATTGCCACTAATTTTTATGTTTATCTGTAGTCTTTTCTTTGTCACACTCTATGTCTGACAATTGAAATATTAGATGTCTTTAGCTATACTTTCAGTTGTGTCAAATGTAACAAAAGCAATGGTGTTTACAGCCAGTTATTGTTCTGTTTATTTACATTATTATGTTTTTTCTGAATTCATTGTTTATGATGCATGTAATGTCATAGAATAAAGCTACAGTACAAACATTAGCTGTATGCTTGTTGGTTACTCAAGTTCTGGTGTATTGTAGTTTATTTTAACTTTACATTTCAAGAGTTAACTCTTTCAATCCCAAGCAGCGTGTGATGTGTGATTTGCTTTCCTCTCAAACATGTGTTCCATACATTGGATCAATCTTTCTTTTCACATTTAGTCAGGACATACCCAAGAATCTGGCAATGCCTGTGGCACTTTCGCTCAGATTAGTTTTTACAACACATTGGAGTGTCTACAAGAGTCTAAAGAAAGTTGAACATTATATACAAAGAGACAAACAATGTTCATTAATCACGTAATGACAAGAAAAGCACTGGACAATGTCTTCTTGCCTGGAGAGATCAACAGTAGAAAAAAAAAACAGAGAGGTTGATTGAGACAAATGACACTTGATGGCCTAAGATGGTGGCATCGAGGAATATCATTGACAGGATTGATCCAAAACACCAGGATCTATGGAGGTATGTGAACACCTACGCTTTTTGACTGGGCACATCATGATGGCAACATGCAGAGTATTGTAGTTAGCTTTCGTGGAATTTTTAAAATAAAACAAAATGAAGGTGTCTGTGTGAAATATTTTAGGAATGAAAGAGTTAATATAATTAATATGTTGTCTGAACCAGTAGGAAGACAGACAGAGAAAGAGAGAGAGAGATTATTTCTCAAACCAAAGTCACAGATTCACGGTTTTGAGAAATTTTGTAGGAGTGAGGATTGCAGCAAGATAAGTGCATGAACATTTGTAACCATTGCATCAAAACTTGACCTAGAAAAAAACAAAATATTCAACACAGACTGTATTACAGCTTGACTTCTATTTTCATGTTGTTTCCAGCAAAACTTCATACATTGTGTTACAGCTTGACTTCTATTTTCATGCTGTTTCCAGCAAAACTTCATAGATTGTATTACAGCCTGATTTCTATTTTCATGTTGTTTCCAGCAAAACTTCATAGATTGTGTTAAAGCTTGACTTCTATTTTCATGCTGTTTCCAGCAAAACTTCATAGATTGTATTACAGCCTGATTTCTATTTTCATGTTGTTTCCAGCAAAACTTCATAGATTGTGTTAAAGCTTGACTTCTATTTTCATGTTGTTTCCAGCAAAACTTCATTGATTGTGTTAAAGCTTGACTTCTATTTTCATGCTGTTTCCAGCAAAACTTCATAGATTGTATTACAGCCTGATTTCTATTTTCATGTTGTTTCCAGCAAAACTTCAAAGACTGTATTATAGCTTGACTTCTATTTTCATCTTGTTTCCAGCAAAACTTCATAGATTGTGTTAAAGCTTGACTTCTATTTTCATGCTGTTTCCAGCAAAACTTCATAGATTGTATTACAGCTTGACTTCTATTTTCATGCTGTTTCCAGCAAAACTTCATAGATTGTGTTAAAGCTTGACTTCTATTTTCATGCTGTTTCCAGCAAAACTTCATAGATTGTATTACAGCTTGACTTCTATTTTCATGCCGTTTCCAGCAATACTATAGATTGTATTACAGCTTGACTTCTATTTTCATGCTGTTTGCAGCAAAACTTCATAGATTGTGTTAAAGCTTGACTTCTATTTTCATGTTGTTTCCAGCAAAACTTCATAGATTGTATTACAGCTTGACTTCTATTTTCATGCCGTTTCCAGCAATACTATAGATTGTATTACAGCTTGACTTCTATTTTCATGCTGTTTGCAGCAAAACTTCATAGACTGTATTACAGCTTGACTTCTATTTTCATGCTGTTTGCAGCAAAACTTCATAGATTGTGTTAAAGCTTGACTTCTATTTTCATGTTGTTTCCAGCAAAACTTCATAGATTGTGTTACAGCTTGATTTCTATTTTCATGTTGTTTCCAGCAAAACTTCATAGATTGTGTTAAAGCTTGACTTCTATTTTCATCTTGTTTCCAGCAAAACCTCATAGGTTGTGTTACAGCTTGACTTCTATTTTCATCTTGTTTCCAGCAAAACTTCATAGATTGTGTTACAGCTTGACTTCTATTATCATGTTGTTTCCAGCAACACTTCATAGATTGTATTACAGCTTGACTTCTATTTTCATGTTGTTTCCAGCAAAACTTCATAGATTGTGTTACAGCTTGATTTCTATTTTCATCTTGTTTCCAGCAAAACTTCATAGATTGTGTTACAGCTTGACTTCTATTTTCATGTTGTTTCCAGCAACACTTAATAGATTGTATTACAGCTTGACTTCTATTTTCATGTTGTTTCCAGCAAAACTTCATAGATTGTATTACAGCTTGACTTCTATTTTCATGTTGTTTCCAGCAAAACTTCATAGATTGCGTTACAGCTTGATTTCTATTTTCATGTTGTTTCCAGCAAAACTTCATAGATTGTGTTACAGCTTGACTTCTATTTTCATGTTGTTTCCAGCAAAACTTCATAGATTGTATTACAGCCTGATTTCTATTTTCATGTTGTTTCCAGCAAAACTTCATAGACTGTATTACAGCTTGACTTTTATTTTCATGCTGTTTCCAGTAAAACTTCATAGACTGTTACATCTTGACAAGATTGTGTTACAACTTGACGTCTATTTTCATGTTTCCAGGAAAACTTCCATGATATAAACAAACAAACAAAATGAATTTGACTCATGTAACAATACAATCATATTTGTGTAAATCCATAAATTTGTGCAATGGAGACGGACAACATTCTTGAGGCTTCAGTTCTCTCGGCAGACTAGATCTTCAAGATTGCTGTTTTACAAATTGTTTATAATGAGAAAAACTAGACCTTTAAGTCTTAAGTCCTGTCAACTGGTACAATGCAGACAGACTAGATCTTTAAGGTTTCAGTTCTGTAAATCAATTAAATTTGTTCAGGCTACAAAATTAATCCTGTCAACAGGTAGGTACAATGTAGACCGACTCGATCTGTAAGGCTTCAATGCTGCAAATAAGTTCTACATTCATTAATTCTGTTAACTGGTACAATGGTGACAGACTAGATCTTTAAGGTTCAGTTCTTGTTCTTATTCGGCTACATCATTTAGGTATAATCAACCGGTACACTGGTGACACAATATCTCCTTTAGGGTTCAGTTCTCTACTAAAATGGCAGGCACCGTGATGACAAGACTAGATCTTAAAAGTTACAATCCTGCAAAATGTTACTATTGATAATGACTTCTTTGGTAAGGCTTGAATTCCTGTAAATCGGTATGACTGAAATAGACTACATCCTCAAGATGTTAATTCGGCAAATGGACATGCCATAAATACTTTACATCAAGATTTCAATCAGTGCAATGGAACCATCCCAACGCATTAAGCTTTGAAGGTACTGCGGTCATACGACAATTGAGCACCTCTTCCCTTTAAGCAGGCAATAACTTGTTCCTGCATGTCACGGAATTGTCGCAGTTGCTTGCTCTCTTCTGATTCGATCTTGTGTTTTTTATATGGATGGACATCCAGGAGCTCTAGACTGTGCAAATATGTTTTCTTTTTTAATGAGAAAAAATGCTCTAAATTATACATAACACTTTTCAAAATCTGGGTGCAAGCATGTGTACATGCATGTTTTTCATGCTGTAACCTTATGTACGTAACTTCAATAAGATTTCTAATTCATGTGTACAAAATCTGTAAATTCAAAACTATATGCAACCGTTTGGTTGTGAAGTAATGTTACTTCAAATGTAATAGGTGACAACACTATAAGCTGGGTTGACTAGTTCCTTTCAGTACCGCCTTCCTTCCCAGAATAATCTATGATATTCACAGTAATACACGCACATACATGCCATAGCGTACTTGTTAATTTTCTTGCCTACCAGCACAGTGGTCAACAGTTTGATTCCCAATAGTGGCAGGAGTTTTAAGGATGATTGCAGTCCTGGGATCTATTAGTAATTGACTACAGTAAATCTGAACAAGCCAATGAACATGCTGACCACGTTACCACATTATCCCTTGTTCATAGTTTGGTCAGAAACAAAATATGTACTTAACACCATAAAATAAAAAGGTAAAGGGCCCTTCACCACATTTCGAGGAATATTGTACATTTAGTTCTAGCCCTTATGGTCTTATGTTTTCTCAATGAGAGATGTGGTCAAGTATCAGACCAGCTGACTGTACTTCCCATAATTTTTCCCTGTTTTAGGATTGGTGATCCTGGCAGACAAGGTTTATTTTTAAAGACAATCCCGCCTCAAGGGCTATTTGGAAGCATGACCATCTGGCCGACAGCTCAGCCTGCCAGCCACTGCGTTACCGTGGCTCCTCCAACGCCATATGCCCGCTGTAATACACAGATTTGTGGCACGCTGCCACTTGATTTATATGTGTATATTTTGAGCACACAAAGTGACATAAGACCATATAGCCCTGGTAGCCCTGGGAAGGTTAACCCGGTCAACAAATGCCCGCAGAAGTCGGATGTGTCGGCCTAACGGCGCAAGAGCGCAGCTCTGCTGTAAACAGGCACAACGCAGTCACATCCGGAAAAAAACAAGAAACTCCGGATGAACGCAGAAGAAGAAGATGACCATATAGAAAAAATACTAAAGGGAAGGGCAAATAATAGTCATTCCAGGGGAAGACAACGGATTAAATGGAAGAATAACAGCAAGAGAAGCACTAGACAGGATGTTAGACTGCATCTTCCATTTTGGCAAAAGGCAGAGAGTGGCACAGATCAATTACTGCTAACTTTTATTGAGAAGATGGCACTGATTTTACCTTGAAACAGGGGGTACAGGCTCACCTGTTGACAGCTGTAGTGTATTAGTAGTTGCTAGTTTGCACACTCATCTTCTGCCATGGTAGTTCTTTCGGGTAGGGTTTTATCTTCATGATCACATGACTTGGGGTCATCCAGCATCATTAAAACGGAAATCAGTAAACGTTCGGAGGTCAGCATGATGAGGCTCACATCACTTCTTGGGTGCCGTGTCATCATGAAAATATGGGCAAGCACTATGTCTACCTTATGGCACAGATAGGGTATTCTCTATCTACTTACCTGTCTATATATCCATCTATCTGCCTATCCATGCACTAACCCTTCAACAAACCCTTCTAATTATCTACCCATCTGTCTGTGGCTTAGTGGATAGTGTCCTGGTGTACCAGCGCAGCAATCTTAGGTCAATTCTCAATTAACTGATTCACTGATTCAGTGCCGAGCACCACTTCAGTGACTAAAGGTATCGACACTGGAGTGCCAAATGCCGTTTTAGTGACAGGTTCTGGACAGTTTGTCTGGTCTCTGAGGTGGCAGTCTTTTAGAATGGATACCAGCAATATCTTTACAAAGAGAATCCGGTGAGTAGGAAAGCTGGCTGCCCCGCTATATAATGTGTTCGTCTGACACTAGCAAGTGTAAGTCCTACAACTACAACTCTACATTACCATGTAGCAGGTTCTTTGCAAAATGTCACTCCTCACAGTCGGCTGGTCAGCGTGGCCAAATGGATAAAAGTGCTCACTCTTAAAATTCAGGTGTGCTGATGCCAAGGTAGTTCACCCCCTACACTGGTCAGCTGGACTAAAATGTTGACTTCTTGTCCCTGCTTGCGGACGTAAATTACAAGTACCTCAGAAGTCGGCGTGAGTTTGCCTGACGGCGAGAGACACAGCTAACAGGGAAAGCTAGTGCAGACGCAAATATCAGCCCGGTGTGGACTGCACTCAAGTTATAAACAAATGAACAAAAAGACAAAAAATATCACGTCTGCTGAACCGTTGCCAGGTCTCTTGTTCATGCCCAAAGTGTCTGCAATGTCCTGTGTCAATGTTCGCGTTAGTCAACTCTAGCCTCTTCTTCCAGGAACCATTCCTTCTGTCATTATGCTATCCAAATCAATGTGATGCTTATTATGCCCAAAATATTTCAGTTTCTGAGACATGGTACTTATGAGCCAGTCTTCTTCAATATTCATATAGAATGCCGGTAATTTTCTTCTTCTTGGTTCATGATATTTTAAGATCTGTAACATTGTACGGTATCTTCTATTTCTTCCTCATCAGAGCTGAAGAATCCTGATTGAAGTGTCTCTGTTTCCTGCAAAGCTACGATATTACTAACTTTCTGCCCTTCACATCCAACCAACTTCAGCAGACAGTTTCTTTAGGACATAGTTTGCTCTCCTTCAACGTTGTGGATTGGCATTTTTCATTCTGAAATGTCACTAGGCAGTGGAATTTTCACACTGCTCTTAAGATTTGCAACTGCCCAAGTGTTTTTAACATACACAATAAAAAAGAGAAACTTCCCAATAACACCTGGTAGAGGATCAACAATATACAGAAGAGTAGCAAGAGTTGATTAGACAACTGAGTACCCACTGGAATAAGTGGACAACTCTGTATTTAAGCCAAGCAAGAAAAGACACTCATTTGTCCTAGCAGTCAGAAATTGCTGTCAAGGTGGAAGTCACAAACTATGTATTTTGATGTGGAAGTCAAGGAGAAACCACTACACTACTTTTCCAAACATAAGGTAATGAGCATGTCACAAATCTGAAATAGATGAGTGACATGTTCAGGATCTCCATGCTGGTGTTTGGAATGAATAACTCAACATAACACCACAGCATGTACACAGGAATCTCTCATTTATTGCTCCGGTCCTAGGAAGTTAAGGGTCTGTTGCACTCACCCAGAGATCAGGGGAGATAAATTAGTATGAAAGTTACTAACATAATATGTTGGGTAGAATGAGAATTGTTGGCATCTGTGGCTTGGTGGTTAGTTAATGCACAATCACAATTCCCCAAAAATCGGGTCAAGGGTTCACAATCAGCCACAAGCAATATGGGAGCAGACTGCTTTGCATTAATACTGATGGTATAAGAGACAGCCGTTCAGAAAGCAATGACAAACTATTGCGTGTTAAAACTTGCATATTCAATTACAAACAGCCAATAAATGCTGGGGTTGAAAGCAATGTCATGTAAAAAGACAAGCAACTAACCGTATCATAGAATGACAATGATTACAAACAGACGTGCGGCAACTGACACATTTACCTGTCCAAGTACATGTACGAATAATACCAGGTGCATATCAAGGGGTAGGCTTTAGGCCCGAGCAAGGACTCCCTCACCACATTCACGGCCACACTGAATTGCTCAAACAGCACCAGACATGAATTGACCGACAGGTGACCCATCGCTGCCACAGTTCCATATCTGGTGGGCATTATATTCAACAGTAGTAATTTTATTTCTCCCAATGATTTTTAAAATGTTATTTCTGTTTACTTAAAACAACATCTACTAAAATGTCAGGCGGCTATACTTTTGCTGGTGATTATTACAGAGAAGGGTAAGCTGGAGGAAGGAAGCTGGCCATCCAGCTCATAATAGCATTCATTCATTCAGCAGGAAAACCTCTCGATCATAAGCAAGATGCCCCGCGTCAGATACACCCATCTGAAGATCATCTGTCCTATCCTGCACCCATCTTCTCTTTGCCTTCCTCTTCCTCTCTTCCCGGGCATATACCCCTTGTGACATTTATGATGTTTGCGCCCCAGCAACATTTTGAATACAGAATGCGAACCAGCTTCAACTGTTCACAATATTACAGCAAGCAAGTTACTTCGATACTGTTAAATATAATAAAATGCACCCCCTGGGAGTTAGAAGCTTGACAATGGCTAAACATAGAAATTGCCTTCCCTGTGAAAAACAACACCTGCAGAACAGCTGCGCGTCTGATGTCAGCGAGCTGAGGAGATTGTTGGTGAATGTCTGTTACGTAAGCAACATCTGCTAGCCACCTGCAAGCTGACAAAAATAGTTCGCGCCAGACAAACGTCCAACTAGGATGAAGTCTGATTGGTGTAGAGAGAGGAATTGACAGGGGTTTATTTAAATTAGGCAAATTTGGGATGGGTTGATGTAAGTTGCATCCAAATTCCGAATTTGGGCGACAGTCTACAAAAAGAAGATATAGGAGAAGGGTGTGTTTTCATTTTGGGATAAAATGGGCCCATTATTGGCTGAGGTTAATGTACATTTAATAATGACCTGTTTATATCAATGCACGATATTATAAGAAAGATTTAAACCTTAGTTAGAGCTCTCTTTTTCTGTGATAAGAGAAGTAGAGATTTAAATCTAGAAAATACCCAGATGATATAAGTGTGATTCTTTGTCTGACTTGAGGAATTTCGAATGAATATCTTCCTTTGTTCAGTTCATGTATATTATGAGGGATGAACTTTTCACTCCCTATTATGTTTCTTCATGTGTAGCTTATGATTAGAAAATGAACTACCATGATGCTTTTCTGAGAAATCACTTATGATTTCTTTATGTGTGATATTTTTCAGAATTATCATATATGATCTCTTTATATATATATATAACAAAGAGAATAAGTTTCTTTATGTATGCATTACTGTATGGGGTGATTAATAATGATTTTCTTTATAAATATAAATATGTGACATAACTATGATGTAATGTTAGACAACCATTTATCCTGGAGAAGAGAGGCGATGCCAGGACTGTGACATGGTGTCATTCTTGTTGTTAGCCAACTAGATAATTGAGGCGATTGGGCCTTGAAAACACGAGGATGATCCACCAGCACAGCGCACAAGTGAGGAAGACATATCTTGCCGATATGAGAGATGAAGGCCTACATTAGATCTTGGTGTGAGAGGTGAGCCACATCCACTTGTTAGAGTGAGGGTCCTCCACAGGGCAAGGTCTGGCTAGCCGCTAGCATGCCCTTATGTACTAATCCAGTGATTCTCAACCTGTTTTGGCCTATGCACCTCCTCACTATATGTTAAGAATGCCATCCCCCTTCCCCCTTTGGTATTTTCCCCTATAAATCCCCTCCCCCACCCTGCGCCCTTACACAGTATACATAAGAATGGAAGCTAAATGTAATAAAACATACTAGAACAAGTCTAGACGTCTACATAAAAAGTGATTTGCAGGTCTACATACATTATAAACCGAATTTCAGAAGGGCGAGAAGTACAGAATCGTAAAATATGGAAGGAAAAACAATATCAAGTAATCTGTTCTTGTATTAATGTGATTTTGAAATAATCTAAATTCCCCCCTGGAAACCCTAAAATCCCCCCCCCCCCCCCCTGGGAGGAATTCCCCACCGGCTGAGAACCACTGTACTAATCCCTTCACCTTCTCCCCCCCCCCTCTCTCTCTCTTCTTTTCCACCCACACCCCTTCCCCCCCCCCTTTTTTCTGTAAGTATGGCTATATGTTTGGTACATGTTTCCAACAGGGGTGGTGGTCTTTTTTGGCTGAAACTGGGGAATAGTCATGAATGCTGATTAATGTCATCAGGAGGGTCAAAGTCCTCAATGCAGGATGAGGAGATTGCCTTGCTACTACTGGAAGAGCAAAACTCCATTACACATCATTGACCCCACCGATGCAACCCCAGCATGGTGGAAATCAGCTAAGTACACTATAATATCCTCTCTTATATCATGGCCAACAACAGTCTCCCAACCACAGCGGTATCCGGATTTCAGGGACGTCTATAGATAACGTCAGAAATATTTTTAGCCTAGTAGTGAGGAAATCACACTTGAACATTTGATATTATTTCCTGTGATGAAATATGAAGATCGTAAACTCATTAGAGTCCATTACACGTAGACAGTCAAACTTTTTTTGACATGTTATGAGAAGAAATGACTTGCAGAACATGGTGACAACTGGCAAGATCGAAGGGAAGAGACCAGGGGGAAGACTGAGAAGTAAATACCCGGATGGCTTAGCCATGTGGCATGGTCGAGACAGGAACACAGAGCTGATCCTCGACTCTGGTGATCGAGTGAGATGGCAAAACATGACCGCCAATTTTTATCGGCATGGCACATGATGGATGGAAGTCATAGACATTGATATTAGTTCCTGTGGAGAAATCATAGGCATTTGATATTAGTTCCTGTGGTGAAATCACAGACATTTGAATATAGTCCTGCTGTGAAATCATGGACAATTTATATTAAATCCTGTGTTTAACTAAAAGACAGTTTAGTTTAGCACCTGAGGAAGAAACATTGTTATTTTAATTACCTGAATGGTGATTATTATTAGAACTATAATGTTTCTTTTTTATTGATTTTTGAGTTGTGTATATTTTGTAAATATGCCAGTTGAACACCCCCTCCCCCCATGTTATCCCATTATAGTATTATAATTCATAGTAGGGAGTTGGTTATTTTTTCATGTTGACTTGGGTCTTTTTTATGGAGTTACGAGGTAAGATTATTATATACTTAAACATTCAACTCTGGGGAGCAGAATATGGAAGGTAGACAACATGCGTCAGGTTATCCAGAGTGAGATTTCTCCTCCGATGAATGCGGTAATTTCCCTGTGCTCTCATGACCTCTATTAGGATACTACCTTTATGAGCCAGTTCTAGTTTCCTTATAATAGTTAGCTACTATTATTTTAGGATTCTTTTTTCATTTCTATTTGAACATACCACACCCATCCATGATTGTTCTCTCCAAACTTTCATGACGTTTCAAGTGGCCAAAATATTTAAGTTTTCTTTGTTTTATCGTTAACATTCTTTATCTGGTGGAAAATATACACCTATTGTTTGTGTCTTCATTATTCAAATTTACGATGGGAAGACATTGTTTTGAAATTGTTTCATTTGTAAATAATGAAAATTACAGTAAACTTTGACTTGTTTAGTTAGCTACTGCCTGTGCCATACTTACTGCGAGAGGACATCAAAGACGTTCTTCAGAGAGTAGCATGGGATACTTGGGTGCTGCTTCCACTTCACCAGCACAGAATACTCCGAGATAGAGCTTAGTGGAGCTGATGGTAAGCTATCAAACTTGTCTTTGGGTTGCACGTTCCTGTTTTACAGACAGGAAAGGGAATCAGACCTATAACTCCTAGGAATATTGGTGATATCGTAATTTCCGCATATATATTATCCCCCCTTTCTCTCTGTCGCCCCCCCCCCCCCCCCCCCCTTTGTGTGTATGTGTGTGTGCCCACACGTGTGTTTATGTAATATCATACATGTGCGTGTTCTTCGTGTGCTTACTCTGGAGCAGACATTGGTGACCATGACTCTCCAAGCCTTTGTCATTTGATATTTTCATGAAGTTGATGTTGCTTATATAATTATTTGCTGCGAAGATGTTTAAGCTCAACGCAGACGTCTTTCTTTGTCTTTCTGTGCTTCTCCTGCCTAATATTTTCCCACACAAGGCTTTTTTCTCTATTCCACCTCTTTTGTTGATGTGTCCCATGTCATGTAATTTACCTTATGACTTTAAAAATGTGATTTGCAGTTTTCAATGACTCAGCATGTTTTCTTCACAGCATTTTTTAAAAACAGAACCATATTGTAACTGACTCCATTTCATTACTCAATGTCCAACTTTCCCATACACATACAACAGACCACACATAACCTTTCACTAAGTGGATTATTTGAGTTTGTGGTGATATTTATGTTTCTCATTCTAATAAAAGAGTTTCTGGACATAGTGATTCTATTCTATATCACATATTCTTTCGGATGTCACTATATTTATTAGCTATAGATTGTTTTGTTGGATTTTTACACGTGTAATATATTGACAACCGGCTTCCTGGCCTAGAGGTTAGCAACGTTTCTCCGTAATCTCGTATACTCTCGTAAGTAACGTGACGACGGTGAGAATCAGCAGTGGTTTGAATCGCGTCGGTAACTTATGGGGTATGTGTGCCGGCCGCTCAGAAACAATGGCAAACTACTGAGCGTAATCTTGCCAAGAAATCAACAATCAGCTGAAAGATGTTGATGTTGACAGCGATGTCCTGTAGAGGATATGCAAACATTTTTATTTTAATATATTGAGAACATAACGGAATTTGTGCTTTCTTGGAAAATATCATGTATTCCTTTTTGATAAGGTTTAAAAATAATCCCTTACCACAACATTGTCTAGAACAGTTTATAAACTTTCTGATTCTGCATGAGTATACAGTGGAGCATAGGCCCTACAATCCTTCACTGCCTCTACAGCTTTTCCTATGTCCTCATATTATTTGATCATGGCTCTCTCCAGATTGCGTCGTATTTCTTGTAGAAGTAAAGCCTCCCTTCATCTTGGTTGGCTGACCCTCCTCACATCAACCCTCCTTAGTTGCCTCTATGCCATGCAGGGTAGGTTATAGTGTTACTATGCTTTGTTTCCCTGATGGTAGGTAACACATGAGCAATACAAACTGAAAACAAGATACAGCAACATTTTTTTTTTAAATAAGAGAACTGTAGGTCGTGACATTAATGATTTTAAGTATGTGCGAGTGTGTGAGAGTGTTTAAGTGTATGAGACCGCGTGAGTGAGTGTATTAGTTTTTGAGTGTATGAGATGAGTGTGAAAGTTTGTGAATGCGTGTGTATGAGAATGTGTGAGTGTGTGAGAGAGTGTGTGTGTAAGAGTGTGTGAGTGTAAGTGTGAGTATATGAGAATGTGTGTGTATGAGAGTGTGTGAATGTCTTTGAGTGTATGAGAGTGTGTGTGTCAGAGTGTGTGTATGAGAGTGTGAGTATATTAGAGTTTTTGAGTGTATGAGAGTGTGGGTGTATGAGTGTGTGTGAGTGTATGAGAGTGTGTAAGTGTATGCGAGTGTGTAAGTGTATGAGAGTGAGAGTGTATGAGAGTGTGAGTTTATGAGATTATGAGAGTGTGTGTTTATGAGATTATGAGAAAGTGTGTTTATGAGTGTATGTGAGTGAGTGTATGAGAGTGAGTGCACGAGAGTGTGAGTGTATGAATATGTTTGAGAGTGTGAGTGTATGAGAGCGTGAGTGTATGAGAGTTTGTGTATCAGAGTGTTAGTGTATGAGAGTGAGTGCATGAGAGTATGAGTGTATGAGAGTGTGAGATTATGAGAGTGTGTGTTTATGAGATTATGAGAAAGTGAGTTTATGAGTGTATGAGAGTATGTGAGTGTGAGTGTATGAGAGTGAGTGCATGAGAGTGCGAGTGTATGAGAGTGTGAGTGTATGAGAGTGTGTGTTATGAGAGTGCGAGTGTATCAGAGTGTGTGTATCAGAGTGTGAGTGCATGAGAGTGTGAGTGCATGAGAGTGTGAGTGCATGAGAGTGTGTGAGAATGGAAGTGTATGACAGCGTGAGAGTATGAGAGTGTGAGTGTATGAGCGTTTTTGATTGTATGAGTGAGAGTGTATGACAGTGTGTAAGTCTATGACAGTGTATGAATGTAGGAGAGTGTGAGTGTATGCCAGTGTGATAGTGTGCGTGTATGAGTGTATGAGACTTGTAGGAGTTGAGTGTATGTTGAGTGTAGGAGTGTATGGGAGTGTCTGAGTGTGTGAGTGTATGAGAGTAGTGAGTATATTAGTGTGTGTAAGTGTATAAGAATGTGAGTATATGAGAGTGTGAGAGTGTATGAGTGTGAATGTGTATGAGAGTGTGAGTGTATCAGAGTGTGAGTGTATCAGAGTGAGTGCATGAGAGTGTGAGTGTATGAGAATGTGTGAGTGTATGAGAATGTGTGAGTGTATGAGTGTAAGAGCGTTTTTTATTGTATGAGTATGAGTGTATGAGAGAGTGTGAGAGTGTATGACAGTGTGTAAGTGTATGATTGTGTGAATGTAGGAGAGTGTGAGTGTGTGAGTGTATGAGAGTGTGTGAGTGTATGATGTGTGAGACTGTAGAAAAGTGTGAGTGTATGCGAGTGTGTGAGTGTAAGAGCGTATGGGAGTGTCTGAGAGTGTGAGTGTACGAGAGTGTGAGTATATGAGAGTATGAAAGTGTATGAGTGTGAAAATGTATGAGAGTGTGCGAGTATATGAGAGTGTGAGTGTGTGTGAGTGGTATTATATTATGTGACTGACACCAATTTTCATTAGGTGCATGAAGAAAGACAATACTCTTACCCAAAAATTTTTGATCGTTCTGCTTCCCATGGTGGCAGCTTCATTTCAACATTTCTCTCCGTTTTACCTGTCTCCTCTGGTGGCTGTGCATCTTCCGTTGCTTTTGACTCTGTCTCCGTTATTTGCTGACGTTGTTCTACTGCCTCAATGTCTTCCACTGGTGGCGGTTCATCCAATATCTTGAGCTCCTGTATTGGCTTTGACTTGCCTTGTTTTTTCTGCATATCCCTCAGTTTTTCCTGTCCTTTAACTGCCAGAAACAAATAACACCGACCACATGAAACTCCTGAGAGGCACATTAGCTCAACGCTAAGGTGTCTGATATTTATGGCCATACTGGCCGAACTCACTCTCTCAGAAACAACTCTTGCTTGTTAAAACGTAACAGTGTGGATAAAGAGTTAAAGTCGTATGCTGGACAGAGTTGGTTAAAATAACTAAGTATAAGACATAAATAATTAAAAGTAACTGTAGTACTTTAACTCTATTTGTACAAAGAAATGCACATATATTTCACGGTTACACCTGGTCCAGCAAGGAAGCATGCTAGCCTCTGCATTACTACATCCCCCATCATGAGAAGGGGTAAACTGAAACTGAATTACACTGAGACAATTGGAGAGCTGGAGAAGAAGAGAAACCAGGGCAGATCTAGAGAGAAGCTGCTGGGTAGCATGGAGGAACAACGGTATCACAAATGGCAATATGTGACAGGTGGCTGCAGACAAATGTGATGACCATTATCACACAGCATCAACTATAAACATATTGATATCACATGGCGGGGTAGGTGTATTAACTATCACAGAAGTAAGGAACCTCCATCCTTCCACTAGTCTATGGGACACATTAACAACCCCCAACCTCCAACCCCAGCTAGGGTAATGTACAACCATGCAGTTTTCATACTAACAGAATCAATCAATCAATCAATCATGTGTCATGCCGGAAAGCGTGGGCGGTCATGACTCGCCATTTCATTCGATCACCGGAGTCGTGGATCAGCTCAGTGTTCCTGTCTCGTCCATGCCATGTGGCCAAGCCATCCAGGTATTTTCCTCTCGGTCTTCCTCGTGGTCTGTTCCCCTCGATCTTGCCAGTTGTCAATAAGTTCTCCAATCCATTTCTTCTCATAACATGTCCAAAAAATTTTGACTGTCTTCGTCTAATTTCTCTAATCAGTCTACGATTTTCATTTGTCTCCTAATAGAATAAATGGTGCAAATTGATTATAACATTTTGTTAAATTCCAAATTTAAGAAATGACGCTGGCTCTGTGGCAAATGGGTTATGGGCATAATTCATAATCCCGCATACCGCGTTCGAAATACAACTGCGGGCGATTTGACAGCAGACAGCCTTCTTAGACGTAGACAGTCACAATTTTTTGGGCATGTTATGAGAAGAAATGATTTGGAGAACTTGGTGACAACTGGTAAGATCGAGGGGAACAGACCAAGGGGAAGACCTAGAAACAAGTATCTGGATGGCTTGGCCTTGTGGCATGGTCGAGACAGAAACACGGAACTGATCCACGACTCTGTTGATCGAGTGAGATGGCAGAACATGACCGCCCACACTTACCGGCATGGCACATGATGGATGGATGGAGCCTTCTTGATATTTTTATGTTTTATGTGTGTGTATGTTCATGTATGTATGTGTATATGCATACATATGTGAGTGTATGTTTTTGCATTTGTGTATACATGAGTGTGTATGTGTGTGTTATCTGCATATATTGGTGTGTGTATGCACGTGTATGTGTGCATGTGCATGTTTGCATATGTGTGTATGTGTATACATGAGTGTGTGTGTGTGTGTGTGTGTATCTGCGTATATTGGTGTATGTGTGTATGCACATGTATGTTTGCATGTGTATGTATGTGTATGTGTGTGCAAGAGTGTATGTGTCTGTGTGTGTTTATGTGTGTACATGTGTATATGGGTGTGTTTGTATGTGTGCGATGTGTGTGTGTATGTGTGTTCATGTTTGTGTGGGTATGTGTGCATGCATGCAGTGTATGCAAGAGAGTGTTATTTGTATGTTATTGCCCCGGGAAGGTTAACCCGGTCAACAAATGCCTGCAGAAGTCGGATGTGTCGGCCTAACGGCGCAAGAACGCAGCTTTGCTGTAAACAGGCACAACGTAATCACATTCGAAAAAATAAAAACTCTGGATGAACGAAGAAGAAGAAGAAGAAGAAGAAGAAGAAGAAGAAGAAGAAGAAGAAGTATGTTATTGAGTGTGTGCATAATTGTGATAGTTTGTGCAAATAATGTAAGTATGTATGCAGGTGTGTATGAATGTGTGTGTGTGTTATGAATGTATGTGTGTCTACCTGTCTCATAATATGGTAATATGCATTATGTTTACAAAATCCATTTGACAATGTTTTTTTCCTATGTGAATGTAACATGCACAATTGATGAATGAAAGATGAGTGATTGGAAAGGCTGGATGTAAGACGGGCCTGCATGTCCAATTTGTTACTCTTTGAAAATAAAGATCGTTCGTTCGTTCGTTCAAACAACTGCATCTTTAAACATAAAAGATTTTTTTTTTAAAGTATAAAAAACATAAATCTTTAAACATTATCAAACAATTGCATCTTATAAAGGATATGCAACTAACAATAAGAAAAAAAATCATCAATGTAAACAAATATTTCCTTCTATGTACTTTAACTGATTCTGTGCCAAAGAAACAGTAGGTTTGGACAAAACAAACAAGGATGGCAGAAAATGGGAAGTAGTGGTGTGTAATAGTTATGACTTAAAAGTGTCATGTTGCATTACAACACAGTGACACATTTTGGCAATATATAACCCCATGGGAGATATGGAAAGTTGCTTAAGATGATCGATTAATCATCCCATGGCACTTAATCAGTTCACAGGGAGCTGCGGTAGCGCGGTGGCCTGCCATGCCCGGAGACCATGGGTTGGAGTCCACAGTCCGCTGAATGTTTAACCGACCTGGAGTCCCACGTTGACCCAGCCTAAAATGAGTAAAAGAAAATGCCTTGGGCAGTAAAGGACACGTCACTCACAAAGTGCCGGTTGATCTATAAATAGATCTAGCACCATATGTCCAGTGAGCCTAAGATATGTAAAGGGTAACTGACTTATGTAGGTTAGTGTATGTAACAAGGGCTCATGTAGGTTAGTGTAAAGGGTAACTGACTTATGTGGGTTAGTGTATGTAACAAGGGCTCATGTAGGTTAGTGTAAAGGGTAACTGACTTATGTGAGGTTAGTGTATGTAACAAGGGCTCATGTAGGTTAGCGTTAAGGGTAACTGACTTATGTAGGTTAGTGTATGCAACAAGGGCTTATGTAGGTTAGTGTAAAGGGTTACTGACTTATGTATGGTGATCTTACGCTGGCTGCCAAGTTCAGAAAGTAGTGTCTGTAATACTAGCAATTTCCCAGACAGGAGCGTCTCAAGTACTGATTTTGCATCTGTCAATAGCACCACAGGTTGTGTAACATGGCTGGTATTTAGTAATTTCTCTGTTGCAATCTTGATTGCCTCAATTTCAGCATCATAGTTATACCAGTACTTTCCTGTTGGTACTCTGGCTGTGTCCCTAGTATTATTTTAGTATTCTATGTACACTCTCACTCCTCCATTTCAAACACCATTTTGTGCTGACCATTCTGTGTAGACTCGGATCCAGAGGTCCTGTCGAATATTCGTCATCAAGGAAACTGAGAATGGCTGTCCTGGGTTTTACACTGTTCTGTTCTTCCTTGTTGAATATTCCTTTCACTTTTGTCTGGATTTATAGTAATAGTTTATGTTCCTCTTTCCATGGGGTTCTTTCTGGAATTGTTGTTAGGGGGATACCAACTGTGGGTAGATCAGTGTTTTCTCTGCAGATCGTTTGTCCTGGTGGATAAAACTGCTTCTAATCACCGTCCTATAGCTATGTTTTCAAATTTGTTCTTCATAGTGTGGAGAGAAATATATCATATGAAATCTATGATATCTATTCAGCCAATGAGGTATTTATTACGTTAGTTATGTCAACAATTCTCTTAATTAAAAGTCTGGCAAACCATGATATAATACCAGCTTTACAGTCTACCTGATCCCTCATTCAAACAAATGATATTTATTTGCACTGTTAAACTAACCTTCTGTAGGACGAAGAGCTTTGATGTCAAGCTTATATTGCTGATACACAAATAATGTGTCGGGCACTGCAGATCGCATCAACACTGGGTCATTACGACTGCTACCAGCTGTGTGACAACCCTTGGTCGCTAGAAATATGCAAGCCTAGTTTTAATTTCTGTTAAAGCACGTTATGACTGATGCTAAAGACAATGTTTTATAACAGGAGGAGATATCTAAACGCCACAGCAAACATATTCTGTAACTGCACACTTTAACTTTTCAACTAGCCAAGAGACCAAGACAATGTGAATAGAACAGACAAAATTACAAATATAACAACTGAAATTGTTTGAAGATAAAGTAAACATGAAATATGAAATTAAGAAACAAGGGGACAGAGCATGGGTGGGAATGTCCTGAAAGCAATGATGCTGATTCTTTGTTTCATATTTCATTGTTGTTTCATATTTCATTGTTGTTTCATATTTCATTGTTGTTTCATATTTCATTGTTGTTTCATATTTCATTGTTGTTTCATATTTCATTGTTGTTTCATATTTCATTGTTGTTTCATATTTCATTGTTGTTTCATATTTCATTGTTGTTTCATATTTCATTGGTTGTTTCATATTTCATTGTTGTTTCATATTTCATTGTTGTTTCATATTTCATTGTTGTTTCATATTTCATTGTTGTTTCATATTTCATTGTTGTTTCATATTTCATTGTTGTTTCATATTTCATTGTTGTTTCATATTTCATTGTTGTTTCATATTTCATTGTTGTTTCATATTTCATTGTTGTTTCATATTTCAATGTTGTTTCATATTTCATTGTTGTTTCATATTTCATTGTTGTTTCATATTTCATTGTTGTTTCATATTTCATTGTTGTTTCATATTTCATTGTTGTTTCATATTTCATTGTTTTTTCGTTCGCTTGCTCTGAACTCAAGCTTAGTCCACACTCAGGCTACTACTTGTAGTGAGTGCTCTGGTTGTTGCGGGAGAGGCTTATCTTTCTTTATTACTAGTGTCTCTTGACATCAGGTGAACCCTCTCCGACTTCTGATGTACTTGTAATTTACGTCCCCAAGTGAAGGATGAGAAGTTATATAAGATCAAATGACCAGAGTGTTAAAGATGTTACTGTAGTAGCTACATCTGAGTAACAAACTATTTCATTTATGTAGGCTGTTAAAGTTGTTATTATAGTGGCTACATATGAGTAACAAACTATTTCATTTATGTAGGCTGTTAAAGTTGTTATTATAGTGGCTACATCTGAGTAACAAACTACTTCATTTATGTAGGCTGTTAAAGTTGTCATTATAGTGGCTACATATGAGTAACAAACTACTTCATTTATTTCAGTCAACTTTATTGAACACTGATCTATCCATATGAAGAAGTAATACATTTCATAATATGCATTTCATTTCTGACCCGTAAATTATAAACCGCATATAAACAAACATACAGATCTGCTGTATAATCTCCAGAACAAAATTATTTTTTATTTGGTGTACATAATGATACGGTTATATGCTAAATCTCACCATTTTCCCTCAGTTGGTTACTAGGTTATGGCTTTTTTTATATGAGGCAATTATTTTTGAACTCACTATAACATTAAGTTATCATAGAGAATGACAACTATTGTGATTTCATTAAACATTCTGTAGACTTCAGTAAATATTTCACTTACTTCAGTAAATACTCTATTAATCCAGTAAACATTTAAATTATTTCAGTAAATATTTCATTGACTTCAGTAAACATTTAACTGACTTCAACAAACATTATATTAACTCTTTCAGTGCCAGGAGGTTTTGCAAGTAGAAGTCCAAACAGTAAGGGGGAAGCAATAATAACAACATCAACATGACAATGTAATACTTTCAGGGAGGCCAAACATGCACATTCTGTATTTTAAAAAAAATATGTTGACAGATTTCTTTAGTTTGGTCTGACTACACAACAGAAGTATAATCACATATACCACAATAATTGATGGACATGAAGAATAGCTGATCACACATGACAAGTTGACTGATGTACATGAAGAATAGCTGATCACACATGACAAGTTGACTGATGTACATGAAGAATAGCTGATCACACATGACAAGTTGACTGATGTACATGAAGAATAGCTGATCACACATGACAAGTTGACTGATGTACATGAAGAATAGCTGATCACACATGAAAAGTTGACTGATGTACATGAAGAATAACTGATCACACATGACAAGTTGACTGATGTACACGAAGAATAGCTGATCACACATGACAAGTTGACTGATGTACACGAAGAATAGCTGATCACACATGACAAGTTGACTGATGTACATGAAGAATAACTGATCACACATGACAAGTTGACTGATGTACACGAAGAATAGCTGATCACACATGACAAGTTGACTGATGTACATGAAGAATAGCTGATCACACATGACAAGTTGACTGATGCACACGAAGAAAAGCTGATCACACATGACAAGTTGACTGATGTACATGAAGAATAGCTGATCACACATGACAAGTTGACTGATGCACACGAAGAAAAGCTGATCACACATGACAAGTTGACTGATGTACATGAAGAATAACTGATCACACATGACAAGTTGACTGATGTACACGAAGAATAGCTGATCACACATGACAAGTTGACTGATGTACATGAAGAATAGCTGATCACACATGACAAGTTGACTGATGTACATGAAGAATAGCTGATCACACATGACAAGTTGACTGATGTACATGAAGAATACCTTATCATTCATGACAAGTTGACTGATGTACATGAAGAAAAGCTGATCACACATGACAAGTTGACTGATGCACACGAAGAATAGCTGATCACACATGACAAGTTGACTGATGGACATGAAGAAAAGCTGATCACACATGACAAGTTGACTGATGTACATGAAGAAAAGCTGATCACACATGACAAGTTGACTGATGTACATGAAGAAAAGCTGATCACACATGACAAGTTGACTGATGTACATGAAGAAAAGCTGATCACACATGACAAGTTGACTGATGTACATGAAGAAAAGCTGATCACACATGACAAGTTGACTGATGTACATGAAGAATAGCTGATCACACATGACAAGTTGACTGATGTACATGAAGAAAAAGCTGATCACACATGACAAGTTGACTGATGTACATGAAGAAAAGCTGATCACACATGACAAGTTGACTGATGCACATGAAGAAAAGGTGATCACACATGACAAGTTGACTGATGCACACGAAGAAAAGCTGATCACACATGACAAGTTGACTGATGTACATGAAGAAAAGCTGATCACACATGACAAGTTGACTGATGTACATGAAGAATAGCTGATCACACATGACAAGTTGACTGATGTACATGAAGAATAGCTGATCACACATGACAAGTTGACTGATGTACATGAAGAATAGCTGATCACACATGAAAAGTTGACTGATGTACATGAAGAATAACTGATCACACATGACAAGTTGACTGATGTACACGAAGAATAGCTGATCACACATGACAAGTTGACTGATGTACATGAAGAATAGCTGATCACACATGACAAGTTGACTGATGTACATGAAGAATAGCTGATCACACATGACAAGTTGACTGATGTACATGAAGAATAGCTGATCACACATGACAAGTTGACTGATGTACATGAAGAATAGCTGATCACACATGACAAGTTGACTGATGTACATGAAGAATACCTTATCATTCATGACAAGTTGACTGATGTACATGAAGAATAGCTGATCACACATGACAAGTTGACTGATGTACATGAAGAATAACTGATCACACATGACAAGTTGACTGATGTACATGAAGAATAACTGATCACACATGACAAGTTGACTGATGTACATGAAGAAAAGGTGATCACACATGACAAGTTGACTGATGTACATGAAGAAAAGGTGATCACACATGACAAGTTGACTGATGTACATGAAGAATAGCTGATCACACATGACAAGTTGACTGATGTACATGAAGAAAAGCTGATCACACATGACAAGTTGACTGACTGTACATGAAGAAAAGCTGATCACACATGACAAGTTGACTGATGTACATGAAGAAAAGCTGATCACACATTGACAAGTTGACTGATGCACACGAAGAATAGCTGATCACACATGACAAGTTGACTGATGTACATGAAGAATAGCTGACACCACATGACAGGTTGACTGATGTACATGAAGAATAGCTGATCACACATGACAAGTTGACTGATGTACATGAAGAATAGCTGATCACACATGCACAAGTTGACTGATGTACATGAAGAATAGCTGATCACACATGACAAGTTGACTGATGTACATGAAGAATACTGATCACACATGACAAGTTGACTGGATGTACACGGAGAATAGCTGATCACACATGACAAGTTGACTGATGTACATGAAGAATACCTTATCATTCATGACAAGTTGACTGATGTACATGAAGAAAAGCTGATCACACATGGAGACAAGTTGACTGATGCACACGAAGAATAGCTGATCACACATGACAAGTTGACTGATGGACATGAAGAAAAGCTGATCACACATGACAAGTTGACTGATGTACATGAAGAATAGCTGATCACACATGACAAGTTGACTGATGTACATGAAGAAAAGCTGATTCACCACATGACAAGTTGACTGATGTACATGAAGAAAAGCTGATCACACATGACAAGTTGACTGATGTACATGAAGAAAAGGTGATCACACATGACAAGTTGACTGATGTACATGAAGAATAGCTGATCACACATGACAAGTTGACTGATGTACATGAAGAAAGCTGATTCACACATGACAAGTTGACTGATGTACATGAAGAATAGCTGATCACACATGACAAGTTGACTGATGTACATGAAGAATAGCTGATCACACATGACAAGTTGACTGATGTACATGAAGAATACCTTATCATTCATGACAAGTTGACTGATGTACATGAAGAAAAGCTGATCACACATGACAAGTTGACTGATGCACACGAAGAATAGCTGATCACACATGACAAGTTGACTGATGGACATGAAGAAAAGCTGATCACACATGACAAGTGACTGATGTACATGAAGAAAAGCTGATCACACATGACAAGTTGACTGATGTACATGAAGAAAAGCTGATCACACATGACAAGTTGACTGATGTACATGAAGAAAAGCTGATCACACATGACAAGTTGACTGATGTACATGAAGAAAAGGTGATCACACATGACAAGTTGACTGATGTACATGAAGAATAGCTGATCACACATGACAAGTTGACTGATGTACATGAAGAAAAGCTGATCACACATGACAAGTTGACTGATGTACATGAAGAAAAGCTGATCACACATGACAAGTTGACTGATGTACATGAAGAATAGCTGATCACACATGACAAGTTGACTGATGTACATGAAGAATAGCTGATCACACATGACAAGTTGACTGATGTACATGAAGAATAGCTGATCACACATGACAAGTTGACTGATGTACATGAAGAATACCTTATCATTCATGACAAGTTGACTGATGTACATGAAGAATAGCTGATCACACATGACAAGTTGACTGATGTACATGAAGAATAACTGATCACACATGACAAGTTGACTGATGTACATGAAGAATAACTGATCACACATGACAAGTTGACTGATGTACATGAAGAAAAGGTGATCACACATGACAAGTTGACTGATGTACATGAAGAAAAGGTGATCACACATGACAAGTTGACTGATGTACATGAAGAATAGCTGATCACACATGACAAGTTGACTGATGTACATGAAGAAAAGCTGATCACACATGACAAGTTGACTGATGTACATGAAGAAAAGCTGATCACACATGACAAGTTGACTGATGTACATGAAGAAAAGCTGATCACACATGACAAGTTGACTGATGCACATGAAGAAAAGGTGATCACACATGACAAGTTGACTGATGCACACGAAGAATAGCTGATCACACATGACAAGTTGACTGATGTACATGAAGAAAAGCTGATCACACATGACAAGTTGACTGATGTACATGAAGAATAGCTGATCACACATGACAAGTTGACTGATGTACATGAAGAATAGCTGATCACACATGACAAGTTGACTGATGTACATGAAGAATAGCTGATCACACATGACAAGTTGACTGATGTACATGAAGAATAACTGATCACACATGACAAGTTGACTGATGTACACGAAGAATAGCTGATCACACATGACAAGTTGACTGATGTACATGAAGAATACCTTATCATTCATGACAAGTTGACTGATGTACATGAAGAAAAGCTGATCACACATGACAAGTTGACTGATGCACACGAAGAATAGCTGATCACACATGACAAGTTGACTGATGGACATGAAGAAAAGCTGATCACACATGACAAGTTGACTGATGTACATGAAGAAAAGCTGATCACACATGACAAGTTGACTGATGTACATGAAGAAAAGCTGATCACACATGACAAGTTGACTGATGTACATGAAGAAAAGCTGATCACACATGACAAGTTGACTGATGTACATGAAGAAAAGGTGATCACACATGACAAGTTGACTGATGTACATGAAGAATAGCTGATCACACATGACAAGTTGACTGATGTACATGAAGAAAAGCTGATCACACATGACAAGTTGACTGATGTACATGAAGAAAAGCTGATCACACATGACAAGTTGACCGATGCACATGAAGAAAAGGTGATCACACATGACAAGTTGACTGATGCACACGAAGAAAAGCTGATCACACATGACAAGTTGACTGATGTACATGAAGAAAAGCTGATCACACATGACAAGTTGACTGATGTACATGAAGAAAAGCTGATCACACATAACAAGTTGACTGATGCACATGAAGAAAAGCTGATCACACATAACAAGTTGACTGATGCACATGAAGAAAAGCTGATCACACATGACAAGTTGACTGATGCACATGAAGAATAGCTGATCACACAAAACAACTTGACTGCTATTAGTGTTATTGACAATCAGCTTTACAATGACATAAATTTTCTAAATTCTTACAGACTGGTCATTTAATTAACTTATTGTTCAACAAATCAATCTGGTTATGCAACTATGCAAGTAACTTAATGTTTTATCTTAGTGTTATGACTGCTAACATGTAATGAAGCTGAGGGAATAAAGGCTTACTGGCAATGTGGTCTCTGTTTAGAGGGGGATTTGTTTTGCATGCACAGGGCTCTTGAGAAAACCCAGTTTCGCAAAGAAAAGGGTATCTGTGATTTCTCTGTAAAGGGATGAAATGAGAAAGGGAGTGCGTGTCATGGGTACTCTCACCGCATATAAAATAGTTTACCTAATGTAGTGTCTCCACATCCGCCGAACATAATCAGCTTCTGTGTCTGTCATACACAAACATTGAAGAACGTATTTACACAATCTTCTATGATAGTAGATTTATCATTTGGCACATTTATCAAAATAATGTAACTCCATGCTGTGCAAATCTTCAAATATGACCCTCATAACAAAAACATGTGAAGTATTTTTTTAAATGTATGCTGTATGAGATAGTCATTGTACTTATGGTCAGCTGATTGATATGATATGAATATATAATGCACGGAAACTTGAATAAACTATAATTTACTTACCCTGTTTCACCTTTAATCCTTTTATTGTAATCAGCTCTGCCTAAAAGATTACATAAGCAAAAAGAAAATAATGTTTTCTTGTGCAGTACTTTTTTCAAATTAGAATCTGGTATGTTGTTTCATACCCTTGTGACACTAGCTCATAAAATTGTAGTGTTTGTGTGTAGAGTCCTGTTGATTTCAGTTGCTCAATCTTGTAAGACTTTTTTTTTTTTTGGTAGAAATTATGTTGAGGTATAAAGGGACAATGTATGTATAAAAATAAATCGGTTTCAAGTTGTTATTATATTTAGTTATTTTTCTACAGCCATTTGTGACTTACTTATTAACTTACCCTCGTATTTGTTACAACTATACAGTTAGAATTACATCAACGAACAATGCCAAACATGGAACTATAAATTGTTAATTGTGTTAACTTCACAAGGTAAACAAAGTATATCCTTGCTTTTTCTGTTCACATTTTACGCTCTAAAGTAGAGATGGTTTAAGTTAATGTACACAGAGTTCTTCTTTTCAATCTCATTCCAACTGAGAATGATTTACTCTGTCCATTTACAGCAAAGCTGTGATATTTGAGTCTTTTGTTGACAAATCGGATTTCAGAAAACCACATATTTTGTGACAAGTATTCCCACTTTGATTTCTAGTTATTCAGCTACATTGCAGTGATGAAGAATGCTTCTAAGACTACTACAAGGAGGTAGAGTCAAGCTTTGGTCAACTCAAGTTCGCTAATCAGTCAAGCTATGAGTCAACAACTGCATTTCTCTTCTTGGATGTGACTTTGATCTCTGCTTAGAGATTAAAGAGAAAGTTAAATGTAGTCCCATTGCAAATACTGTGATTCACTCCAAATAAAATAAAATACACAGATGCACTGTTACCATTAGAATACAATTATGTTAAAGACAGTAAACTGAAATAAAATATAACAGTGCAAAATCCAATATCAAAATGTATTTTAGCTATATTTAAAATACATATTTATGCAAATTTGGTGAGGAGTCACAGATTATATTGTCAAGGGTGGGTATAGGTTATTTGACTATGTACAAAATGGTGTTGCAGATTATTAGGGTATGCAACGGCATATTAGTTGAGGGTAGCCACTTCCCTTTCTCAACACCTTCCTTTTCCAGGAATAAGTAAAACAGAAATTAAACAACTAGAATGTGATTACCAGTGGGCCTAGTATACAGACTCGTCCTTTTCTCTTGTCAGATTCACATTCCACAGTTTCTTCTGATGGGTGTTTAACCAAAATGAGCTCACCGCCTTCCGAGACCCTTCTTGCCATGATAACTGAATGAGGAACATGTCAACAAGATTAACTAGCTGATTATGAAAATAATATTACTGTTCCAGTAAATACGCATAGGACGTTCAGGCCTATTATGTCACAGTGAAATAATCAATATTTAAATATAGACATGGCTTAGTGAAGTTCCTATTAATTTCAAAAGGCATTGTGACCATTGGTCTTGCAAAGTGGCCTAGGTATTCAAGTCTCTCCACAATTTTTTATTGTTCTGGATCAATTATATATATATATATATATATATATATATATATATATATATATATATATATATATATATATATATATATCATGACTTATATATCATCGGTGAATCATGCCATGTTGCAATTCTACTTCTCCTGCCTTTCATCTCCCAATGAAGCTTAGACCATCATCAAAATCCAGCCATGCCCTTTGTAGACTTGTTCATGATTGGTTTTCTGCAGCTAAAGTTTTTTATGCCTGCTTCGTGGCTTAGAGGTTATGACTTTTCTCCGTAATCTCGTATACTCTCGTCGGTAACGTGATGACGGTGAGAATCAGCAGTGGTTCGAACCGATCGGTAACTTTGCATGGTATGTGAGCCGGCCCGCTCAGAACGCACTGGCAAACTAAGCTGCAGCGTACTCTTGCCAAGAAATCAACATACAGCTGGAAAGATGCTGGTGTTGCACAGCGCTGTCCTGTAAAGGATATGCACACACAAAAAAAGAAGTTTTTTATAGGATGAGATAGTCAGACCAACCCTTCGTAGTCGCCTTTTACGACATGGGAGGTAAGTTACAGTGTTACTATCTTTGCTTCGCTTACGAGCTCAAGTAACACACAGGTGGCCATATTGCAATACTATAAAGTAATTTCTCTCTCTGCAGTCATCCGTCCCTTTTCCTGTTAACTGTAGTAACTGGCCTATGTTTCATCACCATGCGATTCAGTGTTTTTGTCTCTTCTCATGATGTGGCAACAAATGTTGACAGCTTCTTTCTAATGTTTCTGACTCGCTCCTTTGCATGGTCATCATCATGTGCCATGCTGATAAGCGTGGTCGTTCATGTTTCGCCATCTCACTCGATCACTAGTCATGGATCAGCTCAGTGTTCTTGTCTCGACCACACCATGTGGCCAAGCCATCCAGGTATTTACTTCTCCGCCTTCCCTTAGTTCTATTCCCCTCAATCTTGCCAGTTGTCACCAAGTTCTCCAATTTATTTCTTCTTATAACGTGTCCAAAAATGTTAACTGTCTACGTCTCATTTCTCTCATCAGTGTACGGTTTTCATTTGTTTGATTTGGTCATTGGTTTTTCTATGAGTCCATGGCATTCTTAGCATTTTCCTCATGGTAGCCTCATTCAAATTATTTAGATTACTTAATTTGGCTGTCCGTGAAATTCTTATCATTCTTTAGTAAAACCACATTTCTATGGACAGATTAGCAGGCACATTAGCAAAGTTGATAGGGAACTGCACTGATGTCATAAACATGGTCAGGCAAGGGTTCTAAATCACCTGCTAAAGTGAGGGAAAGACCGGCCACCTATTCTTATATGTATTCAGACCTACAAAATGTTATGGCTCTATTACATCAGAGATTCATAGCAGGATCTATGGTCACATAGTAACATAGGTTCTACATTACACATAAGAATTAATTTTCTAACTTTTAAAGTGTGCAAAGACATTATATTGTGAAACTAATATTCAACTGTACAGTAAGTACTAACTATATTTCCTGGGCTCCGCTACTAAAGACTTGCGAGCCTCGGTGAATGCAGCAGCCATTTTCGCTGCCGATTTGTTCTTTCTGCTGCAAGATCTGGATTCTGAAGGGGGGAAAATCATTGCAAATGCTTAAAAGCTGAACCAAGAAATGTTTATACTTAAAAATATTTTAATAATACTACTGTGTGTGTTTGCACACATGAACCAGTATTCTAAATGGATTGTACAGTACTTGCAATCTGAATGACACATTATCTGTGGGGTGAACATTTGATGACACTGAGCCACCATTTAAACTACAACTACCGTTGTTCCCGGCTCTTTGACTTACATGATAATGAGACATGCAGTTCCATCATTCCCTGACATAACAAGTTCAGGGTTTGAAATCAGCTGTAAGCAATTTGGAAGAAGGCAGCTCTGCATTTATTTCAATCGTATGAGGCGTTTACCATGCAGAAAGCAATGGCAAACTACTGGACTAACATTGTCTAGTAAATCACAAACAGCCAATAAATGCTGGGGTTGGCTGCAACGTCTTGTAAAGGACACGCAACTAACATTTACCAATGTTTCATCATCATCATCAAGTGCCATGCCAGCTGGCGTAGGTGTTCATCACTCTCCACAGATCACTCTCTACAGATCCTTGGTTTTCTGGATAAACTCTTGCTGTTTAGAAAGTATAAAATATCTCTTTCTCTTCTCTTCTTTTTTCATGTTCTTCTTCATTATTCATTTGAGGGCTGGGCATCACACCTTGTTATACAGCTCTGTAATAATTTAGAGGTTGGTTTTCTGATTTCAGTATATATTTGTGTAAGATTTACTTTCTCTAGACAGATTCACCAAGTATGCATTAAATATACAAATAAACAAAAGCAAAGTAAAAACAAGTATCAGAGTTCAAATATATAGACCTCACTTCAACAGAGAATTGGAGATTGAACAGAGAGATAGAAACAGGACACCAAAATGCAAATGTGTGACATACTAATTGTGATATTTACTAAAACATCAGAAGATTGTGATGAAAGTCAAGCTACAAATAATAAACAGTAATTTTCTTCCAACACTTTGCTAAGAATATTAAACTTAGGTCTATATCAAAATCCCACTAGAGAAAACTTGTCATGTGTGAGATTAAATGCGTGATTATTATGATTCTCAGAGGAGACAGAATCCAAACAACATCAGAAATACAAAAAGTGTAACATGATGCATCAAATTCATCAAGAGGCAGCACATACAGTGATTGGATATGTTATGAGAATTGCACCGGATCAACTCTCTAGGCAGCACAAAGGGTTCACTAATAAACACAGATACAATGCAATCCAGGCAACAAATCTGACTTTGGAATGAAAGCTTAGGTTCTACACACCCAATTGTTTAACAGCAATTGTGGCTTAGGAAAATAATTCTCACCTTCCTAGGGCTGGACCAGTGGTTCTCAACCTTTTTTGGCCCATGCACCCCTTTACCACCATATGTTCAGAATGTCATTACCCCACCCCCTTTTCATATCTCTTCCTTATAAATCCCCCCTCCCAATACACAGCATATGTAAAAATGGAAGCTAAATTCAATAACACATACTAGAAAAAGTCTAGACATCTATATAAACCATTATAAAATGAATTTCAGAAGAGCGAGAAGTGCAGAACCATCAAGTATGGAGGAAAAAATAATATCAAGTTATCAGTTCTTTTATTAACGTGATCTTGAAGGAGGTAACGAGCTCTACACACCCATGGAGACACTGTTTCTTTTCTAATCATTAATATAAGAGCGATGGCCATCATGGCATACTCTGTGGTTTCACACTGCCGTAGAATGTTTAATGTGCGCCACTTGCATGTAGGACCTATTTCTCTCGCTTATCTGAGAAGGCTAGATGTGATTTCACTTCCCAGGAGATCAGATGAAAATGTGATATCACTAGAAACCAAAGGTTCTTGTAAACATTCTGTCCGATGATAAAAGTCAACCCTGCAATTGCTGAACCAGAGACGGGCATTGGAACATCATAGCCACGACACCAAGCTTTTACTATACACACATTTTTGCCTGTTTATTAATTACTTCCTTGACTCCCAAGGCAGCCCAGCCAATGAGTATTAGGATGTGCCCTGGGAAATAATGGCGGCTGACATGACCCACTGATCACCATTTGGTCTACAAAAATATAGAGCTAGTGCCAAATACATCTCAAGGCATGTAAAAGTGTCTTAAGTTTAATGAAGACAAAGGGGAAGTTTAGAAGTGGATGTGTAAGAAGAGGAGGAGGAATAGGGGGCAAAGAGAGAAGAAGAGGGGGGGAGGAAGAAGATGAAGAATAAAAGTATTAAAAGAGGACAAAGAAGAAGAAAAAGGACGATGAGGACGATGAAGAAGAAAGAGGTGGAGGAGGAGGAGAATGGAGGATTAAAACTGAAATGAGAATAATTAATAATCTATAATTTAAGCACTCTTGTGCTTCCATTGCTGAGTGTCGTGTTTGCAGGCAGTCATCCTTATTTAGTATAAAAGTTGTGTTTGCATCCATCAGCAGTCATCCGTTGGTGAATACATATCACCGAACACTGCACATGGTAAAGATTTCGCATTAGAATCATTGCAAAGGTACTGTAGTGTAGAAAAATAAATAGACCAGGCCAATAATATATTCCCCAATAATAAATAATACATCGTCGCCTCTATTTAAATTATTTACGGTTCTATGGAAGATGGAATGTGCGTTTCTGAAATACTGTCCGCCAGCAAAAGGTGTTAACGTGCTTCCAAAAATAGATGAAATACAAACAGAAGATCCTGGGGGAATGAAAACCGTGTTTCAAAATTTCCTAAGTTTTTGGCACAATGAACACCGGAAGTTGATATCGTTCAGTCTAGCACAGTGGTTCTCAACCTTTTTTGGCCCGTGCCCCCTTCATCATATTTTCAGAACGTCATTTCCCCCACCCCCCTTTCGTTTTTCTACCCTAAAAATCCCCCCCCCCCACACACCGTATACGTAATAATGGAAGCTAAATTTAATAGCACATACTAAAACAAGTCTAGATGTCTACATAAAACGTGATTTGCGGGTCTACTTCGTAATAAAATGAATTTCAGACGGGTGAGACGTACAGAACCATAAAGTATCAAGGGAAAACCAATATCAAGTAATCGGTTCTTGTATTAACGCGATTTTGAAATAATCTTAATCCCCCCCCCCCCCCCTGGAAACCGTAAAATTCCCCCCCCCCCCCCCCCGGGGGGCGAGGGAATTCCCCACCGGTTGAGAACCACTGGTCCAGCAGGAACAGCTGTCGTTGTCATGCGCACAAAGTCTCATAATTTAATTAAAGGAATGGAAGATTGAAACGGAGAAGAACTTGGAGGAAAGGATAGAGATAAATACCTGGATGACTTGACCACATAACATAATCAGGACTAGAACTGCTAGAACATAGACCTGATCAAAGACTCTGGTGATCGTGTGAGAGGGAGAACCATGACCGCCCACGT
This sequence comes from Cepaea nemoralis, assembly GCA_014155875.1. Lineage (NCBI taxonomy): Eukaryota > Metazoa > Mollusca > Gastropoda > Stylommatophora > Helicidae > Cepaea > Cepaea nemoralis. The sequence goes on along the minus strand of JACEFZ010006914.1, from coordinate 328,961 downwards.
ATATCGCGGTATGGCACATGATGTTTCTTGTGAAACGGCTCACCTCGCTTCAGAGGTCACTGATTGTGATAAGTGTATGGATTTTTTGCCCTGGCCATGCGGGAGTGTGGGGAGGGGGTGAACAGGCTGATAGGTTGGCAGGGAATACACCTCTTAGTGGTAGAATACTTATGGTCAAGGGGGAGGTGGTCGTGCGCCTGTCGGACCAGGATGGGAGAGGTGGGGGTACAGAGTTGAAAACCCGTATGTGGAAAGGATGAGATTGCCGGGAATAGGCAAGGGTTCTGGTAGAATCTCAAAACTGAGAGGGAAAGACCAGGAGAACTTTCAATCAGATAGCGGTAGGAACGATTAGTAGTGTGACTCTTCTCTGGCTGTTGAACGAGGGGACGGAGAATAGCCTTTCTAGCATTTTACTATTTCAAACTCCATGTTGATCTCTAATGTGCACTTGGAATTTTTTTTTTTCGCCATTGTAATCACACAGAAGTAGAACATCATTGAGTTTCTTTGAAAAAGTTCTGAAAATTGATGGATTCAGCAGAGCGTGAGGCAGGACATAGGTGTCAGATAGTGGGTAAAGAGATACCCACATTCTGACACTTGTGTTCTGTCTCTACCCACACTCTGACACCTGTGTTCTGTCTCTCTCTCTCGCTCTCTCTCTCTTTCTCTCTCTCTCTCTCTCTCTCTCTCTCTCTCTCTCTCTCTCTCTCTCTCTCCCCTTCACCACCATGCCAATATAATGGTTTGTCTGCTACATTCTGCTGCTTAAGGAAGTCTTATGTGGAAGTCTTGTTACACGACCAAACCTTTGGACTCATTACCTTTTCATAAAAGCGATTGCTTGGTAGATTCCTGTTATAATTTTACTCTCTCCTTTCCCCCCCCCCCTCTCTCTCTCTCTCTCTCTCTCTCCTCTCTCTCTCTCTCTCTCTCTCTCTCTCTCAGCATTGAGTTAAGAGTCTGTTATTAATGTCATACTTAAAACCGGTGGAGGAAATACTACCGACCACGTCACACTCTCAGCCAATGTTAACAAGTGACCTAGATCCTAATATGCTTTACCAAAGATGTGAAGCTTCAGAGATTGTGCGTTGATGCAGGGGTGGCAGAAAAGTCTCCACACTAAGCTCTTCTCGTGGCTCAGACAACCGTGGCATATAGCTGTTACTACAAATTTTGTTTCGTTTTCCCTGGTTATAAACACACAGGATTGCTTGTGAATTGGGACAATTTGGCTGTTTCTCTCCCACACTTGAAGGATACAGATGTAGTAAAGAGTCATGGCTAAATTCAGTGGTCTTTGGCCATAACTTTAATTAAGGGTTTCTTCTTCTTCTTCGTTCATCCGGAGTTTTTTTTCGGACGTGACTGCGTTGTGCCTGTTTACAGCAGAGCTGCGCTCTTGCGCCGTTAGGCCGACACATCCGACTTCTGCGGGCATTTGTTGACCGGGTTAACCTTCCCGGGGGTTAAGGGTTTCAGATCATAGAAGAGACATTTGCGGTTGCCTTAGATTTGGAGCACGCATATAATAAAGTACCCTTCGAGTTCTTGATACAAATTCTATTCAGACAGGAAGTATGTATATCCTTACCTTATACGGTCGCTAGCTACAGCCCTGTTCCAAAGAAAGGTGGTGCTAAGATTAGGAGTCGGTCTTCCGAGACGATCATATGTCCAAAACTGCCGCAGGGTTCACCCCCTGTCACCAGTATTATTCAATGTGTTTACGATATCGATTACTGAACAACAGCTGAATGGGAACGGCAGGCCTGTCGTTTGCTGATAACATTCTTGTGTATCGACTAGACAGGCCATTGCCAATCAGGGCGAACTTGATAGAATTTCCTCCTGGTGTGATGGTTCCAGTGCTCTTGTCAATACCTCACAGGCACCAGTTACACGATTCTCCTTAAACAATAATATTGTTAAAACAGACATGTCAGCACGAGAAATTTTTTTTTCCCGCGTTTTCATCCTGTTTCAGGATATTGCGGTCAACACCAGCATCTTTCAGCTGTATGTTGATTCCTAGGCTAGATTACGCTCATCAGCACGCCACGACTTTCTGGGCGACCGGCTCCATACTCTCATAAGTCACTGGCGCGACTCGAACCGATTCTAATTCTCGTGTGCTTATGGCTATGATTTGCTTATGCATTTTCCTCACGTTGGACTGGTATTGCATGGTTCCGTCACCCTGCTACTCAGTTGAGTGCGTGGAGCGACACCGTGAAATATGAATTTCGTGTGGAGTGCTTTACATCTATCCGCGGTTGTTTGTAGCGTGAACTGCATGTTCAGATAATGGTGGCAAGCCGGTCGCTGAACTACCCGGGTTGCCTTACGCAGTAACGTGTCACACACACGCGAGAGACGTCCTCCCTGGCGTAGGAGTTAAGGACGCTGTTCGTAATCCCGTATACCCACGTACGAAACTCAGCTGCGCGAGATTCGGCAGCGGATCGCGTCGCGTTGGTTTCTTACGGAAAGGTATGTGAGCTAGTCGTTCAGAAAGCAATGGCAAACTACTAACGTAATACTTGCCAAGACAGCAACAGCAGTTAAAAAGTACTGGTGTTGACTGCAATGTCCTGTACATAGGATATGGAAACAAAAATATACACGAGGGGCGTTCAGAAAGTAATGCACCACATCGTTGTTCTCGTGAGCTTTTATTCTTCTTCTTCTTCTTCTTTGCGTTCATCCGGAGTGTTTTTTCAGATGTGATTGCGATGTGTCTAAGTTATACGCCCTTGGGCCGAAACCCATAGGCCAACACATCTGCCATTTAGCGTGCTTTTTTGACCAGGTAGCATTCCTGGGAGACTCTCACTTTTGCGGTACCGTCCACAACCCAGCTGGCCAAGTTGGAACGGTCGAAGACTTAACGGTTATCCCTCAAAGAAAGGCAGGGACAGTCCATGGCATTTCCCGCCATCCAGGGTGGTTTCCATAATTGCAGGGCCTACACATAGTGCCCTGGTGCTGGAATCACCGAGGGAATCGTCACATCCTGCTCATGGCTGCTTTAATTCCCCACTTCAATATATTGGGTATTTCGTTCGCCCCGGGCCGTTCCCGCACAAGCCAGAAAGGTCTGCAGATGGTATTCACTCAGCGAGTTTTCTGTTCGGACATGTGCTTGTTGTTGTGCCCTCCAGAGCTGTTCCAGGCACGACGGACATTCGGAAACTACCTAGTTAAAGCTGTTCCGAACAAGAGCGGCATTCGGAAACTAGGTAGTCGAGCTTTTATTCAAAAAGCATGACATTTATACACAATATACATGGATATGTCATGTAAACATCGGTATTAATAGTATTATTCAACATAACCCCCATCAACTTGTATGGCTTTATGCCAGCGCGAAACAAGTCAGTGTATTCCTTTGCCCGTACCAGATTTGTCTTGATCATGTAGCCATTTCTTCGCTGCATAAATCACTCCATCATCTTCAAACCTTGTCCCACGGAGTATAAGTGGATCACATAGATGAAAATCAGAGCGTGCCAGATAAAAACTATAAGGTGGATAAGGTAGTATTAGTATAGTCCAACCCAATTTGGTGCTTGCTTCCCGTGATGCCAGACGTGTGAAGTGCTCATGTGTGAGACTTCAAGGAGCCTATCTTGCACAAACCTTAGAAAATCCGAGTTTTTTTGGTTTTGTTTAGTTGTTCACAACAGTTTCCTTCTCTGCAACTGTGAAATTCTATCACAATCCGCTGCTTATAACTATGTTACTAACATGCTCAATTTCAACGCTTTAGAACAGCCTTATTATTTGGCCGATTGGGTTGCCATTTGGTGCACACAATCGGCACATGCCATATTTGGAGTGTGCATATGATAATGCCATGCTTCAATCTTCATTATTAACTGAGAAAAACGATGTGGTGCATTACTTCATGAACGCTCCTCGTGTGTGTGCGTGGTACGCGCGCGCACACACTTCTGCTGTGTGATTTACTAAATATAATAAGGATCTTTTTACACACTATAAGGCTCCTTAAACATATTGTGCTAGACTCATAATTTATTTTACTTAGTGAACCCTTTACTTCCTAAGATATTCCTGGTACCCACTTTAGGCTGCGTTGATATGAGAGCCCAGGAGAATTTTTAAAAATCTGCCTCAATACAGATCACTGTTAGACAAGGTAACAGCTCTCTCATTCCCAATAGTTCCACACTGTGAAGATACTTCATTAGACAGCAACAGTCGAGGATCTTGCATGTTGTTGAGCTCTGACCTTATTTCATCAACAGACGTTCGTTTGGTGTTTCCCTTTTATCGATCCTCCACTTTGAACTTTTGCTTGTTTTAATGACCCTGTCAGAGTCCTAACTATCTTTTCCTTCTAGCTCACTGGACTTTGACAGGCAAATTACAACATCTACGACACATATACTAATAACACATGACTGCAATCAGAAACTCGCAGGAGCTATCTCCTGAACAACCTTTATTACATTATACTACAGGATAACAATATGGTCTCACTTCACGCTTAAGCAATCATTCGACACAAGCAGCCAAACGCTCGCTCACATGGGCGATATTTACACTGTCGCCCGTATGACCATTCGCAATCACAGTCTCACATCATCCCGCACATATCACAGTTAGTACATTCCTCGAATATCAATACACAATGTTCATCTCATCTATCCGTCACAACACTATCGTTCGATCGTTCTATCACTCGCTATATCTCCACACGTCCGTCTCTATCCGCTGTCTCACACACACTGACTCCGTCCTCCTTGACCTTCCCACATCACGTGGGTCTGTCCACGGGACTTCTTGCCTGACCGTCCGTTAGCCAAGCCGTGATGTCTCCTACTGCCCTTGACCTCAGCTATTGCTTACACTGACTCTTGCTTACATACAGGCAATTACACTATTGCTTACATACAAGACCCTGACAACCCAAACAGCTGTGCTGGACAGATCAAGGAATAGGAATTATACATTGGGAGATACGAACCTGCTGCCTTCTAGATAGACTAGGGATAGTCAAAGGCTAAAGATGGCAGCAGGCAATTGAAAAAAAAATCTTGTATCAGGTGTCAGCTGTGGTATGTGAAGTTTTAGTACCATCATGTTTTGTGGGGGTAAGTGCCTGCACTGAGGGATACTGATTGCCTGTTAGCAAGACATTTTAAGTAAGATAAGACCTTGTACTGCCGACAAGATATGAATTTGTTGAAACCACCGACGCTGAATGCCAGTTCATGGCTAATATAGTTGATGGGATTTTATGAGTAGTTCAACCTGGAGAAACATTTCTTCTTGCTTGAGAAATGTTGGAACAGGGCTTACCACTCAACCCTTGCTGTGCTGTTTGAAAGTGCTATGAACCTTCTGTGGTGAGATAAGGTGAAGAGAGTAACTGTTTTGCTTCTAGTAACAAATGCAGATATGTACCTGGTGTAGGCAGCCAGAGGCCAGAGGATGCTGGGGGACCCAGCTCGCATGGCAATGGATAGATGACATTCATGGGAACTATCCTGATATGGCCAAGTTAATTCCTAATGAGAAAAAAAATATTCCTCAAAGTTTCACTATGAGTGCGGAAATTCAAAGAAATGATTGCTCGATCAAAGCTGCCAAGTTGCTGTTTTAAAGCAATATTCTGGAAACATCGAATATATCAAGTCCAACCTCTGCATTCAAGCAACAACAATCACCCAACTTGAAATATTAAATGTAGGAACAACTTTGTCAAGGTCTTTAATTTGTGGCAATTGTCAATGAGATAACTGTAGCCCATGGCATGGTAGGTGACAATGTGTTTGCAAAACTAGCAAAGTGTACTCTGTCAAAATAAAGGATATTCAACAATCTGCAAGATTAGTGATATTCTTAGTGGTAAGCAGGCAATATAAGAAAACGGTAATCCAGAACTTCGCAGTAGTTATTTCACATCCTTCAAATATGTAACATTTAATTCCGGAGATAGTGAAAGTTCTCTCAATTTATCCACCATGCAAGGTGACAAAAGCAGATATTTGTTTTGAAAGCTTCAAAACTAAGTTATTATTTACGTGAATTCTGAGAACGACAGTGTTTAAGGAGCCTTATAGTGTGTAAAAAGAGTACATTACACCAGGTCTCATTTTATTTTCCTGTAACCATTTGGTATGGAAGCAAATGTGAGATCAGTGAATAAAGTTATGATTTGTATTCATTTGGAATATTGTATTGAATGTATCTAAATTAAGTAGTCTGTACAAACCAAAGTAAAATACTACAAATGAGGCCAGGTTTGTTTGTTTAGGTGTTAAACCTTGATATCAGAGAATTCAGCAGTCAAATCTTATAAAGGAGTGAATAATTTTTTTTTGTGGTTGGGGGGGGGGGGGGGGGGGGGGGGGGGGGGGGGGGGAAGGAGAAAGAGAAGAGGGAGAGGAAAGAGTTAATGTTATATTTGAAAATGTAAGGTCATTGTGATGTTTTAGGTCACAACTGATCATTTTCCAAATCTTACATGCATGCACATTTGCATGATTTCTAGGCCCTAAAAATTCTGGCACTATTGACTTTCATTATGACAACTTTTTTAAAATTATGACAACTGGAGGTATGAGTGGTAGAAGAGGCAGAGGCACACTGAGCTAACTCACATGTTTATTAATAAAAATATAACACATTAATTTAATTCACATGTTTATTAACAACATTGCCTAACACGATACTGTACAAATCTATTACACATACTGTCCAGAGCAAAGAGAATCAATAAGTTAGTCATTTTATACAGCTTAAAGAGAATGCACTTTCTCTTGCCATAAAGTGAACAGCAGACACACAAATCAAACATTGGGACAACACTTCAGAGAACATAGTATTTACAAGCTAAAAAAATTGGCAACATTTCTGAGAAAAATGTACACGTGATTTAAACATTGGAACAACATTTCACAGAAATGTATGCACAAGTCACACATTGGGACATTTCTAAGATAAATTTATACAAACTGACACAAGATACAATTTCAGAGAAAAATATACATACAAGAGATTGGAACAACAAAATGTGGACACAAATCACATACTGGGACAAAGTTTTTGAGATAATGCAAACACAAGCCAAACATATGTGACAACATTTCACAAAAATGCATACACAAGTTACACACATGTACAATTTTTGAGAAAATGTATATACATTTCTAAAATAAATTCACACACAAGTTGTATGTTAGCACATAATTTCAGGAAAAAATATTAATACAGGTGAAACGTGGAAAAAATATCAAATAAAAATATATATATATACAAAAGATAAACAGGTGAGCACAATTTCAGGGGAAAATGAGCATACACAAATGACACTGAAATATGCAGACACTTTCAGAGAAAAATAAGTATACAAATGAAATACTGGCAGAACATTTCAGACAAAAATAAACTTGCACTCACATGATTTTGATATAAAATGTAACCGTCACAAAACATGTTAATGAAAGACACAGTTTTAAAGAACATGTGACTATAGTTTGAAATTTACATTTAACGAACCCATACAAGCAAATAACAAGCAGACTTTTTCACACATATTTTTCAAACAAGAGACACAAAATTTAAAAATGCACATGAACTCATTCAGACTGAGAAACATTATATGTGGACACTGGCCACAAAATTTCATTGGCTCATTTCACACTAGGAAAATCATTCACTGGTCATTCCATACATAATTTTATTAATGACTTGTTCTATCATGCAGGAAACCGACCAATGTATGATCATTTGATTAGTATAATGTAGTTCAACAACATTGGGTGGCATGAAAAGACATGCAAACACTTGGATACACCAAGAAGTGGACAAGTTAATGATGAACAGATGTGTGAAAGATGTGAGAATGGTATTATGAAATGTACACTATCAACAAGAACTGTACAATTTCCTTTGTTGTTCATTATAAACCAAACCCGTAAATAAAATACAAAATAACCCTTACAAAACGACTATACTCTTAAAACCAGTAATAAGCAAATAGTCACTCATGAGATTAAATCAAGCAAACAACAACCCAATTTCCCTTGGTGAAACCTCACTTCAAGAGACAGAATCATACACCTATATAGTTAGCAGTGTAATCAAACATGAGGGAACAGATACAGAGGTAATAAAATATGAACACAACAAACAAGAGAAGGTTTCATAGAATCAGTAAATATGTGGAAGTCAAAAGAAATTAAACTCAGCACCAAACTTAGAAAATTTAACTCTGTTGCTAAATCAGTACCGCCATATGGATCAGCATCATAGAAAATTAAGAGAATCTATATCTATAAAACACAATGTATGTATGTATGTCCGTTCTTTATGCGTTCGCGAACGGTCCATCCGATTGAGATGAAATTTTCTACATGTTTTCTTTTCATTCCTGTGCAACCAACTGTCATAGTTTTTTTGGTTTGTTTCAGCTATTTACTTACTAAAATTTAATATTTAAATTACATGACTTAACATCAGAAAAAATATATAAAGGGACATAACTTTTAGTAGCATTGCTATATCTTAGGTTAAGTCCCCTGGCTAATAGATAGATAGATCTGGCCCAATAGAGAGGGTGGGATAGACGGAGGGAGAGACGGACGGACGGGCAGGCAGACAGACAGCCGGGAACAGGAACTTATATGACTACTTATATGAATTAAATGAGATGCTCCCCATCAGGGGCTGGGCGAAGCCGGGCCGGGTCAGACAGACAGATAGATAGTCGGGAACGGGAGCTTATATGACTACTTATATGAATTAAATTAGATGCTCCCCACCAGGGACTGGTTGAAGCCGGGCCGGGTCAGACAGATAGACAATAGTCAGGAATGGGAGCTTATATGACTACTTATATGAATTAAATGAGATGCTCCCCACCAGGAGCTGGGCGAAGCCGGGCTGGGTCAGACAGACAGACAAGCAGACAGACAGATCCCCGCCCCGCCTGGGCGAAGCCGGGCCGGGTCAGCTAGTTATTAATAAACAGCAGGCATTAATAAAATGGTGCCTATGCATAAAAGTGGGACTAAAATAGTATGACAAAATCACCAATGTGGAGCTCATGGACTGAACTAAACAAATACCTGTGAATAAAGAGGTGAGGAAAGGACAACTGTGCTTGATAGCACATGTTGAGACAACCTGAGATAGTATAACTAGACACTGACCACAGAGCTATGAAACAGATGGAGGCCTAACTAATAACATATGAAGAGAATTAAAGACAGATGGATAAAATGGGGAGACATGGATGGAGTTGCAGCAGACAGCAAAAACTAGGACAGCTTGGCATGAGTTGGTTTGAAGGCCTATGGGAGATCAAGGGCAGAAGAAGGAACATGAGATCCCCCCTGTGCTCACCTAATTTTGCTGACGGTGGGAAAATCACTACTTTGTATTAGAAAAACCTATGACCATTGATGTCAGATGACCAGCACACAGGATAGCACACTCACCCTGAGAAACCAATGATCCTGTCAAGGTTGGGATTATTTTGCCAGGCCACATATTTTCAGGGCCAAACCAACATCATAAATGGGTACCAGAAAATTGTCTGGGAAGCTAAAGGCAGTCAGCACAATTCTGATCACATCATACATCTAGTGCCAACTGGTCTAAAAACAAAGATCTAGCACATCTCCAAGAGGCCACAGAAACGCAGGTCTTTAACTTGAGATAAATGTCAACTATGATAGTATACCACTAGGTGGATGGCTGAGATGGTGGAATATCATCCTACCAACAGAACTGATCCAGAACACCAAGGACCGAGACATGCATGAGTGTCTATGCCATTTGGCAGGATTCATGATGACCCAGCATGAACTGTTCAGGCATGGATAATACAAGCCTGGAACAAAGTCACCAACATGTCATCATTATGTACCTTGTGGAGTGGCACCTGGTCACAACATGGTCCTCCATAAACATCTGTCCTCTGTATTCAATAAGTTCAACCACTGATTGTCTTCCGTGCAACACTGGCAAATTTCTCCCCCGTCTATAATGCCCTCAATCTTTCCAGATGTCACAACCCTCTCTAGACCCTTTCACCTCATATCATAACCACAAAAAGGATGATTGTCTTCCTCCTGATGTGGATAATTAAATATCTCTGTGAACTGGTCCCTAGTAATGGTTTCCATAGCTGTTCACAGAATTCTTAGAATTATTCACCATAAAAACCCAATACCTATAGCCTCCATTTTCTTTGTATTCTTATTTTTTTCCGTGTTCATTAGCCACAGCAGAATGTAACAGGTAAAAATGATGTTACATCCACAGCCGGAGGCTTACAAGGTATATGGTGATGGCACAATATGTGTACAGATCAGTTGGTACTGGCACAATCTGTGTACAGATCAGTTGGTACTGGATGGGTGGTGATGTCACTACCATGTCGGCTGCTTTCCCAAAATGCTTCCTAGTACCTCTTTTAGGCTGGGTTGACCTGAGTCCAGGTCAATGGAACAAAATCTCAACCTTGAGGGAGAGGGGGTGTTTGAACATACGACCACAGCCACAGAGCAAGCGTTAGCCACTGCATTATGGCTGACCCCAGACTAGTATGAGCAGTATATAAAATCCTCAACACATCAATTTAACATGTTTACGTGCCAATCAGCCACCATGACAATTTAATGGTTACCAATGAGGAGGAAGAAGAAATGTACACTATTTATTTTGCTGCACAAATATGAAACATAACTTTTAAAAGATGCACTTGACAAAATATAAATAACTAGCATTCAAACATAACCTATACAATTGATTATACAGACTGCTGGATTCATACATAGCAGAAAATTCTGAATATTTAGCTACAGGAAAATTACAATATTATACTTGTAACATTTGGATGAAATTCCTATTTTCATCAGAAACAAGCATGTTTTGTGGTTTCACTAATCAATTCTATACAGTGTATTGACATAACATGCTCATTGCCTCAAGAAGGACATGGGCATTTCATGGAAACATTACAAACACAACATTAAGTTCTATTTTCATCATAATCATCTCAACCACCAACTTTAGACATGGGTTGCAGGGGTGTCATGATGGAAGCATCAGTGATAAAGGTCCACCAACAATCTGTCTTGCCCCCTCTTTAATGTTATCAGTCCATGATTTTCTCTGCCATGCTCTTCCCATGGCCAAATTAGGCAGGTTTTTGGCTTGTCACCACTGATAAAGGTGGTTTTTGACGGTCTGCATTTGCTCTTACAATGTCTCTTACATAGGCATTTGTTTTGTACTGCCCATACCCTATAGGCCGAATTCTCCTACAGAGTGTGTATATAAATGTCTGGATTCTCTTGTCTGTTTCTACACTGAGAGTACAACTGTCCATTTTATTACGGATTAATAGGTCAGATTTATTCGTCGCAAAAAATCTTTACAAGGCATACAATTTTCCTTGAGTAACCACACAATCAGCATTCAAATGTAACATATACAAGCATACAAATTGCACTGAGAATTAAATATCAGCACTGAAACGCAAGATTTACATGACATAAAAACTTCTCTGAGAAAACCATAAAATAACCAGTATTCAAACATGAGGTCCCTCAATGCTTACATAGTTCACAAAATGTATTCAGAGGTGCCAATGTTAGATAAACAAATATCCAGTAAAAATGAGATCTCTCAATGTTCATGTTTCTCAGTGAGTGACATGCAGCCTCAAAACAGTTTACAATAAGAAGACATCATCACAGCCCGTCCAGTACAGCAGCCATTGAGCTGGTTTTGAAGCTTGCTAACCACATCTCTCCAGCTGTTTGTCTTCCACTGCTTGCTGTTACATTTATCAACAGATCGGTCTCTGCATGCCTGGGCAATGATGACGTCCCTTGACTGACCTGTTATCTGACTGCTGAGAATTTCACCTTCAAAGACCTTTCCGTGAACCTTTAAGCCAATAGGTACAAACCAAGCCATGTCAGCAGTTTTAAGAACTTTGCTATATCTGGTAATTTTGACACGTTATTACTTTTTTCTTTGGTCCAGTTTACTATATTCATGCAAACAACATCGCCATATCTTAAATGCTTCTGAACTGATGCTAATGAACTGCAGTGCTCTTGGCCAGGCTACGTGTGATAAATTCTTGATACTTGTGTATGTCAGTGCTCCTATCCATAAGGCATGCAAGAACAATTCTTGACTCATGCATATGTCTGCGTGCTTGGCCAGATGGCACGCAAGAAAATATCTTGACCCACACCATCTGTCAGTGCCACTGAGCAGACAGCATATCTGAAAGATTCTTGACACAAAGAGTATGTACTTACTAAAACATGAGGTAAGAATCACCATCTCAATAGTAATTTTATTCCAAGCAAAGACATGACAAATTGAGTCAACATAATTACAAGCACAGGCTCAACTGTACAATCTTCTTGAGAGTGAATTAGTCTGCATATTTCTAAATACATTTAGGAACACCTCATAAATAGCATTCAAATATAAATCCATGACATGAACTATATAAGATGGTAAAATAGAACCAGATTTAAATGTAAACGATTCTCTTTCTGGCTGTTACTTCTTTCTTGTTACACTCCATAATGTTAGTTGTCATGTTTGTACTCAGCTTGCTGTTTGCCAGCCCACAAAGTCACGTACAAACATTCCACAATGCCAAGTTGCTTAATATCTTTTCCTTAGGTCTTCCCGTCTTGTTTTTCCTCTGTCATATTCCACTTTACCCTTTCTTGTATCCCAAGAATATGATTCATATATAACAAGAAGTGTGGTAAAGTAACCTGTTCTCAATCCGTAAATTGGCATCTTTAAGGAAGTATGGTAATTTGAATAATTTTCTCTTTGTGTAGTTTTCTTATGAAAGAAAGACTCGTCATGAACCAAGCGTAAACTTTAATAAAAGCATCAAATGTCTGCTATACATATATTGCCCTTCATATCAGGCTTGCTTAGATACAATATCCTATCTTAAATCTAGACAATTACCAGTATAATATTATGGCGATATGTTCACCGTGCTGGGGTTCATTCCAGGTAAGATATATCAATAAGTCAGTCAGTCGTTAAATGAGACAAGGCAAATATACTGAGAGAGTGGTATGGAGGGAAGGAAAGAGAAAGAGTTTGTATGTATCACGTCAAATTTTATTTTTACCATGGAAAAAAAATGCAATTCCAATATATTAACACAGTGTGTACTCCATCAAGGAAACAACTGCAGTATTACTCCTGAAAACACCTGGATGCCAAAAACATCCTAAAATAGTAAAACATGTAAAAACAAGTGCAGGACTGGGAAGCCGGAACTGACTTTAATATGGTTGAGATGATCTCGAGCAGCAGGGGCAGCTGATGAACATTCATGAGGGAAAACCTCCAGAGGGATCTTCAAGACTTGTCCACTTAGTGCTTTCCAAACATCGGGTTGATGGTCAGCTTGAGTGGAAACTGTCTTCCAGTGTCCTAAGAAATGACGGATTTAGTTGTGTTACATTTCAGAGGCACCTGTGTGTCATTATGGCTTATAATCAAAGCAAATAATAGAAACTCAAGCAGGATGATGTAGAAATGGCTATCCCATCCTGTATAAAACTAGCTGCAAAGTCCACCCAACCATGAACCATGAACCATGAACAATAGGAAAGAAGAATAATTCTAAATCCCTGGCCCCAATCCAAGAAAACCAAATGCTCTACCCTCTACACTATAACTGTCAGATCCTTCCTGGAGAAATCCCTGCCAGTCATTTCCCTTCAGGTCCCAGAGCTCCATAAAGACACTATCTCATCTATGAACTGAAGCTGGACTGATGAGTCAAAGACTTACTTTCCACTATACTGCGCTGCATTATGTACACAATGAGAAACAAGCAACAGTTGATAGAAACTAGTCATCAGTTTATAGCAACATCTAGAATCAGCCTATTCCACATCACAATTCCAATCTATGAATATAACGCATCTTTATAAAGAAAATGTACTTTCCATATAACATGCCATTCAGGAAAACATAAACACAACTTTTTTTAGGCGCTCGCATGCTTTCAACTCAAGCATAGTCCATACACATGACTTCTAGTGCTGCTGGACTGAATTTTTGCATGTGGATTAGCTTTCCCTATTAACAGTGTCCCTTGCCATCAGGCGAACCCACTCCGACTTCAGAGGTCAGATGAAAACAACTTAATTCTACACAACAATCATACTGTCAGTGTTAATTTGATATTTGATGAAATATGAGAAAATGATACCGCTAATGTTGAGAACTATGAGAAAAAACAAACTTGTTCAAATTTAAATTAAAAAAACTGACAAAAGTCAGTGATTGTACATACCTTTTATAAAGATTTAAAAAAAAATATTTCAAATCTAGCCTTTATAATCACATCATTAAACAGATTTAATCCAAACTAATGAAAAGCTGTCATTTGAAGTGAGAAAAAGAATGTTGAAGTGCTGTATAAAACCTATACTGCTAATTGCATGCCAAACATGAACAATACACAGACAAGCTGAGAAACATCTAATGGCAGTGGAGATGTGGTTTCTGTGGAAACAAATGAAAGTTTCATAAGAAACAAATGAAACCCGTAAATTGATTTGAGAAATTGGTCACAGGCATTCAAGATTTTCTGGGCATGTCATAAGAAATAAACTAGAAATTTTAGTGAACAATTGGTAAAACTGAGATGGGAGAAAAAAGGCAACGGGGAGGCAAATCCTTAGAAATAAACTAGAAATCTTAGTGGAAAATAGCAAAATTGATGAGAAAAGAGCAAGGGGAAGGCAGAGAGATAAATATGTGGATGGCTTGGCCACATGGCATATCAGGACAAGAACACAGATCCAACCCAAGACTGGTGATCGCGTGAAATAAGCAAACAATAACTGCCCTTGCTTATTGACATGACACATGAGGAATAATCTAAACATTAAGAAATGTTGTACTAATTGTAGATACTCTACACACATCTCTCTCCTAACAGAACAGACAAACACTAATTACCTGATTCAAACTCCAAAATTAGCAGTCAGGCGTTCTTTCAATGGTAGCGGAAACTGATCTGAGAATTTGGACCAGTTGTCATCACCAACCTGAGCTCTGAAGCCATGGAGTATCTGAGGAAATGGATAAAGAACATTAATAACAGACAATTGTAAACACAACAGAAAACCTGTAGGCAATATGACTGCGTGATTATATATAAGCATACATAAGAGGCACATCAGTATCAACATGAAAGACATTTGAGAAAAGGTTGTTAGAAAATAAAGGTGTCCTTGTGTGTCATATCCATCTAGCTTAACCCTTTACAAGGCACAGCGGCCAATTCCGGCCGATGCCATAAAACGCGCATAGCGTCTGATTCCGGCTTTGAATACTAGTCATTTTAAAAATGCGATCTCGCGAATTTCCGAGACTTCCTGTTCCTTTCTACCAGTCTTGCTGATAGAGTGAAAGCGTGGGTAACGTTTGCAAGTGTTTTCATTAAATTTGATCAGATTGTTCATTAGTTTTCGGGATTTTTGTGCGTTGTTATTGAAAATGGATTTCCTCAATTCTTCGAGCGATAGCGGCGATTTCGATGGGTTCAATTTAAGTGACATTGAAACGCACGAAAGTGACGATGAATCGGAGTTTGATCTCAGTGATATCAGCGTGTGCAGCATGCACACTTCAGATCTTTCGGACTTTGAAGAAAGTGAATATGATTCAGAAAATGTCGCTGAAGAAAGTCGGGCGGGGCCGTCTCGCGACGCAAACGGTTGGAGAAACATAACAACAACACTGAATATCGAAGAATTTAGTGAAGAAACTGGCGTCAACTTATCAATAACAACTGACGATCGTTCTCAGCGTGCATTCTTTCTTCAACTCTTCGAGGAACAAACGTTTCAAATGATTGCCGATCAAACAAATACTGTATGCTAGGCAAAAGATCGAGCGAGTAGATGATCGAGGCTGGGTTCCAACCAACGCAACCGAAATGCAGGCCTATTGTGGTCTGCTCATTTTATTGGGGATCTACAAACTTCCTCGTTTGGAATTGTACTGGTCTACAGATGTTTTGTTGGGAATGCCAGGTGTGAAAAATTTGATGCCGCTCAAGAGATTCAAGAAGCTGGAGCAGTATTTACATGTGGCTGATAACAACACAGCTGATGGCAGTGACCGCCTCCACAAAATTCGGCCTCTCATTGACATGGCTAATAGGACTTTCTTACATTACAAACCTAAGAAAGAAATTGCCATTGATGAGGCAATGGTGCCATTCAAAGGCAGGAATGCACTAAAACAGTATCTACCAGCCAAGCCAACAAAATGGGGAATGAAAGTTTGGTGTGCTTGCGAGTCAGCAACTGGTTACCTCCTCCAGTTTTCTGTTTACCGTGGCAAAATAGATGGTGCCATTCAGCATGGACTGGGCCATGATGTGGTGATGCAGCTTGCTGCCCCCTTTTTGGGGAAGTATCATCACCTCTATTTTGATAACTTTTTTTTCGTCAGTTGCGCTTTTTACTAACCTTCTCCAAGAGAAAACTTATGCGGCAGCAACAGTAAGAAAGAACCGGAAAGATCTGCCTCTGGCATTCAGAGAAAAAAGAAAAATGAAGCAAGGGGACCATCAAGTCTTCCAGAAAGAGGATCTGCTTGCTACTGTGTGGCATGATAAAAGGGATGTCTTCATGCTCTCCAACAATACCTCACACACATTGGACACTGTTGAGCGATGGGACCGGCACACGCGCACCAGAAAGCCTGTGTCCTGCCCTGCTGTCATCAAACTCTACAACCAATGCATGGGAGGGGGTATTACTCTACACTGAAGAAGTGCAGAAAATACTGGCGCTACCTCCTCAGTTTTGTCTTAGATTCATGCATAAACAATGCATTCATCCTGTTCGAGCAGTCCACAGCAAAGCCCAGCAAACGCTACGCCCTTCTGGACTTCCGTCTGGATTCATGTAAGCAACTAATCGCAAGATTCTCCAGCAGGAAGAGGGCTGCAGCAAAGAGGAACAGCCAAGCAGTAGCTCCAGAAAGTGTCCACAACCACAAGCTCATGCGGTTTGAGGGCAGGAAGAAAGCCTGTGTGGTGTGCAGTCACGCCAAACGTCGTACCCCTGCAGGACGAACCATTGAAAGTTCGTATGGCTGTGATGTGTGCCATGTGAACTACTGCAAGAACACTTGTTTTCCCCAGCATCTTGGAGGCCAGTGAGCAGTGTTTGTACATAGTGTATATATGACTGACACACAAATAATGTGTAATATTTTGTAAATATTTGTGTTCATATGTGGATTATACCAACAAGACTGGATTATTCATATGACATGTGAGTACAATTATTAATCTGCATGCATTTCTCTTCATTTTGCTCTTTATTTCACTAAAATCCATTCACTAACAACTTAGTTATGATCTTTTTACTAACGTTACCCAAGACTAAAACCCTAAAAAATCTTGCCCGTTTAGAGTTAGAAATAGGAAAAACCTGTGCCCTGTAAAGGGTTAATGTTCATGTGTGGTGGACAATAAATGTCACTTGCCAACACATATACTCAAACAAAGTTTCAGAACACATGCTGTTGCAAATTTAAGCCACATTCAAACATTGCACTAAAGAACAGAGTGCTGTTGTGAAGGATTTTTGGGCACTTACTCCCAAAAGATATTCATGATAAGCGGTACACAGCTTGGCAGTAACCAATTTGCTGATGATAAAGGTGACGGGCCTGGGGTGCGACTGTAGCTAAGATAGCAACCCAAAGACTTCTATAGTACAGGTATAGGGGGACTGATAAAACTATGGGATAAATGCACTAATGTCAGCGGAGATTATGATGCGAAATAAGGAGACATTAAATACAACAATAAATGATTTCAAGTTCACATCTCATATAATTTTTTTACTACTATTTTATGACTTACACTTGTGACAATAAACATGATTGTAATACTGACAGCTATTTCTGTAAAGTACTGTATAGTCATATATCTAAAGGACACCAACCTCTTACTGACCGTGACCTTAAGTAACTCATAATACAGTAAACTCAAACACTACACTAATAATCTATCAATAACACATTACGGCATGATAAAGTACTTATTATAGGTATTACTTTATAAAACATTTCCTTCAGGTCTGGCTTGGGATGTGTCCAGGATGCCACAGCGTCACAGAAAAAGATGAAATCGTGAACGACACCAGCTGGATTAATTCCGATCATCAAGCAAACACCACGAAATGCGGAGTCTTTCTCCTCATTGTCTCTGATGTTCCGCAGTGATGTGCACCTGGAAGAGGACATGCAGTATGTTAAAGATTCTGAAAATAACTGACAGATATTGTTTTCTTATACAAGGGACTGGCCATACGCCTTTACCCTGACTATGAAGGAGTAAACAGAGAAAGGAGAAACTAAGCATATTCAAAGCTCCTCATATCTGCATTGAATGTATGAAGTATGTATTTGTTTCTTCAGTTTGATGCAAATGATGCAACAAACCTATTAACCAGAACTGCTGTTCCAACAATTTGTAAGAATTATGGAGAAGTCAGAGGCCAAGGTTGTGACCAAATTCCCCATGTGGAATGTGGGAGAAAAACATGCACAGAAACACACAGAGATGCAGTAAAACTGAGAATCAAAGGAATGTTACACAATAGACAACATGAGGAAGCGTGTGCCTACTGGGCTCCATGCCTGATGACATGTGAACAGATGCAAACAAATTGCTGTCAACGGTTGCCCAAAACCAGAAGACATTTTAATGACCATGGTGACAGAAGATGAGACTGGTTCACCACTATGACCGCCAATCAAGTTTCTAGCATACAATAGAAAATCCTGGGCTACACAACACCTGTTGTGTCAGGAGCACAAAAATAAGAGGAATAGTTATGCTGTTCTTGGGAAGCCAAAGGTGTCTTATTAAAAGATTATCTGCCTCGTGGCAACACGGTTAATGAACAGTACTAAGCAGATCTCTTTGCCAAATTTGAAAAAGGCAGACCAGAAAATGAGGGACAGCAACGCATTCAAATTCCTCTGCTTCAAGACAAAGCAGAATAATTGTTAAAAAGCACAGCTTCTGCAGCTAGCAGCCTAGGATTCAAAGATATGAGATTCTTCCTCATGCACCATATCCTCTAGATTTGGCTTCAGACTTTTTCTTTTCCCAAATCTTAAAGACAACACAAAGGAAATAATTCTGACAGTGATGAAGTCATATTGGTATGTGACAACTGATTTTCTTAGAAAAACAGTGTTCTATTCCGTCTTGTCTAGGTCAAGCAGAGATAATGTACGTGTGTCAATTCAAGCGGTGACCACACTGAAAAAGGAATGAACGCCATACATCTCAGTTCGCTGCGACATTTCCTTATAACCAGGGTACACACTTATGGCCAGCCCCTTGTAAATGAATGGAGCAAACACGCACGCACACATTCACAAAAAGTAACTACATGCAGCACACATGCACAACTATAGAATTAGCACAATACAATATTACAATAAAGTAGTTTAATAATCTACATTACTATCCACTCCCATTCACTTTTCTTTCATACCACTACTGACTTACCTTTCTAGCGACCAAAATAATACATTAACACAAATACTTCATGTAAAAACTTGCAACTATAAACAAACCAGTACATTTATTAAACAGTCATCTCTTCAAACAAACTAAACCAAACAAAAACATAGTTCTAATGTGTCTAACACATAATGTAACTAGTAAGGATTATCAATGAAATTTGACAATGCTCCAAGCTGAACTGAAAATATAAAATAAAAACTTTACCATTGCCTGATAAACTGTTGTAAAAGTGGGGCCACATCCTGAGGGCAAACTAAGCCCAGTCTTCCAATAGTTATGGCTATGTAACCACGATGACGACACGATGACACACAATGCACGAAGACGGCAAATATAAATGGGAAGAAAGAACATACGATAAACAATACATACATAAAAACAATACTTGTAAAAAAATTGTTTTAACAGATCAAACACTGTGGATAAAGCTGAAAAAAACAAAGGTTACATTACAATATGCACAGACATGTTTAGCAACATTGCAACCAACACAGATCCTACAGTGAAACAGATGGGTGTATTACAGAATGGACTAAAACATCTCTTAGATTTACATGACTATTAAGGTTAACCATGTATTTAGGGTTTAAGACTGGATATTCACAATATGTGCAGCACCCAATAATCTTTTAGTATCTCATCATGTCTCTAGTCCGGATGTAGTATGTATGTTTATTGTTTTTCAGTCGCTTCATTTAACTACATTAAGTTATTGCATGCTTGCTTTCCTGCTTGTTTTCTTTTTTACATTCAGGTTGTTCTTATGAACCCTTTAGATCTTTTCTAATGACCACATATATATTTTACTAGACACACATTTCAAAGACAAAGATATCACTACATGGTCTTTTGTTTGCTCATTTGTTGATCACACTGAGTGGTAATGTCAAATCAATGATGCACATCAGTGTATATATCTTCACTTGTTCTTACAAATAATGTACACCGATGCTGCCAATGTTTTGTGCATATCTTGGTCATTTGCCAAATTAGCTAAACACAGCTAAGGTATTCTTTCTTGCCATGAGTTTCTTTAAGCAACATGTAGAAACAACAAATAAAATATACATTTAAAAATAAGATGTAGTTACAATAATAAATAAACATATGACCCCATTAATATCACATTTGACAAAAAATAAACAGATAATACGCAGAAAACAAACAACCTAGCTGAAAACAGTGCAATGTCAAATGGTAGGTAGATCGCATGAAGGTATTACAGGGATAGAATATACAATCCAATCAACCCATAACCAGCTGTGGGTCACAGCAGTAGCATCATGGAATCACCAACACTCAGCATAAGCTAACCACCATTGATGTCCAGTGCGGCCAAAGATCTATGTGTTGACTTCTTCTTTCTTCTTCTGCGTTCATCCGGATTTTTTTTTTTCCGGATGTGACTGCGTTGTGCCTGTTTACAGCAGAGCTGCATTCTTGCGCCGTTAGGCCGACACATCCGACTTCTGCGGGCATTTGTTGACCGGGTTAACCTTCCCGGGGTATGTGTTGACTGATTTCCAGTGTGGCCAAAGATCTACATATTGACTTATTTCCAGTGAGGCCAAAGATCTATGTGTTGACTCTTCAAGGATACTAGAAATATGTTGTGAGTAGGTTTTCTAATTTGGTGTGGACGGTGGTCTATTTGGCTGACATTTTTGTTAATTCCAATTTCCAACAATACAGGGATATAACATTTTAAGCTTCTTGTTAGTGAAGTACTGAGCTGTGTTGTTTCTAGAACAATCATTGTCTACATCTTACGATATTTGATGAGGACGGTGGAGTCTCTATGAGTTTGTCCAGAGTTCCAGGATACTGATTCCTAAAACCAAATTTGCTATCAAAACTGGGAGTTCAGAAAATTCAAGGGTACAGATATTATTGTCTTAGCTTTATGGAAGACTTGCACGCAGTTTAGTTTCAGAGCAAAGAAAAGACCAAAAACAGGATGGATTGATTGATTTCAAGAGGCAAACAGAAATATCATACAATATCAATGACCAAAAAAGTACCCCAAGAAGACATTTTCCTATAAAAAGAACAGGTGGAAGAATAATCCATCAAGAACTCAGTACACCGGGATGGTTAACCCGGTCAACAAATGCCCGCAGAAGTCGGATGTGTCGGCCTAACGGCACAAGAACACAGCTTTGCTGTAAACAGGCACAACGCAATCACATCCGGGAATAAAAAACACTGGATGAACGCAAAGAAGAAGAAGAAGAGGAAGAACTCAGTACCACTTGTGGACAGAAATAGATAGGCAGAAACAAAAGTGATGGTTATTCTATTTAAAATTGACATGTCCTTAGCAGGACATCGTGATCATCCCTATGTTGATTTTCTAGACAATTGTATGTACCATTGACCAGTGTATGGAATGAACCCACAACACCTCCATAAACACACAGGAAGTTTAAGAGCAATCTTAACCTTTTGGCCAATCTGACCTCAGGTTATTCTATATAGTTTTAAGTTCACCTTTATAAAAAAAACTATGAATGCATGACAATTCTAGCTTTTTCAAAAATTATGTGTAATTGTTATACTTACAATTCTGCAAAACAAACATATACATAAACATCAACATATCAAGTATACAAACAAATTATATCAGCAGTTGGAAACTGCTATGGTCATTACTTAATTCACATGCACAGACAACAGTGTGAAGACAACAGTTAACCATGAGGAAGCTGGAAACATGGTAAAGTTAGTGATCAGTCTTAAAGCCAAATACAGCATATCCGTGGCAGAAAGCCTCTAACAGGTTTCATAGCAGAAAATAAAATAAAACAATCAGTTGTTCTTTTTAATAGCGAAATAAACAGGGCAAACTCATAGAACAATATGATAAATGTGACTATTTCAGTCCATAGATAGTGGAATTGTATAGATCTACAAATGATTTGTGAGAACATGCATCTTTCCTGTGGCAACATACGGTTGTGAGACCATGGACTCAACCACTAACACTAAAGTCCAGTTTTAACTGAAATGTTACAGAAAAGTTCTCAGAATATTTCTGAAGAAGAAGAAGAAAAATACTGACATTTTACAAGATCTGAACAAGAAAACTGGCTCATAAACAACTTCATGTATGGGAAACTGAAATACTTTGGCCATATTAAACATCACAGGGGTTTGGAAAGAACAGTGATGGAAGGCATGGAACGAGAAGCAGGGGTTGACCAACGTGAAGATGGACACAGGACATTGCAGACACCTGGAACATGAAGATGGACACAGGTCATTGCAGACACCTGGACATGAAGATGGACACAGGACATTGCAGACACCTGGAACATGAAGATGGACACAGGACATTGCAGACACCTGGAACATGACGATGGACACAGGACATTGCAGACACCTGAAACATGAAGATGGACACAGGACATTGCAGACACCTGGAACATGAAGATGGACACAGGACATTGCAGACACCTGGACATGAAAATGGACACAGGACATTGCAGACACCTGGAACATGAAGATGAACACAGGACATTGCAGACGCCTGGAACATGAAGATGGACACAGGACATTGCAGACACCTGGAACATGACGATGGACACAGGACATTGGCAGACACCTGAAACATGAAGATGGACACAGGACATTGCAGACACCTGGAACATGATGGACACAGGACATTGCAGACACCTGGAACATGAAGATGGACACAGGACATTGCAGACACCTGGAACATGGATGGACACAGGAAATTGCAGACACCTGAAACATGAAGATGGACATAGGACATTGCAGACACCTGGAACATGAAGATGGACACAGGACATTGCAGACACCTGGAACATGACGATGTATGAGGAAGAACTGGCATGGGATTGAATATCTTTCCAGTGATGAAAGTGACCATCTGCTAAGAACATCCAGATCATAACAAATGAGAACCAAATGGCTAAAACCATGCCACAGCTCAACATAATAGAGACAGCAGCTTACACCAACAGCAGATCAAATATGTATATACAAGGAGAAGTCAATAAGTAAGTCACAAATGGCTGTAGAAAAATAACTAAATATGATAACAACTTGAAACCAGTTTATTTTTATACATACATTGTCCCTTTATTTCTCAACATAATTTCCATCAACACTGATGCACCTATCCCATCATTTTATCAGTCCTCCCAAACCGGCTGCATAGAACTGCGTGCTCTGTTTTCTAAACCACGTTTTCACTTCAGATTCAACTTCGGCGTCATTCGTGAAATCTCTCCTACCAAGGTGGGTTTTCAGTAGACCAAAAAGGTGGAAATCACTAGGGGCTAAGTCGGGGATGTAAGGTTGATTTTCCTGAACTTCCCAGCTTGGTTACTTTTCTCCTGAGTTAATCGAGCCGTATGTGGTCTGGCATAGTCATGAAGAAGCAACACTCCTTTAGTCAGCAGTCCTGGATGTTTTCTTCGAATTGCATCAAGAAGCATCGATAAAATTTAACAGTACGATTCAGAATTCACATTATCACCTTTCTTCTTGAAATTGGTTAAAAGAATTCCTTGACAATCCCAGAACACTGTCATCATAACTTTCCCTGCTGATGGCGTAACCTTGAATTTTTGGACAAGGCGAAGAAGGATATTTTCTACCCAGCTATGCACCCCTTTACGGGAAGAATATTTGTCAGCATAAACAGGAAGCATTTCCTTATGAACGTTTTAGCAGGCAGTCCTTTTGCCCACAAAAAACGCACAACAGCACGTTGCTCTTATGCGCATGAGACAACTAGCGCCACCTGACAAACGGGAATATAAAGTTCGATGTTGCTATCACCTAATGACACCTATAGAAAACACCAACTACATTTACCTGCCATCCCACAGAACTGTGTGACTTACTTATTGACTCACCCTTGTACTTATATGAATATATTTTGTTAACAAGAGGAGAACCAACAAACACCCACCTGTATTTTCCAGTAAAGTTTTGGGTGTGTTTGATCTATTGATAATATCAATCAGTTGTGGAAGAACCATCTGGATAAATGGCTGCATATCTGCTCCTGCAATCATAAATAAATAGCAATATATTCAAATATTTCCTAACACCTTAAACAACAAGCTAAAATATCATTCTCCTTTCTTGTCTGACCTGGCCGTTTGAAAAGTGATAAAACATTATGAAGGAAACAACTTTGACCTATCTATTTCTTCTCACAATGTGCCAAAAAAATATTGCTGGTTGATTCCAAATCAATTTACCGTTTTCATTTGTTTCATGCAGGACTTGTTAATTGGTTTTCTGTCTTCCATGGTATTCTTTGCATTTTCTTCAGAAACTACATTCCCACATCAGGTGTCTCGGTTGTCTCTTTATTGTCCATGTTTCACATGCATTTAAAAATACTGCTATTAAGTGTGTGTTGTTTGCCTAGTATTTAGAACTCAATTTAGTAATGACAGAACAATGAAATAACTAGCATGAACAATAAATATACAGGTGTTGACACCCATAGAAGCACAGGAAAGGAGTAGACACCCATAGAAGCAGATGAAAGAAGTAGATTAGAGGACACAATAGAAAATATAAACAATGACATATATTTTAATATATAACTAACCCATTTTAATGGCAATCTCTCCAATAGCCCAGGTTGCATTGTTACACACTGAGATTAACTCTGGCTTCAGGTTCGCCCCTAAGATTGGCATGAAATCCGCTAAAACAAAACAGCCAACAAATAACAAAATTAGTTAATTAAAATGATAAAACTAAGGAACCCCAAATCAACAATGTCAGTTATCGAAATGTATGTACATATGAAGAAGGAATTTACCTACTTTACTTAAATTATGTTTCTTAGAAGAACAAAATGCAGAACAAGTTAATAAATGTATCTGTCTGGGGCAAACTGTAACAGAAGATGTCCATGTGACACAGGCATTAGAGCTATGGTGGCACAGATGTATTAGTGAAAAACAATATATCATAACTGCAAATAATATATAACTTGATCTAGTGATGAGAATCTTTTGTATGCACATCTGGCCAGTTGCATTATATGGTTCTGAACTATGGACACTACATAAACAAGGTGGAAAACATATAGAGGCATTCAATAGGTGATATCGCACAATGATAAGAGCCAGATGGATTGAAAAACTGAAAAATGAACAAGTTCTTAAAAATACAACAGAATTACACTTATAATCAAAAAGTAAACACATTCATGGCTAAGATGTACCCTAAGACACGAAGGCAATCAAAGAAAGTATTGGAGAGTACAATAGTGGGGAAAGAAGAAAGGATTGACCAAGGACAACATTTATAAAACAGGCATACAAAATCTATCAATGCAGACACACACATGGAACTAGACAGACAACGATGAAATAATATGAACAGGATGCTCCAAGTGTTGATGAAATGTGTAGAAAAATTCACACCACAATTTATTAGAAATCAAATGAAACATTCTTTGTTCACACGGCAAGCACTGAAAAATGCAACATTACTACCACTAATAGGAAGTTAGAGAAAATCACAGAATCTGAGGAAAGTGGACAATCCTGGCAACATGGTTTGGAAAGCACATGAACTGCCATATAGTGTTTGAGAAAGGAAGTTGTGCAGAGGCGTGGTCTTACACACCAGCTGACGCGACATCTGAAGATGATTACTAATAAAAACAAATTTAACTACTACCTTGATGAAAAGTATTCTTCATTATGTCCTAATACAGTAACGGAATGTATACAAACAAGTTCACAGCTAGTCTTGTGTTAATTAGAAAAATATGCAGGACTTACAGATGCATGGGCGGACATGCTGGAAACATGCTTTAGTTAGGTCACCAAGAAGAGCAAATGAGCTCTGTCTGACTTCAGGCATCGGGTCCTGCTTGGATGCAATAAAATAACAATAACAGATTAAACAAGAAAGGAGAAAAACAACTAACAAGTTTCTTGCACATAAAGCATTATTTTATTAGTTTTTAAAATGTTTATTGTAGATTACCTCCTAATGTAAACAACAACAGTTACAAAGAAACATTTACAGAAATTGACTAACTCACGGAAGAAAAGAAAAATAGGATATAACAGAACAACTGAAATCTAAAGAAACCAGATTCTAAGCTGTCACCTCCAAAAGACATCAGTGCCTGGCCGAGGGAACAAGCGAACTTCAGTGCTCAACATGCAAGACACACTTTTAGTAAAGATGAAATTGATTCTTCTTCTTTCGTTCCATCCATCCATCATGTGCCATGCCGGTAAGCGTGGACGGTCATGTTCTGCCATCTCACTCGATCACCAGAGCCGTGGATCAGCTCCGTGTTCCTGTCTCGACCATGCCACGAGGCCAAGCCATCCAGGTACTTGCTTCTAGGTCTTCCCCTGGGTTTGTTCCCCTCAATCTTACCAGTTGTCACCAAGTTCTCCAAATCATTTCTTCTCATAAAAGCCAAAAAAACTGACTCTACGTCTAATGTCTCTAATCAGTTTACGATCTTCATTTGTTTCTTGAAGGACTTTTTCATTGATCTTTCTGGCTGTCCATGGTATTCTTTGCATTTTCCTCAGAAACCACATTCCTACAGCCATCAGATGTTTTTCTGCTTGACTGAAAGTTTCTTTCGTTCACCTGAAATAAACTGTCCACTTCTCCAATTTTATTTCTTTTATAAATTTCAAGGTCTTCTTTTAGCTTACTCAGTGGTCCAAACAATTTAGCTTCCCATGTTTCTTTAGACCAATAGCTATCTTGATGTGTTGTATACGGGACAGTCTTGGAGTACATTATCTGCTGTCAGGGGTGCTAATCAAAGTGACTGTATTGCTAATCTTAAATTGTGTATACATATGGCTGCTTAATTGATTGAGTTGTATTCTTGGGATCAGAGTAATGATTTGTTCCAGCCTGTTCATAACAAGGTAATTATCTTCAGCTGGTATTGTGCTGATTCTTCCTGCCTTCCACAAGTTTGCACCAAATGTATTCTGTTAACCTGCTTAGTATTATCTATTTTCAACCCCATCTCACATGGTTAATTAACATTAGCCATTAAACTTTTTTTTTTACCACATCTGTTAATATTATACTATATAAACTTATAAAACACTGTCATCTTTTAATATCATACTATATAAACTTAAGAGACACTGATACAGATCAGCCGACAGTCGTATCTCTAATGTTAAGATGTGCAAACATACCTGCACACACTGGTAGAGCAGCTTCAAAGTAGAACAATCCGCCACAAGCCCTTCAATATGTCCTTCCAGGCCCTCTGCAAGCCCCGAAAGTAAATCTAGAGCAACAATCATAAAGTCCTTATCAGGGGCTTCATACTGGTCTGGCTGGATCATATTTGCCTGAAAGAAAATAAATCATTAAGTACAACAGCAATATTTTTAAGATCATTCTGTTATAGACATAATTAGGAGGGTAAGTCAGTGAGCCACAAAACGATGTAGTTCGGAAATGGTTTTTTGCCAGTTTATAAATGTGTCACTATGTGGCATATCTATTTAGCTTGCTGCCTATGTGTGGCAGATGACAACTGATACAACTGAGTCGCATTGCATGGTGTTGAAAACGCCAGCCATACTTGAAGATTGCACTACTGAAGAACAGCATATGCTCTGAGGATTTTCTTTGGGTTAGAGATAAGGAAAAGTTGCATATCTAAGGCAGCATTATCATGAAAAATGACACTAGGTGGCAAATGATTCGCCGGTGATAAAGAAGTTGAGTGTGAGGTGCAAACGCTACTTAGGCAGCAGACCAAAGAACAAAGACTTCTATGGTTCTGATAAAATGATGGAATAAAAGCACCAATGTTCATGGAGATCATATTGAAAAAACAAGGATTAAGTATAATAATAAATGGTTTTTAAGTTCACATCTCGTGTAGCTTCTTGTACATACTAAACTGTGTTGTGACTTACCATCATATAACTATGAGTGGATTCTGATATCCATACATTAGGATTCTTGCTGGTGACATGAGTTCATGCACTGTGTTGATTGACTCCTTGTACAGGAGGCGGCTCCAGCACCCATGAGTGTTATCCATGGATGCATAATCGTGGACCTTTACAAACCTCTAACTACTCTACCATATAAAAAGAATAAAAGTAGGGATCATTTCCTGTAATAAAACTTACGTAATTTTGTGCCAGAGTCTGCTCCACAAGACAAACACATCTGCGATACACGGGTTCACAGTACGGTAAAAATCCCAACTGCAAGGCTGTGGCCACACTTGACAAACACTGTGAAAGAGCATTATAACAAGATACACATACAAAATGTATTTTGGCAGCAGCTTATTAAAGTGTATATAGAATGTTTGGAGGGTATTCAAATAAAGTGTCCATTCATCCACCCATTTTGTCTGTCTCTGTCCACTGGTGGTTGCATGTCGTGCTCAAGTAGAAACAAATTGTGAGAAGGCTTTCTGAAAGTTAGTTGTGCAGCTGTTGGTACGGTTAAAATCATTAACTAATAGCTACTAGTACTGATGTCGAAGAGCAGGGTTGTCTACTCTTGGCAGTCCAATGGCATTCTTATGAAAGCAGGGGCTCCAAGAACCCACTAAGTGTTTGTAACAGTTAGTCATGGCTGTGTACATTCTTCCTGATATTCGAAAGTGCAGGGCACTTGAAGAAATGGTGATTGATGGTTTCATAGGATGAGAGCAGTGATCCCGCAGGGGTACATGTCAGGGATTGATAGGGTTTAGATGGATTCTAGAATAACCTTTTAAAACATAAAAATTAAGCTCTGGTTTTTTAGGCTAAAGGCAATAATGTTGTCATTGACTGTTAGTTGGAGTTAGCTGTATATTCTTTACAAGACATCCCAATTAGCCCCAGTATTTTCCTTGGCCGGTTGTGATTTACTAGTCACCTGTTATTTCAGTAGTCTGCCATTGCTTTCTGAATGGTTGGGGCTTTTCAATAAAACGAGTTTGGTCCACTGTTCCCTTAGCCATCTGTTAAGCCAGTCTTCTCTTGCCTTCCTGAGAACCCATTGGACTGTTCTAATTCTGCATAGTCTGTCCCTTTACTGTTTCACAGCATCTACTTTAGCATGTCTATCAGCTTTCTCATTTCCCATGAGATCATACTGTCACTAAGAACGTGTGCAGGATGCTATCATGTTGTGGTTTGCTCTTTCATTAGTTATGTCTTTGCTTTCATATGGAGCATTTTTCTGCATCATCATGACAGTCAAGACATCACTGAAATATCACAACATCAAATGGTCAAACTGCTGACGTAGCAGTTCTTCTTCTTCTTCCTCTTCGTACATCCGGATTTTTTTTTCTGGACGTGACTGCGCTGTGCCTGTTTACAGCAGAGCTGCGTTCTTGCGCCGTTAGGCCGACTTCTGCGGGCATTTGTTCACCGGGTTAACCTTCCCAGAATGTAGCAGTTCAATTGTAGTTCTTTTTTTTTTCCTTTTTTTTCAATAGTAATTCTTAAAAATAACTATCAAATGTGCTTCCATTGCTAGTCATCTGGATCCTTTTCCAATATTCACTGAAGTAGATTCTTTTATATAATAACAGAGATAAGATGACTTAGAAGAGCTGCAGGGGTAATTGTGATAATTAGAATAAGGAACATGAACATGAAAAGACTAGGTCTGAAGCCAGTCATACAACTCCTTAAACAACAACAGATTAAATGGTTTGGCCACCTCAAAATAATGCACTCGTACTATCTACTGCAAAGAGCTACATTGAAGAAATATGATGGAGATAGAGCAAAGGAAAGACAATGCATAATAAGATGGAGTGATGATATCAAGAAGAGAAACGAAGATCAATCTATAAAGCACACTGGAAAAAGTGTAAAAAAGATCCTTACATTTCCCCCTAACACCTCACTGAGGTAAATGGAGGAAGAGAAGGAAAAGAATATTCTTTTACCACTTCAATACTATCACTTACTGCAAGCATAATTTTCAGCAAGGCATATGCATGATCTGTAACCGGACGGCAAAGAGTAAGAGCTATTGAGCTCACCATGCTCACATATAAGACAGGCATATTCTTGCAATATGAAAATAACATGCTGGGAAATGTCTCAAAACTAAATCAATAACATAATCTAAATGGTGATATCCAGCAATGGACAATGAATAACAATTAAAAGTGTATATGAGAAATTGGGATACAGGTCTCACACGCTCTGTGACCTATCTGCAATTATTTTCTCCTTTGTCTTTATACCATTTCTGATATTTGCCGTCCACGCAAAACATTCGATGGCGACTTGCTCCCAATGTGCATTATCAATCATGTCTCGCTTACACACATCTTTGTATTGTAGTATAGGCCGACCCAGAGATCTCTTACCCATCTGTAATTCACCAAAAATGATGTCCTTTGGTATTCTACCATCATCCATCCTCCTAATGTGTCCTATCCATCTAAGTCACGGTGTCTGTGATTTACTAGACAATTTTTTAGCTCAATAGTTTGCCATTACTTTCTGAACAGCCGATGCCTCATATTATAGACATTAATGCAAAGCGGCCTGCTTCCAAACTGCATGCGTTTGATTTCAAAGGAGAGGTCAGTATGGTGCTGCACATGACATTAACTATGCTTACCTCCAACAATGGAAATAAATCCTTTTCCTCATCTTTCAGCATATTCCACTTCTGAATTAGTGGAGGCATCAGCATATTTACATATTCCTGAGAAATAAGGCACACACATTTCAAAAACAAGCAGGGACAACATCGCACTTTCATACATAATGTTAACTGTGAACAATACATTCACATATCAATGCCAGTTACACATTTTTTCCCCCCGCATATCCTTTACAGGACATTGCAGTCAACACTAGAATTTTTCAGCTGCTGTTGATGTCTTGGCAAGATTATGCTCAGTAGTTTGCCATTGCTTTCTGAGCGAGTGGCTCACATACCCCTGTAAGTAACCAATGCCGCACAATCCGCTACCGAATCTCGCACAGCTACATTACCCATGTGAATATATGGGAATACGGAGAACGTTGTTAACCCCTAGGCCAGGGAGACCGGCAGTTACACATTAAGGGCCTGAAATAGTCATAACACAAAATGTTTGTGTTATGTAAAATGTTTACATTATTTTAAAAACACTTGTTAAGAGGCCAAAAAATCTGTCAGGCCCAGACAGCTGTTATGTTAGCATCATCTATATTAATGAGATGTGCCTAATAAATATTTGGGTCTGCAGGAGTTAATCTAATACTGTGGGACAGCAGATGTTAAAGCAACAATTTGAATTCAGTGGGTTAATCTGTCAACCATCTGAGACAAAGTAAGGTAATGAATGGTACATAATGAATGAAGGCATCATGGGTTTAAGTTACTAGACCCTTCCATTTTATCTGTGACTGAATGGTAGACGGGATGCTATATAGCCAGCATCACCAGACAGTGCAAGACACCTTGAGGTTGCCAGATAAATCTCTAGTATCCACTCTATGAGGATCGGTCCATCCCTAGACCCCCTTCCCCTTTACCCCCATTGGGGCACATACCCTCGACCAACTCATGCTAAGCTGATCTATCTTTTGCTGTCCCCTGCAGCTCATTCAATGCCGTCCCCATATTTGTCACGTCTTTAATTATCTTCTCCATGTGATTTTAAAGTCTCCCTCCATCTCATTAGCCCTGTGGGTTACAGACAACTGACTTTCTAGTTATGCCAGTATTGGCTTTTCTCAATATGTATAGTATCTAATGTCAGTATCTTTTCCCACATCTCTTGATTCACCATTGTTTGCTTATGTCTATCCATAAGCTTCACATTCATGGTCCTGTCACACCATTTTAGTCCTATGACTCCTAGATAAATTGCCCACAAATTATATGCCAATGCTAGGAGCTGAACTTCAGACCACTCACTGTGAGGTCCAAGGAGTTATACTACTTTGATTCTGTTACTTTACATCAACTAACAAAAGAATTATAAATCGCCTTTTCTAACGCAGTAATGTAGTGCTAGATCATCGCCTGCCAACTGGTCTATCCATTGGTCCAGCACCAGAAGTCTAATCAGTCTTAAGGTATGTAAAAAGGTCCTTTATTTCACTTTTACCAAATGCCCAATGCGTCTTGCGGTGTGAAAAAGGGAGCCAATTACTTTTTTTCTCCAAAGTAACTCTTTGTGCCATTTGCAACTAGTTAAACCATAACCTTACATCTTCCAGTCTCACACGTTGGACAGCATCAGACAGTCTATGGATAGAGATGGTGAAGGTGTGGACAACTTCATCATTTGTACACAAAAGTAACTTACGGGTTTGTTCAAGTGGTGTCCCACAGAGTCAGCCAATGTTCCAATCGCATCGTATAAAATGAGCAGATTCTTGTGCTGAAGAGTACAAATGAAAATTCTTGTGTAAGAAGTGCCACATTTACATACCTATATATAGCAACAACAAAAAACAGATTAACACATAATATTTTTTAACATGTTAAATGTTTTTACAGGATTAACAAATGCTTTTCTGACTGCAGTCAGAATTATATGTACATCTCTATGTGTTTATACAGTGGCTAGCACATGTTTGTAAACCCAGAGGTCATGTGTTCAAATCCCCCTAGAGGCTGGAATTAACCCCAGGCTGACCTAGCCTAAAATGGTACCAGGAAATGTCCTGCTAGTAAAGACGGCCGGCATAACACTGATCACTTTACCCATCGTGTGCCGATTCGTCTATAAAAATATGGGGCTTGCACCATTTACACAATGTGCCTCAATGTGTGGGAAGAGGGTTCTTTACTTGTATTGTTATATATATTTATGCCTGTTTAGAAATTAAATGTATAACGTCTGTAATCTGTATTAACGTTTATAAAAATATGGGGCTTGCACCATTTACACAATGTGCGGGAAGAGGGTTCTTTACTTGTATTGTTATATATATATTTATGCCTGTTGAGAAATTAACTGTAAGCATACAAGTAATCATCATCTCACAAGATAGCTGGAAGAGGTCAATTAATGAATATACTTACAAATGGACCTGTCTGTAAGACATGCATTCAGATCAGCATCAACAGATACAATAGGCCAGAAAGAACCTTTATAACTAGCCAGCCCTTGGGCTAATAAATGTGAATGAAGAATACTGATAGTTGACACATCATTAACATGATGTGTTCCTGCACTCACCTGATATTTCCCAAAAGCAAACACCAAGGTTTCTAGAATATATCCCAGATAAGGCACCAACTCTGTACAAGCCTCCTCTTCAAGTGTTGCAAATGCAGAACAGGCAGCTTCTTGCACTCTCTTGTTTGCGTCCAAAATCCGCTTCAGAAGCTTAGAAAGATATTGCATTTTTATTAAACGAAGTACTATGGAAGTGGCGGGGATAGGGGGTATAATCTATCAAAGAAGAAGTAACGCACATTCTAAGTTCCTGTGAGCCTATGGGACACCCTCGGATGAAGTAGAATATCTGTTTAACATCCCCCCTCCCCGGCTACCACACACAGAGGGTAACTATGAAACAATGGTTCGCAGGTAGATAAGTGAACTTAAAAGCAGCCGACAGTTTGATTATAGTCCCAAGTTCTCAGTGGTGGGCACAGGAATCTCTTTTTAGTGACAATGGTTGAGGTCACTGAAAAGTATGGTCATTGACAAGAAAGAAAGCGATAGTTGACCATCTCCTCTACAGATGCCTAGAAAACTAATGCAGTCAAAGAGAAAGGCTATTATGAGGGACAAGTCACTGGATGATGATGATAAAGTAATGACAGGGATCTCCATTTTTAGTTAATACTAGTGTTCTAGACAGTGTTCTTGATACTTCATCTTCAGTATCCAATCAACTAAGATGGGTGATCATATCTCCATAACCTTCCCACTCGTGTTATCAGAGTCCCATCATATAGTTGAATACTGTTCAGTACCTTTTCTTTTTTTCTATTAATCCTGTCAGTGTATTCCATTACTATTATGGTTAAAGAATGACTGTTTCTGTCTGATATCTATACCCAGTTATCTATACCAGCGTCCTGGTCTCATTTGTGACATTTTCAATACTCTTATTGGATGTTCAAATTGTGTAGATATAAAAAATACCCACCCAGTATGACGTTGCAAGCATAAGTTTTCAAATTTTTAAATGTAAATAATAGATTTTTCTATTAAATCTACCAATTGTTACAGTGTTTTCCAGTCCCCTTAATGCAGGCACTCGGAAAACAACAACAGAGCCAGCTGTTCCTATACAATAACAAGGCAATACAATATTATAAGTATCTCATTCAGTAGTTAAGTAGTTCTAACTAGGGAAGACTACTCATAGGCAATAATTGAAATCTAAACAAGGCCACCAGATCCAATAGTCAGTGACCACTCTATCACAGGTGATAATACAATGCTGTTACTTATGCAACAAACAAGAATCATAATGCCATCATAAAGTGAACTATGTTGCACCAATCTGTCAAATCCATAGCCCAGTACAACCAATGTCAATAGAAATTTCTGTCAGAATGATTATTTTCAGATTACCTGTATGCCTGTTTCTTTAGATCCCTAAACTTCAACTGTATAGTTTTAAAGACTCTGCCAGTAGGTAATTTACCACCTGCAAAAACCTTTGGTAGCCGAGGACCTATAGAACCAGGGGGATCCCCGGGAAGGTTAACCCGGTCAACAAATACCCGCAGAAGTCGGATGTGTCGGCCTAACAGAGCAAGAACGCAGCTCTGCTGTAAACAGGCACAACGCAATCACGTCCGGAAAAAAACTCCGGATGAACGCAGAAGAAGAACAGAGGGATAAAGACAGAAGAGAAGAGAGATAAGTCTTGAGGGTCATGGGGACACAAACTACTCTACCAGTGCTAGCTGGTGATATGGAAGAAGAAAAATACGAAACATCAAGTGTGTAACATATTGTATTACCTCTGTCATCAGTGGCTTGAGATAGCTATCATGGGGTTGCCCAACCACCCAGTGAGCATAACGGCTCAGTGTCCAGCAGGTGATTGACCTGACCAGTGCCTTCTTGTCGGACAGGCAGCTGATGAGGTAAGGTACCAGCTCAGGCAGGTGTGGGATCATGCCATTCATGCAACCTTCAGCAATGGCCCCCAGGACTAGGATGCCAGACTCCTTCACTTCCCAGTCGACGTGAAACAAAATGTCTTTCAAGATTGGAAGCGCCACAGGTAGGATATCATCATGAAATACGTTAGCTAGAACATCCAGCGCAGCTGCAGAACATTTTCCTGAAATCAATATAAAACAATTATAATTAGTCAAAATACATACAAACAGGAACAACTAGAAGTCAAGTTTATATCAATCAATCAATCATGTGCCATGCCGGAAAGCGTGGGCGGTCATGACTCGCCATTTCACTCAATCACCAGTGTCGTGGATCAGCTCAGTGTTCCTGTCTCGTCCATGCCACGTGGCCAAGCCATCCAGGTATTTTCCTCTCGGTCTTCCGAGTTTATATATAAAAGAAAAACAATTATATTATCCAGTTCTAAACCGAAGCACAGATAAACAAATTTAACATGGAGAAGAAAGGTAAAGTAAAAAACACTAGCTATATGGCTCATAATTAAGAGGCTTTCTCACATATTCATCCATCATGTGCCATGCCGGTAAGTGTGGGCTGTCATGATTCGCCATTTCACTTGATCACCAATATAAATATACCAAATACAAGAACCAGATACAGAAATGTTAATATTCAATAGTTTAAAAAAAACATACATGACACACAGAAGAAGATATGTCAGGTACGTAAAGTATATAGGAAGCCTCATTGATGTTTTCAGTGTATTAACTCTGAGCTGTCAAAATGGGGCTCATCGGCAGAAAACAGTACAAACTTAATTTTCTTCATCGAGTTTTCTGTCATTCCGCATCTATTTTTGTAATGGCTACCCTCACATTCACCCTATCTCAATGTTACCGCAGTATACAGTCATTCCATGTCACATCAACAGGCATGCAAAAGTTAGTTGCATATCCTTTACAGTACCTCGCTGTCATCCCGAGAATTCTTTTGACTGTTTGTGATTATTTTGGCAAGTTTACTTTCAGTAGTTTGCCACTGCTTCCCGAATGACCATAACTCATACCACTGTATGAAAACCAACACAAGACAGTCTGCTTCCAAATCACCCGCAGGGTTCCAAATGTTGCTGTATGTAGCCGAGGCGCGGTGTTGGGGTGAGCGCCCAACATTGCTCAAATACCTCAATGGATCGTGAATACATAACCTATGCAGCAAAAGTCCAACTCCTGGCCTTCACGTGGCGGACCTGTTGAAACTAACATGAGAAGGGGCGACGGCGAGTCTCTGGCGCCGGAAAATAACCAGTATGCTCTAGATGTGTATGCACGTACATGCATGCGCAGACAGGTGTGTGCGCGCGTACACATCTACACTCGAGTGAGACCACAGTCTGCTCTAGCAAAGAAAGGTGCTGAAGACGGAGGCAACCAGCCAAGAGGCGCACCACAGAAATCAGGATGCCACGCAATCACGCAAAATGGAGTATGTCGACTACTGCTAATCGTTATGGTGCTCGCCCTGCTTTGGACCCCCAGGCAGGTGCAGTGCCGGGCCCTATGTCTCGAAAGGGTCCAACCCCAACTACTGGAGGTCCTTCTCAGATGTCCTGTGGAGCCAGGGGACATGAGAATAGGACGACTGGCCATACTAAACGAAGACTTAAAATAATGCACTGGAATGCGGAGGGAGTCAGCAACAAAAAAATAGAATTAGAAAAAATCTTGGACCAAGAAAAAGTAAGCATATGTTGCTTGCAAGAAACTCACCTCAATGAAA
Source organism: Cepaea nemoralis (assembly GCA_014155875.1). NCBI lineage: Eukaryota > Metazoa > Mollusca > Gastropoda > Stylommatophora > Helicidae > Cepaea > Cepaea nemoralis. Next base: position 291,510 of record JACEFZ010006914.1, on the reverse strand, counting down.
ATATAGCCTTCAAAATCAGAGGCTACCAGTGTTACCGATCTGACCGAAAGAACAGGCGAAAAGGTGGGATACTGACCCTTGTAAGAAATAACATCATGGCTTCCCAAATCAAAGTCTACATGGAAGGGGCTGAGTATCAGACACTTAAACTTAAGACAGGTAATACAGATCTACATCTGATCAATTACTACTGTCCAAGTGACCGCCCACAGGCACTGGACACTCTGCCACTAAAAGAAAAAATGATTGTGTGTGGCGATTTCAACAGCCACTCGCAGAGCTGGGGCTATGATCACATGGACCAGAGAGGAGAGAGACTGGAAGACTGGCAGGATGAGAATAGATTCATGTTGATTAACAAGCCGTCCGACCCACATACTTTCTACTCGAGATCATGGCACTCTACAACTACACCTGACCTGGCTTTTCATTCACCAGACCTGGAGTGGAACATTACACGAACTGTTGGGAAACAACTTGGTGGCAGTGACCATCGGCCAGTCTTTCTAACCGTAGAAAATGAGCTTGTAAGTGAAAGCAGCACCCTCTCGAGGTGGAACTACAAGAAAGCAGACTGGGCAATGTACAAGCATCGCACCAGCATACTGGTTAGAAACCTGAACACTGAGAAAGACATAAATAAAGCAGTTGAAGAGTTTGGGAAATGCATACTACAGGCAGAGCGAGAAACAGTACCAAGAGGAGCCCGTAAACAATATAAACCCTACTGGAGTAGTGAACTGGAACAGTTGCATAATGATGTTGAAGTGTGTAGAAAGCAAGCAGAGGCCACACCCAGCCAAGAGCACCACAATAAATTCCAGCATGCAAAAGCCAAATTTCAAAGGGCCAAGCTGCAGGCTAGACGGAAAAGCTGGCAGGAGAAAACAGAGTCTCTGAACTTTGAAAGAGACACAAGGAAATTGTGGAAGCTAATAAAACAGCTTAATGACGAGGGCACAGGGAGAAACTCAAAAATTGCGCTACATAAAGATGGAAAAATCTTAACAAGAAAGCAAGCAGCTGACCATTTTGCGGACTCGTTCGCACAAGATAGCAATATCAAAATTAGTCCAGAGAAACAAGAGATTCGAGAGAAACGACAACATACAGGACAGAAGGAAATAATACATGAGGTTCTGGAGGCACCCATCACAATCAGCGAACTGGAGCTAGCCATATCAAAACTGAAAATGAGAAAGTCACCAGGAGCTGATGGTATCTCCAATGAAATGATCAGGAACCTAGGAACAGAGGCCAAAACAAAGCTGTTGCAGATCTTCAATAACAGCTGGACCTTAGGCAGTGTTCCACAAGCCTGGAGAGAAGCAATCATGATACCCCTCCTAAAATCAGGGAAAGATGGTTCCATTGCCTCTAGCTACAGACCAATTAGCCTCACCAGCTGTCTCTGCAAAACACTGGAGCGCATCATCAATCACAGACTGCAGTGGTACATTGAAAGTAAAAACATCCTTGTGCCACAGCAGGCTGGCTTTAGGCAGTGCTACTCTACGGAAGATCAGACAACCTACCTCTCTCAAGAAATTGAGGATGCATTCCAAGAGAAGAAGCTGGTTCTTGCGGCATGGATAGATCTGAAGAAAGCCTTTGACAAAGTCTGGAAAGAAGGTCTGATGAAGAAACTGAGAAACTGCAAAGTCAATGGAAGAATGTACAAATGGGTGAAAGCATACTTGCACAACAGAAGAGCCCGAGTACAGATAGACGGACTCAAGAGCAAGAAAGTACTACTGCGTCACGGTGTCCCCCAGGGCGGAGTCTTGTCCCCCACACTTTTTCTAATCTTCATCAATGATCTTGTTGCTCACCTACCGCATGGAATTAAAGCGGCAATGTACGCCGATGACCTGGTTCTATGGAGCACAAATGAATATGCATCAGTGGCCACCAGATTGCTACAAAGAGCTGTAGATACATTTGCTGCATGGGCAAATAGATGGTGTGTCAGCATAAACACTGACAAGTGCAGCACAACCCTATTTACCCTCTCTCCAAAACAAAAGGCAGGGATCATCCAGATAAATGGAACACCCCTAAGAGAAGATAAAGAACCAACATACCTTGGAGTAACATTTGATGGCAAGCTGACATGGAGAAAGCACATCAACAAAGCAGTAGCAAAAGCCAGAAGGAAAATAGCCATCCTGAGAAAGCTAAGTGGAACCACATGGGGAGCCAGTACGAAAATACTTAGCAAAGTTTACCAACAGAGCATACGACCACACCTGGAATATGGGTCAACTGCGTGGTGTTCAGCATCAAATACCACACTACAAGAGCTGGACAAGGTGCAAAATCAAGCACTTAGAGTCACCACAGGAGGGATGAGATCAACCCCTATAGTGGAAATGGAGAAGATGGGGAGGACACAGGCACTGAGTGAGCGCAGAGATACGAAAACGCTAATACAAGCAGAAAAGTTCCTCAGCTTGCCAGGCCACCCTATGAAGAACAGATTTGAAAACCTAGCTATGGGGCGGTTGAAAAGAAGTAGTTTTATCCACCAGGCCAAACGACTCTGCAGAGAAACCACTGATCTGCCCACAGTTGGTATCCCCCTAACAACTATTCCAGAGCGAACTCCATGGAAAGATGAGCATAGACTATCGTTACAAATCCAGACAAAAGTGAGAGGAATATTTGACAAGGAAGAACAGAACAGTGTGCAGCGCAGAACAGCCACTCTCAGCTTCCTTGATGAAGAATACCCACAGGACCTCTGGATCCGAGTCTACACAGATGGGTCAGCACAAAATGCTGTTCGAAATGGAGGAGCGGGAGTGTACATAGAATACCCAAATAATACTAGGGACACAGCCAGGGTACCGACAGGAAAGTACTGCCATAACTATGATGCCGAAATTGAGGCAATCAAGATAGCAACAGAGAAATTACTAAATAACAGCAATGGTACTCAACCTGTGGTGCTACTAACAGATGCAAAATCAGTGCTCGAGGCGCTCCTCTCTGGGAAATTGCCAGTACTAAGGACACTACTTTCTGAACTTAGCAGTCAGCATAAAGTCACCATACAGTGGATACCATCCCACTGTGGAGTACCCGGAAACGACAGAGCTGATAAATTGGCTAAGGAAGGAGCCAAAGAGGAACAGCCTGATGTGCCCGTTACATACCACCAAAAGAAAAGAATGATCAAATCAGTCAGAAAGCCACCAAAACCTGCTCAAGATGACTACCACATTATGGACAGACCAGAACAAGTCATTATTCTGCGCCTCAGAACAGGACACAATAGATTGCGCAACCACATGTATACAAAATTCAAGATTGGTGAAACAGCCATGTGCACATGTGGATTGGCGTCGCAGACAGCAGAGCACATACTCCAAGACTGCCCAAAATATAACATATCTAGGCAAACCTTCTGGCCTAGAGAGACGACAGTGGAAGATAAACTCTATGGACCACTGTGTGAACTGAAAAAAACAGTTCAATTCATACAAGAGACGACATTGCAGATATAGACATATTTCAAGCGAACGAAAGAAGAAGAAGAATCACCCGCAGCTGTGTTTCAAACGTGGTGTGCGGGATTACAAATTGCGTTCATAACCCCTTTGCCACAGAGCCAGGCAGGTAAAAAAAGCTCACAATAAAAACAAAACCCACAGTATCCCCAAATGGAAGGAAAAAAACATGACATGATGAAATAAACAAAACTATACTCACTGAGATTCCAATCAGAGAGTGCTTCAACGTCATCATCATCAAACCCTTCATCTGCATCTCCTTCCTGCACAAACATGACAAACAAAAATACTAAAATACACAGCAAGTGAAATTTTCAATCTTTTTATTGCAATACATTATTGACACTTGAAATGAAAACAGCAGATGAATATGTAAACAGATCATTGACTCGCTTGCCCGCTGGACAGATGGCCATGTGTTTTAATCCCCTTTGAGGGCGAGACTTTGGCTCACAGGTCAACCCAGCCGAAACCAGGTGCAAGGAAGTCTCCTGGGAAGTAAAGGTGGCTAGGTATGATAGTGACATCACTCAACAGTGTTGATTGGTACCCAAAAAACAAATTGGGGATTAGCACCATATACCCTTTATTTAGTTTTATATTATCGACTCCTGCCACAGAAAACCTCAATAACTTATTTCAGTAAATATACATTTCTACATTAATAAAAACTGATGTAAAACAAAGATAGGACATGTAGAACAAAGACAGTGTATGTTCCAAAAAGATTCCCATCCCTCATAATGTAATAATTTTAAAGTGTTTATAAAATTATGTTTCAACCCCCAAAAAGTACAACTAGCATAGAAACTAATGAAACAAGTGTGTGTACAATGGACTCAATGGACACACACACAGACACAATGAACTCTGAATTCAGCACTATAGGGAAGAACCTGAGACAAATGTTGCAACCAAAATCTATCTACAACGTACCTCTTTTTCCCCTTTCTGGCTGTTATAGACTTTAGATTTGTGAAATCTCGGTTTGATGTCTGACTCTTTGTCCGGTATCATTTCATCCTCTTCCACATCTCCCTTTTAGAGAAGAGAAATAAGAGGTAAATAATTCATGTAATCGAGAAATTCTTATTGCATCACCAATACTACTGTAGACTTACTGCTACAAAATTGTAACATTGTTCGTTGTTAACATTATAAACCACTTTGTTAAGAAAGCATTGCCACAGGTGTGTACACATGAATATCTACGCCTTTTGGCACATGATGATTTGTGACAGTACCTGCTATGTTTACATAGTACAGCATAACAAGAATTGCAGACAATGGTGCAAATGACTTCTATCCCATCTAATTTTCTGAATTTGAGGAAAGCCATGTAACAACGTGGGTCTTTATACTGTTAAGTGACAGCCCTAGATGACTTCGGCTGGAGAGTAACTCCAGGAGAATGTGACATAAAAAGTAACTTAAGATTATACATAATGGCTATAAAAACTATATTCTTCTAGAGAATCTTGTACATGTGAAAATATTCTAAGTCCTTATTAGAGTTGGTTGGTAGGTAGGTTATGAATTATTTGGAAGACCGAATTGTAACTCTTAAAACTGAAGTTCAGGTGATCTAGATCCAGGTAAGGTCTTGCACCTATCAGAGTGAGGTTGATGAAGACCTTCCTCCCCACTCAGTACTAAAGTACCATCTCTAAGGGAGCTGTGTTGTGGAGCACTCCTCCTCTTCTCCCTGCTCAGACACCAGTAGGGTGTGCTAGACTAGTGCTGGAACTTCACACCTGTGGAGGTGCACATTAGGATCTAACCAGGTCATGATACAGCACAGCACATAGGGACTGGCTGGGGTTAGGCCTAGGGTGATCATGTTTCATTCATAGGTTTCAGGTATTTCACTGTCAACATACCCCGTGCGTGTGCACACACATGTGCGTGTATAAAAACAGGAAATTGGAGACACAAAATGTCCTGGGAAGTAAAGGCAGATAATCAGTCTAAAAAACATGGGACCAGCACCATATATCCATAACACCTCTGGGTGTGACAAGGGCTCCTTTACTGTCTATATGAATTTTCATAGTTTTAAAACCAAAAATAAATCCTTACCTTCAATAGTATGATGTCTATCTCTGAATATTTCATTCCATTAATCAGTATGGGCACCAGCCGATCTATGTGAGGACTCAACACTTCCCTGCACACTTTCTGTTCTGCCATGGATAGCCAAAATTCACAGGACTCTAATGCAACACTGTCATCTTCATCTTGGGTACGCTCCATCATGTACTGTAGATTATATCATCACTTCTTAACAATTTTGGCTAACATTCATTATGCACATCATAACTTAATAAATAAACCATCAGTGTTATTTCTTTGCCTTGTATTGCAAACCTATTTTATTTATTATTCCATATCTCATTTATCATGATCAATCTTACCAAAGCTACAGCGGGGAGTGTTTGAAAGTATGCTGTGAACGCAAAAAAAAAAAAAAAAGAAAAAAAAAAGAGGAAGTTCAACTATTCAATGGCCCTTTGAAAGTTGAACGGATGCAATGCATTCTCAGATATGAATGATGAAATAAAGGTCCTGTAGGCATAACACCATCAAACAAGACAGATTACCATTCGTGAGAACATGCCTCTTTTCTGCAGCAACACACAGATATGGGCCATGGGCCATTTTGAAGTCACTAAAAAGATACTCGGAAATTTTGAGCATAAAGAACTCTAAGCAGTTGAAAATCGTAGACTGCTGCCATTCTAAATCAGAAAAGCAACCTACACTAGCATATTGAGAGTATTCATTCTTTTATTTCATTAGTCTGACTAGTGTTAGATGTCATTTCACTATGCCTTTCCACTGTCCTCTATTCTCTATAAATGTCTTCAGAACAGGATGTTCTCTTTTTCCTCTTGCCCTGCTCCCTGTTCTCCAGTATTTTCAATGATAGACATCTGTGTCTCATATTATGTCCAAGCCGATATAAAACTTTGTGTACGTTCTTCAAGGGGTGCCTTTCCAATGTCTTTATTAATTTGTTCATTTCATCACTTTTCTGTCTACTTTATTTGTAATTTCTGCATATGGATTAGAATTAAAGGGAAAATCACAATTTCCCAGGAAAAAGTGTATGGGCATTCACAAAGTTCGATGTATTGAAATGACATATTTACACAACATGGATATCTCTATAAGTGCTCCAGTCTTCTCCCACAGATCAGACAAGAGAGCGTGGGAAAAAAAAAGATCAGAGGCTGTAACATCCATCTCTGGCTCAAGCAGACCAGGTTCACGGTGTTGACAAAATTTGTACAAAATAAGGAGAGAAAAAAAAATGGCATAATCTTCCCTAATCATGGACAAGTGGATCGAATGCATAGCCTTTTCGGACAAGGGTGAAAAACTTGGACCCGTTAAAATTTAAAATGTGTTTCGAAGTAGAAAATTTACCCCAAAAAATGTACAGGATATGTGATTCTGTTGTACACATATCTGGATCCTCACATGTGCCATAGAGGTTGAACAATGTGCTGAGATTCTCCTGGTGAGATCTATGACAGGAGACTGAAACACTTATGGAGATATCTGTGTGCAATGAAGGTGATCCTTTACACACTAAACACATCCTTGGCAAGTTAATGCAACAAATGTCTTCACTGCAATGGCCTTTATCCCACATGGCTTGGTCTTCTTTCAGCTGAGCTGCCTGTCAGAAACATCTCACAAACTCCCTAACCCCACTGATGACCCCAAGGGTCTCAGAAAAGTTGCCTTCATAAACTGAATAGGGGAAGTTCAAAAATAAAATCATAAACTTTGTAGTACAAGAAGGCAGCTTGACCACTTCGCCACCAATGCCCCTCCCAGCCAAATATTGTCCACGTAGGTCTTGCCCCAAAATAACTGATTCAACACTCTTTAATAGCATAGAAATGAGGATTGTCATTAAATAAATGAAACAATGTTCATACCTGAATGATCTGATTAATGTGAGGCAACAACCTGTCAATTCTCACTTCCACTAGCATCACAAGGGCCCTGCAGACGTTCTTTCTCACTTCTGAGTCTTTATCCTCCGCAAGGAAAAACAAGTTCTGTAACAGTTTTGCAAACATATGAATACTTCTGCAACTCAACAGATTAAATATTCTGAAACAATATAAATTAAAATTATGGAGCTGCATATGTTCTATCTCAGCATTGATTCTTACATCAGATTTGCATGAACTATTGACTTTCAATGTAGATCCTAGTTTCTATATATGAACTTGCACTGTAATCACCTGTTTTTCTTGACATTCCATGTGGCATACACTATAAGGTTGTTTAAATGCATCCATTTATTTTCTTCAGAACCAACCATACAATGCAGGTTGTTATATGTATTAAATTTACATTTATGTTAAATAATGTGAAATATTGACTCCCACAGAGAAATAATAGTGCTTAGTGAGAACCATCATCAATGCAATCTAGACAGGTCCATGGATGCTCCAATCTCCTCCTGAACATTCCCCCCAGCGTACAGCTGGCAGGTGATTTCAAGACTACCTAAATTGGACCAGGTCCATGGATGCTCCAATCTCCTCCTGAACATTCCCCCCAGTGTACAGCTGGCAGGTGATTTCAAGACTGCCTACATTGGACCAGGTCCATATTAAGACACTGGCTAGTGGAATGACTTACTAACAGATGTCTGGAGTTCAAGATCCAATATGAAGAGTGTTAGTCTAAGAGTTAAAAAATAAGTATGAGTGTTAACAAGTAGACAGAAATACAAGAAGTTAATGAGAACCTATGTATTGACACAATAGGTCATGTATTCGGCCTAGTTACAGAGCTTGAAGATTTACACTCCCAAACATTCCTTAAATGCAATTCTCCAGGGAAAGGTCAAGACATTTACCTGATGGCATGCTCCACATTAGATTGGCTTAACGATGCACATCGTTATCAGATATCGATGCAGAAAGAGAAGGCAATTGACCCTTGGCTTTCTAGAAAGGTGGTCGTGTTCAAATTATCCAAAGAATGAATGTGGCATGACAGGAATGTATTTTCAGAGAAGAAAAAACACTGCTTAGTTTGTCCACTATAGGTAATAATTATTATTACTGACATAAGCCTGGGTCACTGACATTGAGTTGAGTGACCGGGCAGGAGGAAGAATGGAGATGAGAGGGGGAGACAGGAAATTGACTGACCTGGCTACGAGGAAAACAATCAACCCTCAGAAATAATGGGGCGGATATGAGTGGAAATCCCCAAGGGGGGATGGGTCGAAAGAGAGTTGTGTTGTGTGAAGTCAAGAGACTGGAAGGGCAGTCAGAGAAGAGACCGACTGCGGGTCAGGTCGTTTAAGAGAGAGCTCCGCGGTGTGTTGTTCTTCTAGTTGTGAAGACAGGCCTGAACCCAGAGTGGGTTCTGTATTGAGTGTGGGCCAAACCCCAGAGTGGGTTCTATAGTTGAGCAGTGGCTCCAACCCAATGTGTGGGTTGTATTGTGGAAAAATCCAGCCGTGGATAGTAGCTGGATTACCTGTCTTATGGATTGAGATTAGAAGCAGGCCGTGAGAAGGAATTGATGTGTGCTGGTTAAATTGTGAGGAGGATATTCATATTCTATGGAGTACGTTATGTTTCTGGATGTATAAACCTGTTCCGTTTGTCCGTCTTATTTTTTGTAATAAAGGATTATGTGCGCCAACGGAATCTTGTTTAATGCCTGGTGAATATGCACTGCGGGGGTGAGTTACATTGCAAGACAGATATCTCCATTGACACACCATGAACATCGTTACCTAGACAACGACCATCACACAAAAACTTATCATCAATATCATGAACAGTATCATCGTGAGAACTTCGTGATATCATCATCAAGAGAAACGTGTGACAATTACCTTAGATTGAAGCTGTCGAGAGGAAGTAAACCTCACATTAAATGAAAGCTAAGTCAGATGAACTGACCTACTGGAGGTGTAAAACCTGGTATGACACACTTCCCTAAATATAAAAATTAAGAATTTCCAGAACTATTTTCATTCAGAACAATAATGCAGCAAGGAAAGGAGATAGTCATCCCATTCCATGATGCCCTACTTTGAAAACTCAATAAATGCAAAAGTCTAGCCATTGAAATCTCTGTTATGAGATTACCTTTACATTTGTCTAAAGTGCTTATTGTCCCACTAACGGCAAAGAGCATTTCATGTGTCCCAATCAACAACTTGCATTTACCAGCCACCCTGTTGGTTTAATTGTTTGTTTAGTATACAGGAGGACAATACTACCTGAACAAACTAGATTAAAATCTCTGGTGTTTATAACTTTCTTTGTTTTGCTATTGTTATAGAGCATTTCAAATTCTAATAAGATCTCTTCCATTAGCTTCAAATCTATTCAGTGTAAAAGTATGTGTCTGTATGCATCTCTACCATTAGCTTCAAATCTATTCAATATAAAATTATGTGTATGCCTGCATATACATTTTAAAACAACCTTACAAATTTCATACACTGGTGACAGAACTGAATTACCAGTTTCAAACATCTAGACACGTATGCTCTAATGCTGCAGTAAGACCTCATGTTGTCCATTGGGGATAAAATAAGAAACCTATCCTGATAAGCTTAAAAAAGTATGTTTGCATATCCTTTACAGGACATCGCTGTCAACATCATCTTTCAGCTGATAACATGTTGATTTCTTGGCAAGATTACGCTCAGTAGTTGCCACTGCTTTCTGAGCAACCGGCTCACATACCCCGCAAGTTACTGACGCGGTTAGAACCGCTACTGATTCTCGCCGTCGTCATGTCACTCACAAGAGTATACGGGATTACGGAGAAAGTCGCTAACACCTAGGCCAGGGAGACCGGCCCTGATAAGCTAGCAAGAGCAAATAAGCTGTACGACTCCACCTCCAACAAAATCTACTATCAAAACAACTGTCTACCATCGTCAAAGCTTCTAGACCATGACCATTTCTGCCAGCAGGGTTTTCTTGACGGCTAGAAGTATTGGCAGGCCGTCTTGGCAGTCACCGAGTAATTGCAGGCTAGGATTTTTATTTCTCCAACAGATGAATGCATGTTGTTATACGTATTACAACCTTTATATGTAAACAACCTTTACTGGGGATTTGAACCCATGTCTGACAAATATTTCTAACCCCTCAGCTATTTGCAATGGTACAAAATGCAATGATAGTTTTTATTTACTTCATCAGACAAAATACATTACAAATTAAAAATACATATATACAGCAATTTATCCTGATATTACAAACCTGAATGAAAGTGTCTATGTGAATCATCAGTGCTTGTGTTCTAGTTATAATGAACTGGTTGACACAGGCAATGGCATGAGACCTGTTAGAAGATACAAAGGCCAATTCAGTCAAACACAATGCTGCATTCCACAACAATCACTGAAAATACTACCACTACAATCTGCTGTTTATTCACGACAAAGGCAGTCGCATAGCAGATAATGTCTGTCCAGTGTTATCATTTATTCACGGCAAAGGCAGTCACATAGCAGATAATGCCTGTCCAGTGTTATCACTTCACATATTCTAGGTCTAGATCACAGCATGACAAAGTGAGGTGACCTGCTTCCTATCTTTCCGCCTGTCCCCGGAGAATTCAAAAAATTATCAAGCACCCATTTATCCTATACTTTCAGGGGAAAACCCTGTCACAAATAGGAACTGAGCTTCTATCCAGTGTTGGTAAACAGCCCACTAACCACACATTTTTAAAGGATGTTCTTTAAAAACCTTCATTCTCAATATTAAGTTGTTTTTTTTTTACATAAATGATTAAATCGGGCTTTGTAAAGCTCAGAACTAGAGGATATGTGTTGTTCTTCAAAGGTCAAATGCTAAGCATTAAAAATCATATTTTCATTATTTCCTTCTTTTTCTCCTTGCACCATATTTTGTCTTTGGTACATCTGAATATTTTATTACATGTGTTCAACATAATGTACCATAACATAGATGGAAAACCTAAATGAGCTGAACATGCTTTAAAACATTTTTTTAAACAATATGCTTGTGAATGCAACTTTCATGAATTCCTTCATTTTGTTAACTACAAGCTACTCTAAAAGTTTAGTTTAAAGTAGGTCTTCAGAAAATAAAGTAACATTCACGTAAAAACTGAAGTATAAATCATTAAATGAAAACTGACCTAATTCTTAGACCCGTCAGATGTACAAACACACACATACAATTAGGAAACTATATATTTCAAGATAATATAACGAGCCACCTGACTTTATGACAGAGTATGGTTTATTCACTGATAATTTTTGACAATTTCTTTGTTCCTCTATAAATAGGGTGCGGCACACCTGGTAATGCACCACACCTATCAAGCTCGGCAAGTCTGTGTTTCCTACTCTGACATACATTAGTAAAATCCACTCAGATTGTAATGTGTTCTATCTACAGGTGGGCAGGTTCTTCCCCTAGCAATGTTCGCAGCCTACACTTTGCAATTGTCAAGTGCAACCTGTTTTTCAACCTTATTCAAGAAGGCTAGATACCCGATCTCAGCATTCAAGGGACCAGGAAGGCATGTAATACCATTATATATCAATGTTTCTGATAACAAGTCTCATTCTTATGCTGGGATTGTTCTGCATTTCCTCTTTTGAAGAGAATGCATCACAACTGGTTTACCTTCAGAGGTCAATGTGTTTGACTTAGCAAGTATTTGTGTAAAGTTTACATCCTTTAAACAGATTCCATTCAAGGTAACAGGCTCCATCTATCTTGGTATATATTAGGATTCAAGCAATAACTTCAGAGCTTGAGGCAGACACTATAATCTCCCAGCCAGCAGGTCAGCATGGTCAAATGGATAAGAATGTGCGTTCTTAAACATCCAATGTGCCGTTGCAGAGGTAAGGGGTTCAATCCCTACACATGACAGTTGGGATTAAAATGCTAACTTCTCGTCTTTGACTTGGGGATGTCTTATAAGTACCTCTGAAGTTGGAGTGGGCTCACCTGATGGCGAGGGACACTGGTGATAGGGAAAGCTAATCCACAGTACCAAGGGTCTGATAAATATTGCCAGCCCTATACAGGAATTCAAAACAGATAGCTTCTGGGCAGAGAGATACGCAGTAACCACATCATTAAAAAGTAAGTTGCATATCCTTTACAGGACATCAGTCAACACCAGTATTTTTTGCTGTTGTGATCTCTTGGCAAGTTTACGTTTTGTAGTTTGCCATTGCTTTTGACCGGCATCCGTACCATTTTGTAAAAAACCAACGCAAGACGGTCTGCTGCCAAATCGCCTGCAGCTGTGATTACGAACTGCGTCCGTAGCCACTTCGCCATGGAGCTGGCAACCTCATCACTACATACATACAATTAAGGGTAAAACTATGAGTACGTTTGGATTTTCCCAAGTGCCATGGAGTTTGTCACTGTGCTGAGATTCTCCTTGTTATCTATGGGAGGGGACTGGTGCACTTATGGAAGCATCCATGTGCAATGAAAGTGATTCTTTACAAACCAAACTAATACGTTTGCTCATGACATGCGGACTGACCTTATTTTCGGACTCTGGTGCCGGAAAAAATTCAGAAATTTTGGAATTAATACATTCAGTGGTCTGTCTGGTAACGTGTTGTCCAATACCTCAGCGCTATCTTCACATATTTTTTGCAGAGCTCCAAATGCTCCCTACAAGAAGACATCATATGTAATCAAAATACAGGAAGAATACAATTTCAACAATGCATAGTATTACATAACACATCTATTCAGTTCTTTTTTTTTTTGGTCCAGGAAGAAATATATTGTCCACATATAAAAGAAAATTCACATTAAAAAAAACAAAACAAATGTTTCAACAATGAGTTTATATTGCACCGATTACATTCTGGGAAAGAAAAAGTGACAAATCATTCTGCACCTGTAAATTAAATGCTTTGGAAATGGTTTTATAAACAAGGACCAGACTGAAATTCTGTTAATGCTTTTCTGAAGATGTTAATCTCAAAATATACTTGACCAACCTTTAACTGGGAGTAGTGGTAGTGCAGTGGTTAGCACACTCACCTGCTGACTTGGTGGTTATGTGCATGAATCCCCACCAAGACAAGGATTATTTTAAAAACTGAAATGGTCAACCCAGCTTCAACTTGGCACCAGGAAGTGTTCTGAGAAGTAAAGGCGGCTGGCATGATGTTTACCACACAACTGATTGACTGCCAGTTGGTATATACAAATACAAAACTATCACCATATACTCTATAGCCTCAAGGTGTGGAAAAGGGTCTGTCACTTGTAACTCACTTGCTACATTAATGCACTAACTTTTTAAAATAAACCTATTCACACTTTCTTATTTTCTACTTTTATCTCCTGTTCCAAACCAATTACTTTCACTCCGTTGTGTCCTAGTTACTACTTTCTTCCTATTCTGTACAAATTCATTAAATCTGAATGACTCTGCACAGGGCATAACAGGCTAAAATACCAATTGTTCAAAGATAGGAGATACTGATGACAGTAATTGTAGATTTGGTAAAATGACAGCTAGACATTTACTGCAAGAGTGCTCAATATATACAGAACAGAGAAAGATATTCTGGCTCACACCTGCTTCATTTGAGGACAAGCTCTACAGAGATGTCGACAAGCTCAAGTTGACTGCAGTTTCCCTTAACTATATCAACAAGCTCAAGTTGACTGCAGCGTCCTTTAACTATATTCAGGTTGACATTTAAAGGTGCATGAAGAAGTTCTTAACCTGCCACACTTCATGCCACAGGTATGTCAGTGGTAAAAGCGTCCCAGTGGCATAAAATGGAATATTGCTTGGATAGCAAATCTATTACGTGGAATGTCCAAATTGAAAGTTCACTGTGTGGATGTCATCTACAGACTGCATTCTTCTGGTTTTTGGAGGAACTGCCTGTGGTGAAAGGAAGGCCCAATATACAGAAGTAAGGATAAGCAGCCATGTGCAGGAGGATGTGACCGATTCTTACCAGAGCACTATGTGTCAGCTCTGCAATTATGGAAGCCTCCTTGACTGGTCTGTCCCTGCCTTCCCTTGAGGGCTGACTGGGATGTCTTCAGCTGTTCTATATGGGCCAACCGAATGGGCATAATCACACAACAGTGACAGTCAAACAACCTATGAAACACCCGGGTAGGTAACCCTTCTAAGAAATGCCTGGAGAAGTCGGATGTGCCAGCTGAAAGGTTCAAATATTGTAAGCTCTGCTATAAACAGGCACAACGCAATTACGTCTAAAACAACATTCTGGACAAACGCAGAATAAGAAGATTAAATCTGAATTACTGCTTAGGCGGCTCCTATCCCAGGCAATTGTTACCTTACCCCATCTTGTTTCAATTGTGTCTAGAATTCTTAATTCATAAAGCTCTTCAAAGTAGCAACTGCTTGAGACAGAAAGAATGAAACACAGAATATATAGACATAAATACAAATTGAATGCAAACCTAATTTCCTTTCTAAAACATTCTCACTCACACATATACTTATGTTTACCTCACAGGTATTGTAATCTTCTGAATCAAGACATGCACACAGATGTGGTAGGACCTCAGGCCAGTTCTGCAACTCTCCCTTTGAGATGATATTTGTGATGATAATACCCACGGTAGCCCTAATGAGCGGAGAAGGATCTCCAACACTGTTCAGGCATGCGTGTTTGATAAAATTTGCCACCTCTGGTGGAAACTGTTCAAAGTGGGCTCGGACGTTGTTTTTCAATATCAGACCACTTAAAGATCGGGAAGGATCATCTGAAAAGAAAGAAATATTTATGTTGAGTTGAAACATAATATGTTTCATGAATGTGAGACCTTAATGATAACCAGACAAACAGGGAAACTTGGTGGCATTGACAATTATGTGCCTGAGTGAAAACTGCAAACAATACAACATACTGAGGGAAAAATAAATGATGCAAAACTTTAAGAAGCAGGAAAAGGCTGCAAAATCATTTAAAGAAACTAGATAGTTGGAACGTTTTTTTTTCTTTATGCATAATATGTGGAGAGACTTGAAATATAATGACAATATGCACATTTGATACAAAAAAGAAGTTGACAGAAAGACAAAGAAATCAATACGTAGATAAAAAGGGGCCATTGCCAAATCTATCAACCTTATTCTGGACATTACTGAATTTTTGTCAAGGCTGTCAGGCATATGCTGCATGATTGCACAACCCACACATTTGGTCTGTGTGTATGCAGTCACACAGAAACACTCAAAAGACATCCATTTTTTTTTTTCATGCAATAACAAAAGTAATGTTCATTTATCTGCTACATACTGCATAATTGTGTGTATCAGTTGTTGTTAGTAATGTAATCGTAATAGCAGTTACAAGTAGTAGTAGTAATTGTAATTACTAGTAGTAGTAGCAGTGGTGACAGTTATAGTAGTAGCAACAGAGGCAGCTAGCTGTAGTGGTAGTAGTACTAGTTATACCAATAGAAGTAGTAGCAGAAGCAGCAGTAGGTATAATTAACAGTAATAGTAGCTACAGGTAACAGTCATAGTTAACGATAGTAATTACTAGTATTGATAATAGTAACAGTAGTAATTATTAGCAATTAATTGCAATAGCAGAAGAACTAGTAGTAGTAAATGCTGTAGTGCCAGTAATCATAGCAGCAGTAGACAGATTGGAGCCATTGTCAAACTTAACAAGACAGCTGAAGAAAGTATGCATCTGTGCATGAGAGAGAAATAATATGTCAAATACTCAAGAGTTTTGGAACAAACAAAATACAAGGAAGGAAAGGGTTACCTAGATGAAACATTTTTTGGTTTCTAACGTAGTTATAGCTAAGTTTCTTAATGCACAAAAAGGAAAGCAATAGCGCAGTATGGTGTGAAGTAAGACTTAGCTTTTCCATTATAAAAAAAACCCATGTTCCTAATCATGTGCCCTCATTATCTACAACTGGATAAGATGCTTAGGTTCATTATCCAAAAGCTTTCTTCTCTAGGTACATTATTCACTATATCATCTTCACATGTCTAAGTCCTAATCTAGCATTTGTTACTTGCACATCACTGAAGCATTTCTGCTCAGTTGGACAAATGAAATAAGCAGTCATTTAACTCAGAAAATTAAAACAGTTGGAATAAATCACATCACACACAAGATTATTCTCCTCAGCAATAAGAAGGAGAACAATGTTGCTGTGCATCCTTGGTGAGAAAACCAACAATGCTGCAATCACAATTTTATTACGCTGTTTCCAGACACTGATGGACATCCAAAGTTCCACATGACCTGCACTAAACATAGACTCGGGAAGTCCAAAAGAGTTTTTAAAACAATAGCCCTCAGATTACACTGAAGCAAATTCTTCCCCCTGTGCATGCGTCCTGCCTTGAACGACAAGTATGTTGCACTTGTAATTATTTTCACTTTTCCAAGTATTATTCAATGTTTACACTTATTTGCAGTGTGCCATGTATACTGACACCAGCAACCAAGCACTGTATCGAAATCTCAACTTATGGCAGCTAAGTGTCCTAATCAAACGTTCATCAAACTGTGTACTCAAACTTTACAACAATCGGCAGAAAACAATATTGTTCTAATCTGTCGCATTTGTATGGCTTGTGATGGCCGAACATTTCCAAATAATTGAAAATGGACTTTCACAACTTTACTTTTATTCCTGGCCACAATTCACGGCTTTTCTCTTTCTTTTTTCCATTTTCTCTGTTTTTTTCCTACTACGAAATTCAAAATGGCCGTTCTCTGATTTACTAGAGTTTCTTGGCCCGATGTGACCCCTGGATAAAGTCGCATATTTCAGAGTAGAAAAAAAAAATGAGCAAATCTAATGCAGAATATTGACTGCTCACATCCATCAGTATGGCATATTATGATGATTTCATATTATTCAGAGATACATATAAACTAAGACAATTTCTTATGCACAGATGGAGTAAAGTCATTCCTAATATGCATATTGCAAGCTTCCAGCATGCTCTCAACCTACAGTAAATGATCAATAATTAACTTACATGCCTCAATTGTATTTATCTTAATAACCAGTCTTCTTCACTAGTGACAACACTGAATTGCAGTGATACCATAAATAAAGATGTACTGGAATGTACAAAATATGTAAACAACACAAATTATTGACATCAACAATAAATAATCTGATATAATTTCAGATGTTAATTTTGTTAAGATAAGCATCATATTTGTTGAAAGAACAGATGTTCTGAGAAATCAGTGTCATAAACAATAAATGATCTCACATACCTTCCGATGTTAATTTTGTTAAGACAAAGACCAAATACTTGTTGAAATCTGGGTAGCTGTTCAGCTCACTCAATTTCTGCAATGTACAAAAGCATAGGCAGTCATGGTAACAGGATAATGCTGCTAAAAATACAAATAAACTTTATGTTTCCATACCAAACAAGTTTTATAATTAAAGTTGTCAATGCTTCAGTGTTATTTACTGATTCTATTAATGGCACTTGTATGCAAGCATCTCGCTACTACGCTGTGGCTTCCTTGAACAGGAGTGTGACTGTTGGTGTTATGTATAGGTCTTCCCCTTTAAGACTTTAAAACTACTACTTCTCTTGTATGCTTGATCACTGTCTAAACTGCAATGTTCTCTCTTATATTAAATTCACTTCTTTTGTTTAGTTCACTCAGTGGTCCATAGAGTTTATGTTGTTTCTCTAGGCCAGAAGGTTTGCCTAGATGTCATATTTTGGGCAGTCTTGGGGTATGTGATCTGCTGTCTGCGGCGCCAATCCACATGTGCACATGGTTGATTCACCAATCTTGAATTATGTATGCATGATTAAACTTCTGATACAAGGGGTAATTTGTCAATCTTCTATCCGCAATTTATAATATAAACAATGTTTGCTCACCATTCCGAGAACTGAAAAAAAAATATTGATTGCTTCTGCTCTAAGTCCGTATAGTGACTGGCCTCTCCTCTATTTCAGTATGATGGGTGCTCCATATTTCATGAATTTTGATTGATGCCTATAATGCTATGGCTACATCAGTCATTATGCCACAGGTAAATAATTATGTTTTCTGTCATAGCTTTATTTTTAAACTCCCTGTCTATTTGGACAGTTTTTGACAACTATTTAAATTAGAAGTATGTTGTTAACAGGATGTTGCAATAAACCCCAGTACTTACTGGCTGTTTGTGATTTACCAGGCAATTTTACGTTCATAGTTTGCCTTTGCTTTCTGTACGACCAATGTTTCATACCATTTAAACCAACACAAGACAGTCTGCTCCCAAATCGCCCTCAGCTGATTTTGAAACACTCTACTCGGTATGCCTGGAAATTGTGAAAGTGTGTTTTCATGAATTCCTTAGCCACAGACGCCGACTTGTGAACATGTTTCTGCATCTAATTCTAAATTTACATATATTTTTGTAGCAAACAGGTAAAGCTGATAATATGATCAATTTAAACACCAGATCAGAGCGGGCAAAGTCTGGCAAGTTACAAGCTCCAGTAGTCACGCTCGGTGATACTCGTGGGCAGTGTATTGCATGTCCCTTGCATAACTTCGCTTCCATAACAACCATTTGGAAAACTTCTTGGTTATAAGCAAGATGTCCCATGTCCGATACACCCATCTGGAGATTACCAGCCACATCCTGCACCCATCTTCTCTTTGGCCTTCCTCTTCTTCTCTTCCTGGGTATATAGCCCTCCATGATTTATCTCTCAAAACTTTCATGACATTTCAAGTGGCCAAAATATTTCAATTTTCTTTGTTTTATCGTCTTTAGTAGCCTACCTTCAATATTAAGCTATTGTCATATGGATGCATTTGTTATTTTCTGTATCCAAGATATTCTTAGAACCTGTCTATAACATTTATATTCAAAGGCATCTATTCTATGTTCAGCTTGTTTAGTAAGTGTTCAAGTCTCACAGGCGTATGTTGCAATGGGAAAGATACATGCTCTTAAAAATCTAATTTTTGTAGTTCCATCTGTCCCCCTCCACAATTTATTCAGTTGTTTTAGTTTTTGAAGAGCAATAGACATTTGTCTTTTAATTTCCTTCACTGAGTCACCATTGCTGGTAATAATCCGTCTCCATTCGTCTCTCTGGTTGACCTTCTCTTGCCAGTCGTTGATTCCAAGTGCTTGTAGGTCTGTATATATATTATTTCTCCACCGTCTTCTTGGTCTACCTAGGGGTCTACGGTCATTTATTTCCTGAGTGTAAGCTAGTTTTGTTTCCCTATTGTCTTCCATTCTTTCTGTATGCCCCAGCCATTGTAGTCTATTAGCTTTCATGATACCAGTGATTAGCGGGGACTTAAACAGATCATAAATGTCATTGTTACTTCTTCTTTTCCACTCTCCACTTTGTGTATCCCTAATGGCCAAATAAGTCAGTCTGAATTCGAGGCTTATGTATCTGTTTCATAACAAAATAGTTTTTCCAAAGGTGAGGATGTTAACCCCACGCTTCAACCCCCATCCTGGAGGACCAGGGTGTTTCTCTTTGTCTGTTCTCTGCCCTTTGACCTGTCCGGCTTGGGAGGCCCTGCTGGTATCTATGCTACCACCGGCATAGCTCTCAGGGTCATTGAGAAGCTCAAGCTCCCCCACCACGACAAGGTGGAAACACCATCTGGTAATTAATGACCCAAGATAATCAAAATTTTCTACCACCTCAAATTTTTCCTCATTAACATATATCTCTTTCTCCATAAGTTTTATCTATATGCATTATCTTTGTTTTTGCTGTTAAGATATAAGTTGTAATTTTTGCATCTTTAGGATTGAGCTT
The DNA here is from genome assembly GCA_014155875.1 of Cepaea nemoralis. Taxonomy (NCBI): domain Eukaryota; kingdom Metazoa; phylum Mollusca; class Gastropoda; order Stylommatophora; family Helicidae; genus Cepaea; species Cepaea nemoralis. The sequence continues at coordinate 271,177 of JACEFZ010006914.1, read as the reverse complement.
ATTAGTTGTTCTATACCACTGTGTGATGTGGATATATTGTATCATCAGCATATTAAATCTCTGGTATTTCATAACCACCGATATTTAGGACATCATATTGCTCCTTGTTTATAATTGTATATCATCTCTGACATTTCTCATTGTATTTTCGATGTACAGATTAAACAAAAAGGGGGATAGCACACAGCTCTCATCATCTATTTTAATTGCTGCTTGTTGATTGGTCTAAATAGAGAATTTTAATGAGTTATACTAGATATGATGGAACGCCCATTTTCCTCATGATTTCCCAAAGTTTCTGGTGTTGTACACAGTAAAATGTCTGAATAATCCACAAAACATGGGAATAGGTTTATATTAAATTCTCTACACTTATCTATTATTAAACGCATGCTCAGTATGTGATCTCTTGTTCCTTCCCCTTGTCTAAATCCAGCTTGAACCACGCTAATCTCTTCTTCCATTTTCTTATGAAGTAAGTAAGAGTGGAAAAAAAGAGTGTATCTGTCTTTCAGAAACCTGTGCAGTTGGCAGCCATAAAATTCTAAGCTCGGTCATCTCTCAAGATCTGCTAAATTACAGCCATACTGAAGTTAATATAGCAAAGACGTTTCACAACTTTTGTAAATTGTGTTCAACTAAGTCAACGATTGCTCAAACATGCTAAGGCTGTGGTAACTGGGTGTTTCCAATACATTTTGTGCAGACAGAAAGACTTTATAATAATCTGCGATGACCACTGGGATCATATATAAATTATAATAAATGCATTAAAACAGTCGCACTGTGACTGTATGTTAAGAATGTTAGCCAAAATATAATATTCATCTTTTCACTTCATATGAAATATAATAGGGAGACTTTATTAACAAATGTTTGTTAATGTCTCGTACAAATGGCTGGTCACGTGACGTTTACTACCGCCGTCAATTGGCTTCAGAAGACTATCATTCTCTCTTCTTGTTGTCTTTTGTTTGCAAGTTTTTTTCTTCAAACCTCAGAAAGACGATATTTGTCGACAAGGACACACTCTATGTACAGTGATATTTTATTTGGCAAATAAAATTCACGTTAAACAAAGACATCTATTGGATCCATCGATTCCGACACTCGATCACGCTGTCGTTGCCTGGGGGGCTGCCCCCCATCCGGCAGCTTCTGCAGGTCCATAGAGGAAACTTTATTTACAAGCTTCGAGTTTCTCAGTTCTATATTTTAGTTCGTAATGTTTAATATTATTTATTAAATTTTTTGTTTTTTAAATTGCCGGCGGGGAGTCGAACCCCAGTCTCCCACGTGACAGGCGGAGATACTAACCACTAAACTACCGCAGACACAATGATAGTTCCACAAACAATAATGTAGTCAAACGTACGTCACGTGACCAGCCGTTTGTGAATAATGCCTCGTAAAATATTCACAAATGTTTGTGATTAATCAATTCATATATAATAAAACTCTGAAACATGCTCCTGATGAGATGCAGTGAAATACTGTAGGCAACAAATTATACAACCCATGAATTGGTCCATGCCGCAATAGATAATAATTTGTGGGGCATGAGGACACGCCAGCCGGCAAAGCACTTGATGATGAATGGCTAATAATAGCAATGCCAGAGTTATCGAAATTTGCCCTCGGGGTGGGGAAACCCGATCTTGATTTCGCGCGCTATTCTTAGCGGCCAACGATTCACTTCCGGTTGTTACCATGTCCTGCTAGATTTAAATTATTCGAAACTGGCGTGGTACGACGAAAGGGGAACCTACTCTGATATTTGCAGTGTAGGTCTTTCTGCTAACTGCCAAAGTTTGATGCCGAGAAACTGTTTTCTCTGGAATGTCTTGGAGTCTATTCATGAATAGTAAGCTAATGTGTCTTATAACTCCTGTAGCTTAAAGAAGTGTTAACATTTTGTTGCATTTTTGAATCTCCCCATTCAATTTTACATAAATGTGAAGAGTTTCAACCTTGCTGGTGTTTAGGACAAAATATTTAGTGACATGGCCGTCATAACATAAAATTCAAGATTGCGGCGCCCATACGATAAACTATAGAGGACCTGTATTTATTTATAATTAGAACTGGTAATTTAACTACTAAAATTAAACAGAATACAAGTGTCATTTATGGCAGTAATGTATCTGTGTACTTGTATAATATTTCTGCATTTGACATGACTGAAAATAATTTTGAAAGCCAGTTTTTCAGACCTGTCTGTAAACCTGTAAGTAGTGTAAATAAGGAGTACTGTTTTTCTAAGCAGCGCAGCAGTTCGTAATTATTTAAATTTAAATACAGTACTGTAAAATAAGTTATATGATTTAAATAAGTTAGTATTTAATTATTAATTGCTCACTATTAGATACAGAACAGTGTAATTATAGAGCAGAAGTAGAAATCAATTTTAGTGAATATTTAATTATTTAATATTTTTATTTTTTTATTATTTAATATAATTAATTAACTGCTGCTTAATTTATGCAGCAGTTACAAACTTATTTACTTACATTAATGCATGATATTTAATCAACAAAAGAAAGCTGTCGCAATGCAGTTGGTACATTTAGACAATATGAGTACATTTTCATGAATTGTTCTTTCACTAATGACGAACATTTCACATAACATTTAATTAATATAAATGGGAAGATATTTTAAACTATTAATTAGATCACAGCACATCCTATCGAAATGTCTTAAACGTTGAGTGCATTTTTGTCAGAGACTGAGACTCTCGTGCTTTGTGCGATTCTTTCGGCAGGCTGCTGTGCAGAAAGAGACCAAGCCATATGGAGTAAAACCTGGTGCAATGAAGTTGATCCTCTCAATCCTCTCGACATTCTATCAAAAGAGGAATGTGACCTTTACTTTTCTGTTACCAAAATGCACAATAAAATATACATCTTACCAGGTTTGTTAGCAATGTGGCAGACTTTTAATGAATAATAAACAATTAGCTGCCATTTTTAATTGTTAATTAAGTCACAGCACATCCTATAAAAAACAAATATTATGTCAAGTTAGGCCTTGAAACCCGGGACGCAATGATATATGGCACTACGTTGTCCGTTTAAAAATAAACAAGCCACAGTAATAGAAGGCAAATAATACACAATTGGCGTCCATTTTAAATTATTAATTAGGTCACGGCACATCCTATCGAAAATTAAATATTATGTCAAGTTATGCCTCGCCACCCCGGACACAATGATATATGTAGCAAGTCCTATCACGATTATAAATTTGAGAATTTACTAATGAGACGGCCATAGAAGATAGGCCTTGAAATTCTTCTTCTTCTTCGTTCATCCGGAGTTTTTTTTTCCGGACGTGATTGCGTTGTGCCTGTTTACAGCAGAGCTGCGTTCTTGCGCCGTTAGGCCGACACATCCGACTTCTGCGGGCATTTGTTGACCGGGTTAACCTTCCCGGGGGGTTTCTTAGGACGTTAGACTCTCACTGTTGCGGTGTTATCTCCCATCCCAGCTGGCCCATATAGAACAGCCAAAGGCATCCTGGTCGGCCCTCAAGGGAAGGCAGGGGCAGACCATGGGCATTCCCCGCCATCCAAGGAGGCTTCCATAATTGCAGAGCCAACACACAGCGCTCTGGTACTGGGCTCACCCAAGGAATCGTCACGTCCTGCACATGGCTGCTTAGCCTCACTTCCGTATATTGGGCCTTCCGTTCACCATAGGCTGTTCTTCCAGAAGCCAGAAGAATGCTGTTTGCAGATGACATCCACACAGTGAGCTTTCGATTCGGACTTTCCACGTAATGGATTTGCTATCCAAGCAATATTCCATTTTGTGCCACTAGGACACTTTTTCCACCTTTTATGAAGCCCACACAGTGAGCTTTCGATTCGGACTTTCCACGTAATGGATTTGCTATCCAAGCAATATTCCATTTCATGCCTCTGGGAGGCTTGTGTAACCGACATGCCTGTGGTATGAAGTGTGGCAGTCTAAATACTTCTTAATGTACATTTAAATGTCAACCTGAATACAGTTAAAATAAGCTGCAGTCGACTTGAGCTTGTTGATATCTCCATAGAGCTTGTCCTCGAATGAAGCAGGTGTGGGCCAAAATATCTTTCTCTGTTCTGCATATATTGGGCACTCTTGCAGCAAATGTTTAGCTGTCATTTTACCAGTTCCACAATTACATTCATCTGTATCTCCTATCTTTAGTTTGTTGAACAAGTGGTATTTCAGCCTGTTATGTCCTGTGCGGAGTCTGAAGATTGCTACTTGTTCTCTTCGGTCGAGTTTGTAATATGCATCATCCTTCTGGTGGCCTGGATGCTCTGATTCCCATTTGGTTCTATAAGTGCTTTTTATCAACCTCTTTGCCTCATTATAGGTTATGTCTATGTCAGGCTGTGGTAGTCGTCCGCCCTCTTTTGCCAGTCTGTCAGCCTCTTCATTTCCAGGTATACTGCAATGTGATGGGATCCACTGTATTATAACTTTTTTGGATTTCTGGCATAGACCATGGAGTGCTGCTCTTAGGTCAGCTAGTTCTGTGCTGTTTTTGCTCGTCAGTATTGAGACAGCTGACTTTGCATCTGTGAAGATAGCTATTTGCGTCTCTTTATTTTCCTCCATCAAGAGCATTTCTGCTGCAGTTTTCAGAGCCTCTACCTCCGCTTTGAAGTTACTTGAGAACTTTCCAGTTGCCACTGAATGTGTTTTTTTCACTCCATTTTTTAAATTTAGGAGAATTCCTCCTCCTCCATTCTCTACTGAATTTTTGGCTGATCCATCTGTATATGCATGGGTCCAATTGCTGCTTGGGTAATGTTCTTTTATGTAGTTTAGGGTTATTTCTCTTCTTTCGGTTTCATGCTGAGTGTTCTTTTTCTCAATACCAGGAATGTTTTCTATCATCTCAGGCAGTTGCTGCTGTCTCCAAGCTGGGAACTTGTCTGCATTGTAAATGGGTTTGACTGTTGATATGTTAAGTATGGGATCTGCCCTAATCTTTCGTTTTGCAGTTTCTACAAAGTTGCTACGCTTCAGTCTTCCCCTTCCAAAACCACTAAATCTTTTATACATAGGGTGGTCTGTCAATCTTCTAAATTTTTCAGCTTGTTGCTGGGCTCTGCTATCTCTTCTATCCTGCATTGGTTGTAAACAAGTGATCTTTTCTAATTCATTAATAGGCGTCTTCAGGCTTCCAGTTATGATTCGCATTCCTTGATTTTGGACTCTACTTATTTTGTTAAAGTTTGACTTAGCTGCTGTTGCCCAAGCTGCAATGCCATATTCCAGTACTGGCCTCACCCGTCCAGTATATAACTTCTTGAGAACTTTCTCATCTGCTCCCCACGTTGTACCAGCAAGCTTTTTCATGATTGCCATTCTTTGCCTTGCTCTTGTTCGATTTTTCTCAACCTGTGTCTTCCATGTCAGGCGACGATCAAAGGTGACTCCTAGATAGTTTGGATTTTCTTCATGGCGCAATATTTTTCCATTCAATACCAGCTTAGGTTGCTGAGTTTTAGTTGAGAGGGAGAACACTGTGCATGTTGTTTTCTCCTCACTTATCTTCACTAGCCATGATTTTGACCAGTCCTCTAGCGCTAATAGGGCTTGCTGTATTCTGCTGTTAGCTGTACTAATATATTCTTCAGATGTCCATATGGCTAGGTCATCTGCAAAGGATGATGTGTGTACTCTGGCTGGAAAATTTTCTGTGATGTCATTTACATATGCTAGGAATAATGTTGGTGAAAGAACTCCTCCTTGGGGGACACCTTGCTCCAATAGCGTCATTTTGCTGGTTTGTCCTTGTACTTTTGTCCTGGCAGTTCTGTTCTCAAGGTAGTGGCTGATCCATTTGTACATTTTCCCACAAACATGCATGTTTTGCAGTTTTACTTTCAGTCCTTCCTTCCATACTTTATCAAATGCTTTTTCTAAATCTATCCAGACTGCTAGTGTGTGCTTTTTCTCTTGGAAGGCATCCTCTATTTCCTGAGCTATATAGGTTATTTGATCTTCAGTGGATCTGTACTTTCTGAATCCTGCTTGGTGAGGTGTTAAGAGTTGGTTTTCTTCCAGATGCCATGTTAGCCTGCCATTGATAATGCGTTCCATTAATTTTCCTACACAGCTAAGAAGACTGATAGGTCGATAGCCATTTGGTTCTTCCAGGTCTTTTCCTTTCTTTGGGACTGGTATTAGTATAGCTTCCTTCCATGCCTGTGGGACTATTCCCCTCTTCCAGCTGTAATTTAGGACTGCTAGTAGTTTCTTTTTTGCCTTAGTGCCTAGTCCTATTAGCATTTCATTTGTGATTCCATCCTTTCCTGGTGATGTCTTCTTTTTTAGGGTATTCATTGCCTGTTCCATTTCTTCCAATGTTAGATTTACCATCATATATTCTGCTGCTGTCTCTGTATATCTATGATGTATCTGTTTATCTTTGATTGCTTTCTTCTGTTCGGCTGTAATATCAATGTGGTTTGCACTGGCATAGTGTTCCATTAGTGCATTTGCAGCCTTTTTTCCTGTAAGCAAGGCATTTCCTTGTTTAATTGTTATTTGTTTGTTTCTAGGTCCTTCATTGTTCATGGCTTTCACTAGTTTCCATAGTTTGTTTCCATCCCTGTCAAAATTCAGGTTTTCTGTTTTTTTCCTCCAACAATCTCTTGTTGTTTGATTTACTGTTCTTTTATATTTTGCTGAGATGGCTTTGAGAGAGATGTTCGCTTCAGTTGTTTGTTCTCTCTCTGCGGTCTTCCTAGCATCTTCAACTTTGTCCTCCAAAATTTGTAGTTCTTCAGTCCAGTATGGTTTGTAATTTTACCTCGCTCCTCTTGGAATAGACTCAGTGGCCGCCTGTATTATTGCTCTGTTTAGACTTTCCACCATTTGCTTCATGTTGCCATATCGTGTATTTATGTTTTCACAATATTTGTCTGTTAGTATGGCAAATCTGTCCCAATCTGCTCGTTTGTAATTCCAACGGGGCAAAGGCTTTTGCTCCTGTGGAACATACTCCATATTTATTACAAGCTTGATTGGTCTGTGGTCACTACCTGCTAATTGGTCAAGCACATGGCGATCGATTTTGTGGAGGATGTCTCCTGTGCAGAAAGCTAAGTCTGGAGTAGAAGTGGTAAGCCATCTTCTGGAGTAGAAGCTCGGTGTGTCATCCGCTTTGTTGAGTAGATGGAGATTTGAGTCTATTTCCCAGTCCTCCACTTCATCTCCTCTTTTGTCAGTATCTGGGTATCCCCATCTTTCTGAACGGCTATTAAAGTCTCCGACAACAATGCAATTTGTGTCAGTTATTTCCATGTTTGAGAGTGTAAGATCCTTATCTGCCGGGCTATACAGATTGTAAATTCTTATTTTCACGTCCTTTATCATTATATCAACACCTATAATTTCCGTTTGGTTGTCAGAGATCACAGATACTTTGCTGCAAGGTATTGTATTTCGTGTAAGTATTACAACTCCTCCTTTGTGTCCTTCGCGGTCGAAACGTGTGGCCTGGTATCCCTGAACTGAAAATGTGCGATTGGCGTTGAGGTGTGTCTCTTGAATGCATGCCACATCTATTCTATCTTTATGAAGACGCTGTGTTAGGGAGGCTTTCTTGTTATAAACTCCTTCTGCATTCCATTGTAGTATGTTGAGTGTCCGGGGTGTTTGGTCAATAGCTCTTAACCTACTCCTCTGTGCCTTGACTCCACAGCACAGGGGAAGGTGACCACCAGTAGTCATGGGTGGACCCCCTCGAGGCAGGGGGCCCGGCACTATCACCGCCTGATGGGACTTCACGGGATTAGCACCATAACGATTAATTTTCATCTGTGGCATCATGAAATGATAAAGTTACGTTGCACTTCTTTGTCAAGCCTGTGGCTCAGTACATCCGATTTCGACAAGCATTTGTTCGGGATGCTTTCCCTAGCCTTTGACTGTCCCCAGTCTACCTACAAGGCAGCAGGTTTGTACGTCGCTTGGTCTGGTCCCTCTCCCTTGACCTGTCCGACATGGGTGACCCTACCAGTAGCTGTGCTACCGTCGGCATAGCTCTTGGGGTCATTGGAACGCGCAAGCCCCTCTACCTCGTCAAGGTGGACGCACGGCAGAGGGGGGCCTTGAAATTCAAATTCTAAAGGTACCTCAATGATGCCCGTATGTCACTTATAAGTGAAAATATTCACATTTTTGTCAAGGTGAGACGAGTTGCGATTTTTCATGCTATTCACCCGTAAGTGTAGCTCTCCAATGTGTCCGATTACCTCCACAAGCTGGTATGCGTGCGAGATTGTCTCAAACGGTCGTATGAAAACTGACTTCAAAAATATGTTCCGTCATGTTAAATGATTACAAAATAGTACAAGTATACAAATAAATTATTAATAATCTTTAAACTTGTGTTCTCTTTAACTTTGGTAGGTCAAATCGCACGTTTTGTGTGTTGAAAAGTGTAGCGCAATCGATATGCGGCGGCCGTGGGTTTCCAATTCACAAAGTCACATCTTCGCAGAAAATCTGTTTTTCAAGCACAATTCGAGCAAGTTTAGCGATGAAACTTTGCTGATTCAGGGGCGATATTTTATATGGCAATTAAAATTCACATTAAACAGAGACATCTATTGGATTCATCGATTCCGATACGCGATCATTCTGCTGCCTCTGTGGGTTGCGCTCCCCGGCAGTCGGCAGCTCGCATAGATCCATAGAGCACACTTTATTCACAAACTTCCAGTTTCTTAGTTCTATATAATATTTTAGTTCGTAATGTTTAATAGTTTCTATTATATCGCCTAATAATTTTGTGAAAAATAAAAAATAAAATATGCCCAGCCGGGAAGAGAACCGCAGTCTCCCGCGTGACACAGACAGGCAGACGGCTTACGACTACGCTAGCGAGAACACAATGGTTGTTTCACAAAGATATTTATATAGTCAAGCCACCATTTTGGGTTTCATGATCGTAAAATCTTTGCCTGTTTTTCAACCATAATAAAGCAAGTTTAGCGTGAAACTTTCAAAATTTCCGAAAAATTTGATGCAGAATTTGAAGATCCATCTACAATTGATGGTTTTCTATTGAAAGCGCCAGAAAAAAATTATTTACGGTTCAGTTTGCCGTTTTCATTTTTCTCCGCGTGCGAGGTTGGTCTCAACCAACGGGTCATAGGCGGATTATGAAAACTGACTTCAAAAATATGTTCCGTCATGTTAATTGATTAAAAAATAGTACACTACAAGTATACAAATAAATTATTAATTATCTTTAAACTTGTGTTCTCTTTAACTTTAGTAGGTCAAATCGCACGTTTTGAGTGTTGAAAAGTGAAAGTGTACATGCCAATTCGATCAATACTCGCATGCGCAGTCGCCGTGGCACATGGCCATGCATTTCTCCATTCACAAAAACACGCTTTGCCGAAAATGTTTTTTATACACATGGGGGGCAATTACAGCGATGAAACTTTCCAGATAAATTTAAAATTGTATGCAGAATTCAAAAATACATATATAATTGAGGTAGTTCTAATTAAAGCGCCTAAAAATAATTAATTACGGTAAGTATGAAATATATTCTTATTTATATAAAAGGTCACGATGATTTCAACCAATCACTGTGCACAGAATATTAAGCATACCTTTCCTGGAAAACCCCGGATGACGTCTGTTGTCACGTGAGATTTGAATGAATGAATGACGTCAAAAGAATGCATGGTCTGAACTAGCGCAAACTGGGAGACACGGTGAATCATGGCTATATGATTTCGTATGTGATTTCTGTTTTCATTTCCGGTCGCGGCATGATAGAACTCGCTAATATATGGTACTATGTCCGTTTAAAAATAAACAAGCCACAGTAATAGAAGGCAGAATTTCTCAGCTTCCAATTTAATGAACCGAGATAAAATCTCCCCTATCTCTTAGGACATCATTACACTTCCTGGTATTAAATTATGTCACCAAAAAATTCATAACTCTGCTTAGAACTAACGAACACTCTTCGTTGAGATACCGTTGAATTCGTCTTGTCAAGCTGTATCCAAATGTTGTGATTTCATAAGTAAAACCCCAATTTTTAAATACTGACCAAAATTGCTACTAATAATTACGGCTTCTTTGTTTAAATTACTTATGAAATTTTCTTTTTAAAACATACCACATACACGTTATTTCAGACTGTTTACACACATTGGACTAGGTTAAATTAAGTCAATAAGTAAGAGTAAGACCAAGTAAAGTAAGGTAGCTTAGATTTAGAATCTAGATGGTTACACTTGCCGACGTGATAATGAGATTTTCCACTGGGTGGCCGTGGGTCCCGAGAACAGAAATGTTGAAGTCTTAATTTCTAAACTGAAAGTCCTATGAAATATTTAGGTGGGCATATATCACTCTCTGTTTTCAAACTGAAAGTATTACCTGCTGTACTCCTCTTTGAATATCTGTGTCTGGTGATTGTGATTCTTTTAGTAACTGTAAAATTTGTCGGAGACCGTTTTCTTCAGGCTGCCACATCGCCATCTTGGATACTTTTGGGAAACAATATTAGAAGACCGGATATTAGAAAACGTCACATTTATGCTATAAATAGCTGTCCTAATTATAACGTGAATACGTCATTAAAAGTAATCCCTGTTCTTTCGGGGAAATATTTGACAAAACAACAGAAGTAATGAAACCTGTAGCAATGAAATGAGAAGCCACTTTAGCAAATGTTGTTTGTCAATCAAGAATGATGACGACCATTCATTTCATCCTGCTGGGTTGAAAATATGGAACCGTGAGTTCTAAGATGGCTGATACCGATAAGGCCTATTTTGGCTCGTATTGTTCTTTGACAATGTGGGCGAAGAATGCTTGACGTTCCAGGAGGGTCTCCTGTAGTGGTTTTGCGGTTCAGCCTTTTTTTCCCCCGCAGCTCTTGCAGTGACTACATCCTAGCGTAATGATGTACGCCACGAATGTCGATCTTTGGCAGCAGTCTCCCAATTGTCAGGATGAATTTAAAAAGCTGTTAGTGAGATCTTCAGAGTGTCTTTAGCTTTAGCGTTTCCTCTGGCCGCCTTGAGAGCGTTTACCACAAGGCAGCTCGCCGTAATCAATTCGTTTAGGGAGCCTGTGATCTGGCATGCGAGTCAAGTGACCAGCCCAGAGAATATGATTCTTCATTAGTAAAGTGTGGACACTGGGCATGGACGCTCTTTCTATGACTTCAGTGTCTGGGAACTTGTCTTGCCATTTAATCTTCAATAGCATAGGATAGGCAGACTGTGTGGAAGTGGTTTAATTTCCAGGCGTTTCGCTGATAAAGTGGTTCAGATTTCACAAGCATATAGCAGTGTGGATAATACGACTGCATTGTAGACTTTCAGCTATGTTTGCAGGCTTACTCCATTTCTGTCACACACATTCTTGTACAGTCTGCCAAAGGCCGCGCTGGAATAGGAGATTCTTGCATTCACTTAGTCATCAATTGTGGCAGTTTGGGACACAGTGCTGCCAGGATAGGTGAATTTGTCCACAACGCTTTTTTTTTTTTTTTGCATATCCTTTACAGGACATCGCTGTCAACACCAGCATCTTTCAGCTGTATGTTGATTTCTTGGCAAGATTACGCTCAGTAGTTTGCCATTGCTTTCTGAGCGGCCGGCTCTCATACCCCGTAAGTTACCGAGCGATTCGAACCACTGCTGGATTCTAACCGTCATCACGTTACCGACGAGAGTATACGAGATTACGGAGAAAAGTCATAACCTCTAAGCCACGAAGCCGGCCCACAACACTTAGTCTATGAATATTCACTTGAGATTCGACCCGGTGTAATTAATCCGTGCAGCTGGATGATACATAACTACAGTCTTCTCCAAGTTGATAATTGAGCACAGAAATATGATATGAGAAAGCTGAAATATTGCTGTTTCATGTCTGCCTCTGAGTTGGCGTACAGAGCGCAATCATCAGCAAACAGGAGCCTCTCTGACTTGTGTCTTTGTTAGTTTTGGTTTAAGCTTTCAGCCTTCTGAGATCGAACAACTTTCCATCTATGCGGTAGTTGAGGTCTATTCCAATGTTTTTCTCGAAGGCATTCGTCAGCTTAGCTGAAAACACGAGGCTGAACAGTCTAGGTGCAGGACACAGCATTGCTTCACTCCACTGGTGATAGGAAATGGCTCAGACAACTCACCATTTGCCTGCACTCTTGCTTGCATACCATCATGAAATAGCCGCACTATTTGGACTTTCGTGGACAGCCATATTTCGCTATAATCTTCCACAGTCCTTCATTGTTGACTGTATCAAAAGCCTTGGTAAGATCAATGAAAGTGGAGAATATTCCGGAGTTCTGTTCCTGACATTCCTCTTGCAGCTGCCTTGCAGCGAAAATCACGTCAACAATTCCTCGTACTTTCTGAAGCCACATTGTCTCTCAGGAAGAAGACCTTAGTCGAGATGGGCTGTGAGGCGATTTATTTTGATGAAATAATTTGTTGTCCCGAAAAATACTTCCGGGGCGTCTAAGGGTCCAGTATAGAGTGTATTTTTAATGACTGTACAGTGTTTGAAAATATTGCCGGTCCAAGCTTTGTATTTACCTATTATATCAACTATCACCCATACTGAAACATCCAAACATACCCATGTCCGCAAAACGACAGGTAATAAACAGCATATTCACATCAACCCTATGCTACCAGTCTTAAACTTAGACAAAATCACACTTACGCAAAATCAACACCTGTGAGATGAGATGCCCGAGGAGAGCTGCCAACTTAACAATCCGAGACCGAATAAGACATGCGGTTATCAGACAGACAATGGGATCAACACCCTGTGCTACATTTAACGAAAGACAGAAAATCAATTGGTTTGGCCATCTGGTTAGAAGGCAACATCAACTACCAGCACTGGCCCTACATCAAAGATCATCTGCAACGAGAGCAAGAGGACGCCCGAGAAGAAAATAGATTGACGACATCAAAGACATTGTACAATCACACGGAATAACACTATCCAGCGCCATCCATCGGGCGCTGTAACACCAATTATTCCTCCCCACACCGTTTAACGGCAAAAGCGGAAAATGATGATGATGATGTGATATCTTGGCAAGTTTACGTTCAGTAGTTTGACATTGCTTTTTGAACGACCGACAACATCACCTAATGCGGCCCTGTAAGGGATGGGGCTGAGTGGTCTCGAGGTATGGTGTCCGCCTCGAGTGCTGGAGGTCCCGGGTTCAGGCCACGGCGAGGACCAGGATTTATTTAAAAAATCCACCTGGACTTCTAATAATAAAATTTCCCCTGGTCTCTGGGTAGTGAGATCGGACGCCCGTGTATACTGTTGTGCACGTAGAAAATCCCTTGGCAGTTGGAAATCGAAAAAGAGTAGCCTAACGGCGCTGCCGGGGCAAAATTTGGAGTTAAAAATCTACCCGAACTATTTTCAGGATCCTCGCCGATGCAACGGAGTTCGTGCATTGAGCTGAGTTTCTCCAGACTCAGGTTTGAGTTAGGAGGAAAACGGAGCACTTATGGGTTAAACCGTGTGCCGTGATGTTGATCCATTGACTAAACTAAACTAAGGGATGCTTTTTTTACACTAAAGAGTTATGTCTCCATTTAGGACCGTTATTTGTCGTGGATGGATGGATGGATTTGCCGTTACTTTACTTCTGGGCAGTGACTGTACTAGTCGGTGGCCATCCATAGCCATCTGTCTATCGCCGCAGAGTGCAGACCATAACCAACACAATCTGTCGGCTGCTCTCATACTCCATCCACCACCTGCTTCCATGGCTTCACGTAACCCTGATAGGGGGTGGGGGTGGGGGATAAACGGGTAGTCCACCTTGTCCAAGGATGTACCCCTCTGCTGTGTGTTGTCCGTGACGAGGTAGAGGGGCTTGTGCGTCCGAATGACCCCAAGAGCTATGCCGACGGTAGCACAGCTACTGGTAGGGCCACCCATGTCGGACAGGTCAAAGGAGAGGGACCAGATGAAGAGACACACAAACCTGCTGCCTTGTAGGTAGACTGGGGACAGTCAAAGGCTAGGGAAAGCACCCCGAATACATGCTTGTCGAAATCGGATGTACTGAGCCTCAGGCTTGACAAAGTAGTGCAACGTAAAACCTGCTGCCTTGTAGGTAGACTGGGGACAGTCAAAGGCTAGGGAAAGCATCCCGAATGCTTGTCGAAATCGGATGTACTGAGCCACAGGCTTGACAAAGCAGTGCAACGTAACTTAATTCATGATGTCACAAATCAAAATTAATCGTTATGGTGCTAATCCCGTGAAGTCCCATCAGGTGGCGATAGTGCCGGGCCCCCTGCCTCGAGGGGGTCCACCCATGACTACTGGTGGTCACCTTCCCCTGTGCTGTGGAGTCAAGTCACAGAGGAGTAGGTTAAGAGCTATTGACCAAATACCCCGGACACTCAACATACTACAGTGGAATGCCGAAGGAGTTTACAAGAAGAAAGACTCCCTAGCACAGCGTCTTCATAAAGATAGAATAGATGTGGCATGCATTCAAGAGACACACCTCAACGCCAATCACAAATTCTCAGTCAGAGGATATCAGGCCACACGTTTCGACCGCGAAGGACACAAAGGAGGAGCTCTAATACTTACACGAAATACAATACCTTGCATCGAAGTATCTGTGATCTCTGACAACCAAACGGAAATTATAGGTGTTGATATAATGATAAAGGACGTGAAAATAAGAATCTACAATCTGTATAGCCCAGCAGATAAGGACCTGACACTCTCAAACATGAAAATAACTGACACAAACTGCATTATTGTCGGAGACTTTAATAGCCGTTCAGAAAGATGGGGATACCCAAATACTGACAAAAGAGGAGATGAATTGGAGGACTGGGAAATAGACTCAAATCTCCACCTACTCAACAAAGCGGATGACACACCGAGCTTCTACTCCAGAAGATGGCTTACCACTTCTACTCCAGACTTAGCTTTCTGCACAGGAGACATCCTCCACAAAATCGATCGCCATGTGCTGGACCAATTAGCAGGTAGTGACCACAGACCAATCAAGCTTGTAATGAATATGGAGTATGTTCCACAGGAGCAAAAGCCCTTGCCCCGCTGGAATTACAAACGAGCAGATTGGGACAGATTTGCCATACTAACAGACGATTATTGTGAAAACATAAATACACGATATGGCAACATAAAGCAAATGGTGGAAAGTCTAAACAGAGCGATAATACAGGCAGCCACTGAGTCCATTCCAAGAGGAGCGAGGAAAAATTACAAACCATACTGGACTGAAGAACTACAAAGTTTGGAGGACAAAGTTGAAGATGCCAGGAAGACAGCAGAGAGAGAACAAACAATTGAAGCGAACATCTCTCTCAAAGCCATCTCAGCAAAATATAAAAGAACAGTAAACCAAACAACAAGAGATTGTTGGAGGGAAAAAACAGAAAACCTGGATTTTGACAGGGAAACAAACTATGGAAACTAGTGAAAGCCATGAACAATGAAGGACCTAGAAACAAACAAATAACAACTAAACAAGGAAATGCCTTGCTTACAGGAAAAAAGGCTGCAAATGCACTAATGGAACACTATACAAATGCAAACCACATTGATATTACAACCGAACAGAAGAAAGCAATCAAAGACAAACAGATACATCATAGAAATACAGAGACAGCAGCAGAATATATGATGGCAAATCTAACAATGGAAGAAATGGAACAGGCAATGAATACCCTAAAAAAGAAGAAATCACCAGGAAAGGATGTAATCACAAATGAAATGCTAATAGGACTAGGCACCAAGGCAAAGAAGAAACTACTAGCAGTCCTAAATAACAGCTGGAAGAGAGGAATAGTCCCACAGGCATGGAAGGAAGCTATACTAATACCAGTCTCAAAGAAAGGAAAAGACCTGGAAGAACCAAATGGCTATCGACCTATCAGTCTACTTAGCTGTGTAGGAAAATTAATGGAACGCATTATCAATGGCAGGCTAACATGGCATCTGGAAGAAAACAAACTCTTAACACCACACCAAGCAGGATTCAGAAAGTACAGATCCACTGAAGATCAAATAACCTATATAGCTCAGGAAATAGAGGATGCCTTCCAAGAGAAAAAGCAAACACTAGCAGTCTGGATAGATTTAGAAAAAGCATTTGATAAAGTATGGAAGGAAGGACTGAAAGTAAAACTGCAAAAAATGCATGTTTGTGCAAAAATGTATAAATGGATCAGCCACTACCTTGAGAACAGAACTGCCAGGACAAAAGTACAAGGACAAACCAGCAAAATGATGCTGTTGGAGCAAGGTGTCCCCCAAGGAGGAGTTCTTTCACCAACATTATTCCTAGCATAAATAAATGACATCACAGAAAATTTTCCAGCCAGAGTACACACATCCTCCTTTGCAGATGACCTAGCCATATGGACATCTGAAGAATATATTAGTACAGCTAACGGCAGAATACAGCAAGCCTTATTAGCGCTAGAGGACTGGTCAAAATCATGGCTAGTGAAGATAAGTGAGGAGAAAACAACATGCACAGTGTTCTCCCTCTCAAATAAAACTCAGCAACCTAAGCTGGTATTGAATGGAAAAATATTGTGCCATGAAGAAAATTCAAACTATCTAGGAGTCACCTTTAATCGTCGCCTGACATGGAAGACACAGGTTGAGAAAAATCGAACAAGAGCAAGGCAGAGAATGGCAATCATGAAAAAGCTTGCTGGTACAACGTGGGGAGCAGATGAGAAAGTTCTCAAGAAGTTATATACTGGACGGGTGAGGCCAGTACTGGAATATGGCATTGCAGCTTGGGCAACAGCAGCTAAGTCAAACTTTAACAAAATAAGTAGAGTCCAAAACCAAGGAATGCGAATCATAACTGGAAGCCTGAAGACAACGCCTATTAATGAACTAGAAAAGATCACTTGTTTACAACCAATGCAGGACAGAAGAGATAGCAGAGCCCAGCAACAAGCAGAAAAATTTAGAAGATTGACAGACCACCCTATGTATAACAGGTTTAATGGTTTTGGAAAAGGAAGACTGAAGCGTAGCAACTTTGTAGAAACTGCAAAACGAAAGATTAGGGCAGATCCCATACTTAACATATCAACAGTCAAGCCCATTTACAATGCACACAACTTCCCAGCTTGGAGACAGCAGCAACTGCCTGAGATGATAGAAAACATTCCTGGTATTGAGAAAAAGAACACTCAGAATGAAACCGAAAGAAGAAAAATAACCCTCAACTACATAAAAGAACATTACCCAAGCAGCAATTGGACCCATGCATATACAGATGGATCAGCCAAAGATTCAATTAAAAATGGAGGAGGAGGAATTCTCCTTAATTTAAAAAATGGAGTGATAAAAACACAGTCAGTGGCAACTGGAAAATTTTCAAGTAACTTCAAAGCGGAGGTAGAGGCTTTGAAAACTGCAGCAGAAATGCTCTTGATGGAGGAAAATAAAGAGAAGCAAATAGCTATCTTCACAGATGCAAAGTCAGCTGTCTCAATACTGAAGAGCAAGAACAGCACAGAACTAGCTGACCTAAGAGCAGCACTCCATGGTCTATGCCAGAAATCCAAAAAAGTTGTAATACAGTGGATCCCATCACATTGCAGTATACCTGGAAATGAAGAGGCTGATAGACTAGTAAAAGAGGGTGGACGATTACCACAGCCTGACATAGACATAACCTATAATGAGGCAAAAAGTTTTATAAAAAGCACTTATAGAACCAAATGGGAATCGGAGCATCCAGGCCACCAGAAGAATGATGCATATTACAAACTCGACCGAAGAGAACAAGTAGCAATCTTCAGACTCCGCACAGGACATAACAGGCTGAAACACCACTTGTTCAATAAACTAAAGATAGGAGATACCGATGAATGTAATTGTGGAACTGGTAAAATGACAGCTAAACCTTTGCTGCAGGAGTGCCCAATATATGCAGAACAGAGAAAGATATTTTGGCCCACGCCTGCTTCATTTGAGGACAAGCTCTATGGAGATATCAACAAGCTCAAGTTGACTACAGCTTACTTTAACTACATTCAGGTTGACATCTAAAGGTGCATGAAGATGTATTTAGACTGCCACACTTCATACCACAGGTATGTCGGTTACAAAAGCCTCCCAGAGGCATGAAATGGAATATTGCTTGGATAGCAAATCCATTACATGAAAAGTCCGAATCGAAAGCTCACTATGTGGGCTTCATAAAAGGTGGAAAAAGTGTCCTAGTGTCACGAAATGGAATATTGCTTGGATAGCAAATCCATTATGTGGAAAGTCTTAATCGAAAGCTCACTGTGTGGATGTCATCTGCAGACTGCATTCTTCTGGTTTCCGGAGGAACAGCCTATGGTGAACGGAAGGCCCAATATACGGAAGTGAGGCTAAGCAGCCATGTGCAGGACGTGACGATTCCTTGGGTGAGCCCAGTACCAGAACGCTGTGTGATGGCTCTGCTAGTATGGAAGCCTCCTTGGATGGCAGGGAATGCCCATGGTCTGCCCCTGCCTTCCCTTGAGGGTTGACCAGGATGTCTTTGGCTGTTCTATATGGGCCAGCTAGGATGGGAGATAACATCACAACAGTGAGATTCAAACGTCCTAAGAAACCCCCGGGAAGGTTAACCCGGTCAACAAATGCCCGCAGAAGTCGGATGTGTCGGCCTGACGGCGCAAGAACGCAGCTCTGCTGTAAACAGGAACAACGCAGTCACATCCGGAAAAAAAAATCCGGATGAACGCAGAAGAAGAAGAAGAAGTCCAAGGGTGTACCGTAGACTAAATGAGGTTGCCCGTGATTCATCAGCATAGCGTAAGTTATTCTTAATATGACCACCAAACGCGATCCCTGAAATAATTTCTATTGATTTCATTCATGTCCAACTTTATTACCATGTCCCATGAATATTGAACCACCACTTGATCTCAAATGCACGACCTGAGCTTCCCCGATGGTGGAGTAACATAAGTCAAGTAACTTTTGAATAGTTTGTATGAAGTTATATCAGTGGTCATATTTGTTAATGTTTGTTTGTTTGTTTTTCCCACGAAGGCACAAGACGCAACGTCCATTTTGCCACTTGTGTTCTTGTAGAACTCGCTAGTTCCACTTCTCGTTTCCGTTGATGTCCTTATTATATTTTAACAGTGTCGCTTCCATTACTTGTATTCCTTACCCAATGGTCACCAAGGGAGTATATGATGTTTTCAGTGTTTCCGAGACGTAGTGATCAAGCTGTCTGCGTCGTGGTCTGATGTGTGTGGATTCGTTTCCGGACTGCGTTGTGCAGACCACAAGTATAGTTTTGTGGAGACCACTGAAGTCATCGCCAGAGCTTCTGAGTTTGTGCTTTGTGCGAACCTCTCGGCCTGCGACCTGCCGTTCTGTTGAGAGAGGCCGAGCCAGACTGGGTAACCCGGTGCAGTGAAGCCCATTTTCCCCCTCTTAATCTATAACAGAATAGCATGAGAGTAGTATATGGCGTGCACTTGCCACATGATTGGAGGGTAAACTGGTAGGGTAATTTGGGTTTATGAAGGAAATACGGGGAAAATGTCGACTCGGTGAAATTTTTTTTTTTTTTTTTGTGGGGTGAAACGGCGTGTGGGAACTTTTTTTCGTGGGAACGAAATTTTTGGCGCTGCCTGGTGGGGAAGTAATTAAGGTAAAATGGTCTGGAAAGCGAGGTTGTGAGATGAGGGGTATATATTTTAGAAAGGAGTATATGAATGTGTATGCATGGTGATAAACAAAGGGTGTGATGGGTCGTGGTTTCTACTCATGGGTATATGGTGGTGGTGTAGATATAATGTGTGCGTGGTGATGAACAAGGGTGTGATGGGTCGTGGTTTCTACTCATGGGTATATGGTGGTGGTGTAGATATAATGTGTGCGTGGTGATGAACAAGGGTGTGATGGGTCGTGGTTTCTACTCATGGGTATATGGTGGTGGTGTAGATATAATGTGTGCGTAGTGATGAACAAGAGTGTGATGGGTCATGGTTTCTACTCATGGGTATATGGTGGTGGTGTAGATATAATGTGTGCGTGGTGTCGTGATGGGTCGTTCTACTCATGGGTATATGGTGGTGGCGTAGACATAATGTGTATGGTGATACACACGGGTGTGATGGGTCGTGGTTATACTCGATGAAGTAAGAGATGGTTACTATCATCTGAACAGTGTGATAGTAGTGAAGGTAAAGGGTGGTATATTCACCGATTACAAAGGAAAGCGTATAAAGTTATAATAGGTGTCATTTGATGGTAAGGGGTGGGTATTAGTGATCAAGTAGAAGTGATATAGGGGGGGGTGGTCATAAATATAATAAGAGGTGCTTGCAATTACACACTGGTCAACCAGTGGTCAAGTGGTCAAGTAAGGGTCAAGTAGTCAAGTAAGGAAATTTTAGGGAAAAGTGATTGTAATGATATGGTGATGATTAAAGAGTGGTAAATTAGTGGTCAATCAGTGGTCAAGCAGTGGTCAAGCGGTCAAGTGAGGAAAATTTTAGGGAAAAGTGATTGTAATGAGATGGTGATGATTAAAGAGTGGTAAATTAATGGTCAAGCAGTGGTCAAGCAATGGTCAAGTGGTCAAGTAAGGAAAATTTTAGGGGAAAATTGGTCGTAGTGACATGGTAATGTTTAAATTAGTGGTAAATTAGTGATCAAGTAGTGGTCAAGTAGTGGTCAAGCAGTGGTCAAGCGGTGTGTAAGTGAGGAAAATTTTAGGGAAATTTTAGGGAAAAGTGATTGTAATGAGATGGTGATGATTAAAGAGTGGTAAATTAGTGGTCAAGCAATGGTCAAGCAGTGGTCAAGTGGTCAAGTGAATAAATTTTAGCGGAAAAGTAGTTGTAGCGACATGGTGATGCTTAAAAGGTGGTAAATTAGTGGTCAAGTAGTGGTCAAGCAGTGGTCAAGTAGTGGTCAAGTGGTCGAGTGACCACTTAAATTGTAGAGGACGATGTGCCTAAGATTATGGTAGTGATTAAAGTGATCGATGACGTGGTCAAGCAGTGGTCAAGCAGTGGTCAAGTAGTCGAGTGACCACTTAAATTGTAGGGGAAAGTACGTATAGTGCAATGGTGGTGGGTAGAGTGAAGAAGAATCAATAGTAGTGATAATACTACTACCAATATTAGCGACAAGCACAAAGACAACCAAGTACATACGTGATACACACAAATACAAAGGCAACCATACACAGACAACCCATACCATTACTACTGTCATCACAACTATACACACACGTGTACACACATACAAGCACAAAGTCAACCACACACATACAAACACAAAGACAACCATACACAGACAACCCATACCATTACTACTGTCACTATCAACAGCTATACACACGTGCAGAGACAGCACAGACACACCCATACCATTACTACTGTCAGCACAAGTATACTCAAGTACACACATAAATACACACCTACTGCAAACTCAAAGACAGACACAGACATTCCATACTATTACTACTGTCATCACAAGTATACACAAGAACACTCAAACACAAAGACACAGACACACTTGTACATACACACCTACAAGCGTACAAAGACACTCCATACTATTACTACTGTCATCACAAGTATACTCAAGTACACACACAAATACACAAGAACAATCAAAGACAACCACACACACACACAGGCACAGTTGTACATACAGACACAGACACTCCATACTATTACTACTGTCATCACAAGTATACTCAAGTACACACACAAATACACAAGAACATTCAAAGACAGACACAGACATTCCATACTATTACTACTGTCATCACAAGTATACTCAAGTACACACACAAATACACAAGAACACTCAAAGACAAACACAAAGACACAGACACAATTGTACATACAGACACAGACAACCCATACTATTACTACTGTCATCACAACTATAATCAATTACACAAATACACACCTACAAACACAAAGACAATCACACACAGACACATTTGTACATACAGACATACACATAAAGACAGACAAGCACAAAGACACACCCATACCATTACTACTGGCACTATAAACAGATATACACATGTGCAGAGACAGCACAGACACACTCACCCATAAACAAATACACAAGAACACTCAAAGACAAATACAAAGTCAGCCAAGTACAAAGACACACCCATCGCCTAGGATTACTACTGTCATCACAACTATACTCAAGTACACACCCATAAACAAATACACAAGAACACTCAAAGACAAACACAAAGGCAACCATACACAGACAACCCATACCATTACTACTGTCACTATCAACAGATATACACATGTGCAGAGACAGCACAGAACACTCGTACCATTACTACTGTCATCACAACAATACACAAGTACAGACACACTCACCCATAATCAATTACACAAATACACACCTACAAACAAAACCACACAAAGACACAGACACACTTGTACATACAGACCTACAAGCACACAAAAACACACCCAAACCATTACTACTGGTACCACAACAAGTACACACCCATAATCAATTACACAAATACACACCTACTACAAACTCAAAGACACAGACACACTTGTACATACAGACACACACACCCATACCATTACTACTGTCATCACAACAATACACAAGTACACACCCATAAACAATTACACAAATACACACCTACAAACAAAGACAAAGACAAAGACAACCAAACAAACACACGTACAGACACAGAAGTACAGACAAACCATACCATTACTACTGTCACAACAACAACTATACACACATACAGACACGAGTACACAAAAAACAAAGAGGGCCACACAAAACATTACTACTGGTACCTCAGCCAGTACAGATACACTCACCCATAAGACTAAGCTATACAAACCACATACCCCCTTTTGGTAAAGAACGAGGATGTCCGAGACTACGTCATCACCGCCATGTGCAAAAGTCATTAAGTATGAGTCATCGGTTTGTGGGAAGCAGGCGGGCGGCGTGAGAATAGCTTGTCTACAAAACTGCCACGTCAGCTAGGTCGTGTGCAGAACCAGTGTATAAAATAGAAGGCGTCTCTTGTGAGCTCAGTGCCAGTTCACGGGTTGACTTGGGTATCTACAGACGTGCTTCAGGCTGGTGTGAGCAGTGTAGTAAGCAGATATTATTCACGTAGTGACTTGGTTACAGCAGTGAAACTTGGTGTGAGCATTGTTCGTGTAGTAACCAGCTATTTTTCACGTAGTGACTTGGCTAGCTACAGCAGTGAAACTTGGTGTGAGCCTTATTCGTGTCGTTGGCCTCTGCTAAAACAGTGAAACATTGTATACACCAGAGCATTTTTTCGTGGTTGTAAGAAAGAAGAAAAAAACCAGTTTATCAATATGACCACCAGATCTACTGTCACGTGTTCAGTGTGCGACAAAGCCTATTGTGATAAGTATACCCTTAATCGTCACATTCGGACCATTCACGAGGGGAAAGACCAAGTATATCCCTGTCAGTTATGTGATAAGGTGTATAAGACGAACGATGGCCTACAAAAACACAAACGAATACGTCATCAGCCACGTATGAATACACCAAATACTGCAATACCAGAGACGACAGCACCACCTGTCTATTTACACCATCATCGTAGTCTAACACAAGTACCAGACTGCCACCACTGTATCTTCAATGATAACCTTACCCGCCCTAATAGGAACATTCACAATGATTATCCCCGTCAGTTACGTGACAATCTATACAATTCGAACCTACAACGGTACTTACATCACCAGACATCACGAGAACGAACGACACCCTTAGACACCCTGGCAACAAGTCCACTCATAGTAGCAGAGGATATCCAACCAAATGATAGAGACAGTTTGGCAGCCCTTAAGGCATACTGCAAGGACCTATCGCTTATGCTACCCAATCAAGTGGTAGTACTAGAAAAAAGTGTCGACCACCGCTATCGGGTGGTTTTGGTATGATAAAAAGAAGTATTCAGATATTTTGTATGATATCTCATACATGTCTTTATTCTGGATCCGAAACAAATAAGGTATGTGTGATGACTTCGACAACAACAGTGTTTTTGATAGTCAACCAACAGAACCCAGAAGAATGAAGATCACTAATCCAGAACTTTTTGGTTTTTCACTAATCATGTATGTCATTGATTTTTTCTTATATCTCTAAACTGTTTTTCACTACGCCTGTATGTCATTGATTTTTTCTTATATCATTAAAGTGTTTTTCACTAAGCATCTATGTCATTGATTTTTTTTTCTTACGATATATCTCTAAACTGTATTGACGAATATATATGTCATTGATTTTTTCTTATATCACTAAAGTGTTTTGATGAATATGTTGTGAACACACATATTTTGGTGATAAAAATATTGAAACCAAGTTTTTTTGTTGATTTTCTTTATTGGTTTTGTTTTCATGACGTTGTCTTGTCGGCTCAGAGCTTACATTACCAGACATGAACAATGTGTTAGAAGAAGTTATGGCAAATACAGAACAGTCAAATGTATAAAACCTAGGAAAAAATAACCAAAGGCGAAAAGGCCTAAAGAGAGAAATGTCTCGACCAAGCTTATAAATATTACAACTAAAAGGTTGATCAAAATTCAAACATTATAAAAATAACCAAGTATGAAAAACATCGTCCAAAGACAGAAATATTTCAACTAAACTTATAAATAAATCACCAAAAGGGGGAAAAGGTCAAGTACAGAAATAGCTATGGAAAAAGTAAGTCCACAAAAATAAGAAAGAAATGTAACTTCTGTAGTCAAATGTGTCTTATCTGAAAAGACATTTCACAATACATAATCACCACCACTTTCCTTGTTTTACGTTACCGAAGGCCTTCACCGTATCTGGTACAGAAACCCTTATACAGCACTCATCTCTCCACAGTCTTGGTTGCTTTCTAATACAAAGTGGTTACATCACCAAGAACTTCAAACCTCCACTGTACACGTGCTCCATTGAAACACCCATGACAGTTAACAACATGTATGGCCATGTAATCTGTGAGTCCATCGGGGATAGTTCATCCGAGTATTCCAAAAGATCCATTTCCCATGGCTGACATCTTCAACTTGCTATAACACAACTTATTCTAATATACACTTTACATGAAATTTCCCAAATTTGGGCTCTATTAAAGATTACGTAATGAGATACACAAAGACACCAAGAACATATCAGACAAAACAACTCACAAACCAGACTTAGAACTAAAACTTAAACCATATCAGATGAACCACCCAACAAGTACTACTAGAACACAAACATATAATAAGGAAACACATGACACACAGAGCGTACAGACAAATCACTTGGACTCAAACAAATTTTGCTTCTTGTACTGTAGAATTCTACATTATACATCATTTAACCCTAACCTAACCCCTAACCCTAACGATTCACCAAACACAACAAGCTCTTTCTGTAAGAGACATAGACACAAACCACTGTTAGAAAGCGAAAAAGTTAAATTTTAATTATCACTTAAAAATAATAAATCGCAATTTTATTTCGCTTCACTTAATATACAGATATAGACTAAGTATAGGTATAGGTATAGGTTATGTATAGGACTATATCGAGCTTACATTTTGTGCAATAAAATTGCGATTTATTATTTTTAAGTGATAATTAAAATTTAACTTTTTCGCTTTCTAACAGTGGTTTGTGTCTATGTCTCTTACAGAAAGAGCTTGTTGTGTTTGGTGAATCGTTAGGGTTAGGGGTTAGGTTAGGGTTAAATGATGTATAATGTAGAATTCTACAGTACAAGAAGCAAAATTTGTTTGAGTCCAAGTGATTTGTCTGTACGCTCTGTGTGTCATGTGTTTCCTTATTATATGTTTGTGTTCTAGTAGTACTTGTTGGGTGGTTCATCTGATATGGTTTAAGTTTTAGTTCTAAGTCTGGTTTGTGAGTTGTTTTGTCTGATATGTTCTTGGTGTCTTTGTGTATCTCATTACGTAATCTTTAATAGAGCCCAAATTTGGGAAATTTCATGTAAAGTGTATATTAGAATAAGTTGTGTTATAGCAAGTTGAAGATGTCAGCCATGGGAAATGGATCTTTTGGAATACTCGGATGAACTATCCCCGATGGACTCACAGATTACATGGCCATACATGTTGTTAACTGTCATGGGTGTTTCAATGGAGCACGTGTACAGTGGAGGTTTGAAGTTCTTGGTGATGTAACCACTTTGTATTAGAAAGCAACCAAGACTGTGGAGAGATGAGTGCTGTATAAGGGTTTCTGTACCAGATACGGTGAAGGCCTTCGGTAACGTAAAACAAGGAAAGTGGTGGTGATTATGTATTGTGAAATGTCTTTTCAGATAAGACACATTTGACTACAGAAGTTACATTTCTTTCTTATTTTTGTGGACTTACTTTTTCCATAGCTATTTCTGTACTTGACCTTTTCCCCCTTTTGGTGATTTATTTATAAGTTTAGTTGAAATATTTCTGTCTTTGGACGATGTTTTTCATACTTGGTTATTTTTATAATGTTTGAATTTTGATCAACCTTTTAGTTGTAATATTTATAAGCTTGGTCGAGACATTTCTCTCTTTAGGCCTTTTCGCCTTTGGTTATTTTTTCCTAGGTTTTATACATTTGACTGTTCTGTATTTGCCATAACTTCTTCTAACACATTGTTCATGTCTGGTAATGTAAGCTCTGAGCCGACAAGACAACGTCATGAAAACAAAACCAATAAAGAAAATCAACAAAAAAACTTGGTTTCAATATTTTTATCACCAAAATATGTGTGTTCACAACATATTCATCAAAACACTTTAGTGATATAAGAAAAAATCAATGACATATATATTCGTCAATACAGTTTAGAGATATATCGTAAGAAAAAAAAATCAATGACATAGATGCTTAGTGAAAAACACTTTAATGATATAAGAAAAAATCAATGACATACAGGCGTAGTGAAAAACAGTTTAGAGATATAAGAAAAAATCAATGACATACATGATTAGTGAAAAACCAAAAAGTTCTGGATTAGTGATCTTCATTCTTCTGGGTTCTGTTGGTTGACTATCAAAAACACTGTTGTTGTCGAAGTCATCACACATACCTTATTTGTTTCGGATCCAGAATAAAGACATGTATGAGATATCATACAAAATATCTGAATACTTCTTTTTATCATACCAAAACCACCCGATAGCGGTGGTCGACACTTTTTTCTAGTACTACCACTTGATTGGGTAGCATAAGCGATAGGTCCTTGCAGTATGCCTTAAGGGCTGCCAAACTGTCTCTATCATTTGGTTGGATATCCTCTGCTACTATGAGTGGACTTGTTGCCAGGGTGTCTAAGGGTGTCGTTCGTTCTCGTGATGTCTGGTGATGTAAGTACCGTTGTAGGTTCGAATTGTATAGATTGTCACGTAACTGACGGGGATAATCATTGTGAATGTTCCTATTAGGG
Organism: Cepaea nemoralis; assembly: GCA_014155875.1. Taxonomy (NCBI): domain Eukaryota; kingdom Metazoa; phylum Mollusca; class Gastropoda; order Stylommatophora; family Helicidae; genus Cepaea; species Cepaea nemoralis. The sequence continues at coordinate 243,667 of JACEFZ010006914.1, read as the reverse complement.
CGGGTAAGGTTATCATTGAAGATACAGTGGTGGCAGTCTGGTACTTGTGTTAGACTACGATGATGGTGTAAATAGACAGGTGGTGCTGTCGTCTCTGGTATTGCAGTATTTGGTGTATTCATACGTGGCTGATGACGTATTCGTTTGTGTTTTTGTAGGCCATCGTTCGTCTTATACACCTTATCACATAACTGACAGGGATATACTTGGTCTTTCCCCTCGTGAATGGTCCGAATGTGACGATTAAGGGTATACTTATCACAATAGGCTTTGTCGCACACTGAACACGTGACAGTAGATCTGGTGGTCATATTGATAAACTGGTTTTTTTCTTCTTTCTTACAACCACGAAAAAATGCTCTGGTGTATACAATGTTTCACTGTTTTAGCAGAGGCCAACGACACGAATAAGGCTCACACCAAGTTTCACTGCTGTAGCTAGCCAAGTCACTACGTGAAAAATAGCTGGTTACTACACGAACAATGCTCACACCAAGTTTCACTGCTGTAACCAAGTCACTACGTGAATAATATCTGCTTACTACACTGCTCACACCAGCCTGAAGCACGTCTGTAGATACCCAAGTCAACCCGTGAACTGGCACTGAGCTCACAAGAGACGCCTTCTATTTTATACACTGGTTCTGCACACGACCTAGCTGACGTGGCAGTTTTGTAGACAAGCTATTCTCACGCCTGCTTCCCACAAACCGATGACTCATACTTAATGACTTTTGCACATGGCGGTGATGACGTAGTCTCGGACATCCTCGTTCTTTACCAAAAGGGGGTATGTGGTTTGTATAGCTTAGTCTTATGGGTGAGTGTATCTGTACTGGCTGAGGTACCAGTAGTAATGTTTTGTGTGGCCCTCTTTGTTTTTTGTGTACTCGTGTCTGTATGTGTGTATAGTTGTTGTTGTGACAGTAGTAATGGTATGGTTTGTCTGTACTTCTGTGTCTGTACGTGTGTTTGTTTGGTTGTCTTTGTCTTTGTCTTTGTTTGTAGGTGTGTATTTGTGTAATTGTTTATGGGTGTGTACTTGTGTATTGTTGTGATGACAGTAGTAATGGTATGGGTGTGTGTGTCTGTATGTACAAGTGTGTCTGTGTCTTTGAGTTTGTAGTAGGTGTGTATTTGTGTAATTGATTATGGGTGTGTACTTGTTGTGGTACCAGTAGTAATGGTTTGGGTGTGTTTTTGTGTGCTTGTAGGTCTGTATGTACAAGTGTGTCTGTGTCTTTGTGTGGTTTTGTTTGTAGGTGTGTATTTGTGTAATTGCTTATGGGTGAGTGTGTCTGTACTTGTGTATTGTTGTGATGACAGTAGTAATGGTACGAGTGTTCTGTGCTGTCTCTGCACATGTGTATATCTGTTGATAGTGACAGTAGTAATGGTATGGGTTGTCTGTGTATGGTTGCCTTTGTGTTTGTCTTTGAGTGTTCTTGTGTATTTGTTTATGGGTGTGTACTTGAGTATAGTTGTGATGACAGTAGTAATCCTAGGCGATGGGTGTGTCTTTGTACTTGGCTGACTTTGTATTTGTCTTTGAGTGTTCTTGTGTATTTGTTTATGGGTGAGTGTGTCTGTGCTGTCTCTGCACATGTGTATATCTGTTTATAGTGCCAGTAGTAATGGTATGGGTGTGTCTTTGTGCTTGTCTGTCTTTATGTGTATGTCTGTATGTACAAATGTGTCTGTGTGTGATTGTCTTTGTGTTTGTAGGTGTGTATTTGTGTAATTGATTATAGTTGTGATGACAGTAGTAATAGTATGGGTTGTCTGTGTCTGTATGTACAATTGTGTCTGTGTCTTTGTGTTTGTCTTTGAGTGTTCTTGTGTATTTGTGTGTGTGTACTTGAGTATACTTGTGATGACAGTAGTAATAGTATGGAATGTCTGTGTCTGTCTTTGAATGTTCTTGTGTATTTGTGTGTGTACTTGAGTATACTTGTGATGACAGTAGTAATAGTATGGAGTGTCTGTGTCTGTATGTACAACTGTGCCTGTGTGTGTGTGGTTGTCTTTGATTGTTCTTGTGTATTTGTGTGTGTACTTGAGTATACTTGTGATGACAGTAGTAATAGTATGGAGTGTCTTTGTACGCTTGTAGGTGTGTATGTACAAGTGTGTCTGTGTCTTTGTGTTTGAGTGTTCTTGTGTATACTTGTGATGACAGTAGTAATAGTATGGAATGTCTGTGTCTGTCTTTGAGTTTGCAGTAGGTGTGTATTTATGTGTGTACTTGAGTATACTTGTGCTGACAGTAGTAATGGTATGGGTGTGTCTGTGCTGTCTCTGCACGTGTGTATAGCTGTTGATAGTGACAGTAGTAATGGTATGGGTTGTCTGTGTATGGTTGTCTTTGTGTTTGTATGTGTGTGGTTGACTTTGTGCTTGTATGTGTGTACACGTGTGTGTATAGTTGTGATGACAGTAGTAATGGTATGGGTTGTCTGTGTATGGTTGCCTTTGTATTTGTGTGTATCACGTATGTACTTGGTTGTCTTTGTGCTTGTCGCTAATATTGGTAGTAGTATTATCACTACTATTGATTCTTCTTCACTCTACCCACCACCATTGCACTATACGTACTTTCCCCTACAATTTAAGTGGTCACTCGACTACTTGACCACTGCTTGACCACTGCTTGACCACGTCATCGATCACTTTAATCACTACCATAATCTTAGGCACATCGTCCTCTACAATTTAAGTGGTCACTCGACCACTTGACCACTACTTGACCACTGCTTGACCACTACTTGACCACTAATTTACCACCTTTTAAGCATCACCATGTCGCTACAACTACTTTTCCGCTAAAATTTATTCACTTGACCACTTGACCACTGCTTGACCATTGCTTGACCACTAATTTACCACTCTTTAATCATCACCATCTCATTACAATCACTTTTTCCTAAAATTTCCCTAAAATTTCCCTCACTTACACACCGCTTGACCACAACTTGATCACTAATTTACCACTAATTTAAACATTACCATGTCACTACGACCAATTTTCCCCTAAAATTTTCCTTACTTGACCACTTGACCATTGCTTGACCACTGCTTGACCATTAATTTACCACTCTTTAATCATCACCATCTCATTACAATCACTTTTCCCTAAAATTTCCCTAAAATTTTCCTCACTTGACCGCTTGACCACTGCTTGACCACTGATTGACCACTACTTGATCACTAATTTACCACTAATTTAAATATTACCATGTCACTACGACAAATTTTCCCCTAAAATTTTCCTTACTTGACCACTTGACCATTGCTTGACCACTGCTTGACCATTAATTTACCACTCTTTAATCATCACCATATCATTACAATCACTTTTCCCTAAAATTTCCTTACTTGACTACTTGACCCTTACTTGACCACTTGACCACTGGTTGACCAGTGTGTAATTGCAAGCACCTCTTATTATATTTATGACCACCCCCCCTATATCACTTCTACTTGATCACTAATACCCACCCCTTACCATCAAATGACACCTATTATAACTTTATACGCTTTCCTTTGTAATCGGTGAATATACCACCCTTTACCTTCACTACTATCACACTGTTCAGATGATAGTAACCATCTCTTACTTCATCGAGTATAACCACGACCCATCACACCCGTGTGTATCACCATACACATTATGTCTACGCCACCACCATATACCCATGAGTAGAACGACCCATCACGACACCACGCACACATTATATCTACACCACCACCATATACCCATGAGTAGAAACCATGACCCATCACACTCTTGTTCATCACTACGCACACATTATATCTACACCACCACCATATACCCATGAGTAGAACGACCCATCACACCCTTGTTCATCACCACGCACACATTATATCTACACCACCACCATATACCCATGAGTAGAAACCACGACCCATCACACCCTTGTTCATCACCACGCACACATTATATCTACACCACCACCATATACCCATGAGTAGAAACCACGACCCATCACACCCTTTGTTTATCACCATGCATACACATTCATATACTCCTTTCTAAAATATATACCCCTCATCTCACAACCTCGCTTTCCAGACCATTTTACCTTAATTACTTCCCCACCAGGCAGCGCCAAAAATTTCGTTCCCACGAAAAAAAGTTCCCACACGCCGTTTCACCCCACAAAAAAAAAAAAAAAAATTTCACCGAGTCGACATTTTCCCCGTATTTCCTTCATAAACCCAAATTACCCTACCAGTTTACCCTCCAATCATGTGGCAAGTGCACGCCATATACTACTCATGAGTTGCAGTGGCGTGCAGAGGTTCTTTGATGCCCGGGACCAACCCTTTGATTGGATGCCCCTAAATTGTTCTTTCCCTAATTTATCCCTCTCCCACTGCACTGTGCTTCCCCCTCTCCCTAATTGGATGCCCTCCCCCGGCGCCGTCGCACCCCCCTTTGCACGCCACTGATGAGTTGCAATATCCAGTGTTGTTGAGTGTTGACTGGTAACACCTTGGCCATGCGGGAGAATGAACAGGCTGATAGACTGGCAGGGAATGCACCTCTTGGTGGTAGATTACCTAAGGACAAGGGAGAGGTGGTCGAGCACCTGTGGGACCACGTGGAGACGGTGGGGAAGCAGATTGAGAACCCATATATGGAAAGAATGATATTGCGGGGGATCGACAGGGGTTCTGGAAAAATCTCAAAACTGAGAGGGAAGACCAGGATAGCTTTCAATCAGTTAGCAATGGGAAAGATTAGTAGTATGACTCTTCGCTGGCTGTTGAATGAGGGGACGGAACGCATATGGTGTTTATGCGAATGTTGTCTCTTTTTAGCATGGCCAACATTTTCACTTCTCATTTTTATTTCTTTCATCAACTCTTTTTAATCGCTGTATTTCTTGAACCTATGTATTTGTTTTTTATAATATTCGACATATTCTTCTGTATGCCGGTCTCCCTGGTCGAGGAGTTAGCAGCTTTCTCCGTAACCCCGAATACTCTCGTGGTTGACGTGAGCGCACGAGAATTGGAAGCGGTTCGAGTTGCTCCAGTGACTTATGAGAGTTTGGAGCCGGTCGCTCAGAAAGTCGTGGCGTGTTGATGAGCGTAATCTAGCCTAGGAATCAACATACAGCTGAAAGATGCTGATCGCAATATCCTTAAACAGGATGGAAACGCGGGGGGGGGGGGGGGGGGATCTATTGTATACCCACATCTCCGGGGCTTCTATTCGATTTTCTAATTGATTGTTAATTGACAACATAAATATATAGGTAGTTAGTTATATGTTGTTGTATCATCCTTGCACTCCATACAAGTTCACAGATGCTCAGACCCCCCCCCCCCAAATAAATTTATTAGCGTCCGTGCTGCTAACAGTGCCGGTTTTGTGTTGGTTGACGAGGACCCTCATTCTCCCAATGTGCATCTGGCGTCCAGTTGTGCCAATTCTAAGTTCCAAGTCTCCCATTCAAGGTAACGAAATGGATTCACTAGCGTCAAAGTCCTTCGCTCTCGACATCTCTCTATGGGCATTAATAACATCAGCACGATCCATGGACAGGCCATCTGCAGATTTCTGCAGTATGTACATGACGAGATGCAGTGAAATATGCCAGGCAATAAGTCGTGCAATGTATTGTTTGTGTCTTCATTCTTTAAATTTACTACAGAAAAACATTGTTTTGAATTATCTGATGATGATGATGAATGGAAACATAAGGCAGAAAATTATGTCCCTTTCTGTTACAAGTGGGAAGACAAAGTCCTCTCATGCGACAACTGTCCACTTATTCTTCTTCCTCTTCTGCGTTCATCCGGACATTTTTTTCGGACGTGATTGCGTTGTGCCTGTTTACAGCAGAGCTGCGTTCTTGTGCCGTTAGGCAGACACATCCGACTTCTGCGGGCATTATTTGACCGGGTTAACCTTCCCGGGTCCACTTATTAATATTGTGATGCCGCATTAACATTTCTTTGTAAGGAAGAGATTTTTTTCTTTGGTGGAATGTATGACTGAGGGAGCTGATCAACACAGCAGTTTGGAAATCTTGGGAAAAATAAAGTCCAACCCACCAGTTTGCACCTGAAATGGAATGGAGCACTTGAAGCCTACCACGGAACAGGTTCTAGCTACGGATGTGGAGGAACAGAAAGAGCAAGATGGGCAGATTCTGACATGGTCAACTACGACAGATTATATCATAGTCAGGAGGTCAGCATGGCCAAATATATCAACGCTCTCGTTCTTAAACATCCGGTTTCCTGATAACTAGGCAGTGGGTTCAACCCAAGCATCGGTCAGTTGGACTAAAATGCCGATTTCTCATCCTTGTCTTTTGGATATAAATGACAAGTACCCATGAAGTGAGAGTGGGGTCGCCCGATGGCGAGGGACAGTGGTAATAGGGAAAACTATTCTACACGCAAAAATCAGACCTGTACATTAGAAGTAGTAGCATATGTATGGACTACACTTGAATTCACAGCGAGTGAATGGGAAAAAAAAATATCTTAATATGGGAAACAGAAACACAAATGCCAGGTGACACAACTGGGTCATGATGGAAAACTTTTAACTTACCCTATCTCTTCTTCACCGTTCCGAGCCATTGAGGTTCTTTGCTGCAGATGCTTCTTCTTCGTTCATCCGGAGTTTTTTTTTTTCCGGATGTGATTGCGTTGTGCCTGTTTACAGCAGAGCTGTGTTCTTGCGCCGTTAGGCCGACACATCCGACTTCTGCGGGCATTTGTTGACCGGGTTAACCTTCCCGGGCTGCAGATACAATCCGTCTCCATTCGTCTCTCTGGTTGACCTTCTCTTGCCAGTCGTTGATTCCAAGTGCTTGTAGGTCTGTATATATATTATCTCTCCACCGTCTTCTTGGTCTACCTCAGGGTCTACGGTCATTTATTTCCTGAGTGTAAGCGAGTTTTGTTTCCCTGTTATCTTAAAATTCTTTCTATATGCCCCAGCCATTGTAGTCTATTAGCCTTCATGATACCAGCGGGGACTTAAACAGATCATAAATGTCATTGTTACTTCTTCTTTTCCACTCTCCACTTTGTGTATCCCTAATGGGTCCAAAGATGCGTCTTAAAACTTTGTTCTCAAAGGTTTGTAACAAGGCTTCGTCTCCTTTCGTTGTACTCCAGGTGTCAGAGCCATACAGAACAACTGGTCTGATCAGTGTTTTGTATATTGTGATTTTGGTGTTACGAGATAGCGCTTTTGATTTTAGTAGATGTTGTAGTGCATAGTATATCTTATTTCCAGAATTGATTCTAGTTTGTATTTCTTCCCTTATAATGTTGGAGGAGTCGAAGATTGTTCCCAGGTATTTGTGTGTTTCCGTTCTTTTAATGGTCATATTATTTATTTGTATGTGGCCAGAGTTTTTAGCCATTCCTTCTCTTGAAATTACCATATATTATGTCTTATCTTGGTTGATAACCAGCCCCATCTGTTGGATTTTTTCCTTTAAGTGAGTCAATATTTCCAATGTCTTTTGTTCATTTTCCCCTATAATATCTATATTATCTGCATAACCAAGCAGCTTGGATGTTCCTCCAATAACACATTCCTCCTTTACCTTCCTTACAACTTTCTCTAGAGCCAGATTGAAGAGTAGCGGCGATAGTGCATCATCTTGTTTCAAGCCAGATGTTATTTGGAAAGGGTCTGATTTCCTGCCTTTATATGTTACTATATTATAAGTATCTTCCATGCATAGTCCGGTCATGTTGATTAACTTCCTTGGTATTCCAAATTCCTGCATAGCATTCCATAGACTATTCCTATCCACACTATCATAAGCCTTTTTAAAATCCACAAAAATGTTACGGAGATCTCTTTTATATTCCCAATTTTTCTCGGTTATTTGTCGTAAGATAAATATCTGATCTATTGTTGATCTGTTTTGTTTAACACCCGCCTGGTAGTCACCTGAATATGTTTTTAGTCTATTTAGTAATACTGCGGAAAGTATCTTACAGCTTGTGGACAGTGGTGATAATCCTCTATAATTTTCACATTGGAACTTGTCTCCTTTCTTAAATATAGGTATCAATAATGACTCTTTCCAGTCATGGGGTAATTCTTCTGTCCTCCAGATTTTTATTATTAGTTCGATAGCTTTAGATGTAATGCATGGCCACCTGCCTTTATAAAATTCCATCAGCCCCTGTTGCCTTATTGTTTTTAAGTCGTGTGATTACATATAGGATTTCTTCTCCCCCGATGTGTCTCCACCTTGCCGTGGTGGGGGAGCTTGAGTGTCCCTCTGACCCCAAGCGCTATTCCGATGGGTATTAACTACATATTGGACAGCTCTTGGGATAGGGACCAGACTAAGAGAGACACAACCTGCTGCTCTGCAGGTAGACTGAGGATAGCAGTCAAAATCAGGCAAACGATGCCAATAAGCTCAGTCCGGACATAACCTCTAAAGCTCCCAGCCGAGGTATATGGCTGAACGCCTCTAAGCCAAAAACCCTCGGAAGTGAGAGCCTGGCCGACACAAACATACATCAAAATTGAGGTGAGGTGCTGAGCACGCAACATGCTTGGCGCAGATACTCGTTCGATGGCTCTTAGTTGGGGAATATGAGGTATCCCCGGATGAGAGGGCCTGACCGTTACTCGCCCACAGACGCACGGAGGTAAGGTGCTGAGCCGGCAGCACATGTAGCCTACCTCGTGAGCGAGTACAAAAGGTGGAAAAACACCTCGGTCGCACGTTCCGTAGAAAGTCTGTAACCGTACTCATGGAGTGAGTGTAGTCAAAGGCGGAAAATTGTCTCGTTGACACGAAATGGAACGCCTGTCTTGCGAATCCATTACGTGGCAGCCCGAAGCAAAAGCTTGCTGTGTGGAAATAAGAGTCTCGAAACCCGAGGAAGGCTAACCTCATAAAAAATGTCCGCTGAAGCCGGAAGTGCCAGCCTACGGGCGGCAAAATAATAATGGCATTACGCAATTACGTCCGAGTGAAATGTCTTTCGTGACCGGCAAAGCTCTAACTAATCTTCCCTCGTGCTAGGAAGAGCTACCTAGTCTCCGAATGCCGCTCTTGTTAGGAACAGCTCTGACTAGGTAGTTTCCGAATGTCCGACGTGTCTGGAACAGCTCTGACGGACACAACGACAAGCACATGTCAGAAAAACTCGCTGAGTGGATATTAACTGCAGACCAGTTTGGTCTGTGCGGGAACGGCCCGGGGCGAACGAAATGCCCAATATATTGAAATGAGGAATTAAAGCAGCCATTAGCAGGACGTGACAATTCCCTCGGTGAGCCCAGGACCAGGGCGCTATGTGCCGGCCCTGCAATAATGGAAGGCACCCTGGATGGCGGAAAATGCCATGGACTGTCCCTGCCTTCCTTTTAGGTACAACCGTTGTCTTCACCCGTTCCAACCTGGCCAGCTGGGTTGTGGACGGTACCGCAAACAGTGAGAGTCTCCCAGGAATGCTACCTGGTCAAAAAAGCATGCTGAAGCCGGTTGTGTTGGCCTACGGGCTTCGGCCCAAGGGCGCATAACAGACACACCGCAATCACATCTGAAAAAACACTCCGGATGATCGCAAAGAAGAAGAAGATATAGGATTTCTTCAAATGCAGGTTCTTCAATTTGTCGTTTACACGTTAGAACCTCTCCCGTGTGGGAAAGTGTTACATTGGAGCTTCACAATTTAGTAATTCAAGAAAATATTCTTTCCATGTGTTGCACATTTCCTCATTGGTATTTATCATATTCCCATTTTTGTCTTTTAAACCATATGTTGTGTTGGTGCCCTCGTTTCATTGACTTCAATTCTTTAAAAAACTTTCTGGATTCGTTTTTCTGGTGATTAGTTTCCATATCTTTGATTATATTACTCATATATTCTCGCTTCTGCTGTCGAACTTATTTTTGTAGCCTCTTTACATTCACTTCTATATTGCTCTTCCTTTTGGATGTTATTGATGTCATTTAACCATATATGTCTGGCATTCTTGTTCCTAATGACAGCTTCTTCACATTTTTGATTGAACTTGAACCGTCTGTTCTTTCTATGCGTGTTTAACACACCGAGACATTCTTCTGCGGTAGATTGAATTGTATTCTTGATGTTCAACCAAGTTTGGTCAACGCTTTCCTCCAACGGGTTTTGCAGAGTTTCAAGTTTATATTTTATTTCATCTGTAAATTTCTCTTGGACTGTAATTTCTTGTAGTTTTTCTCTGTTATATGTTGGGTGTAATCTTTGTAATTTAGTATTTCTTAAGTTTTATTTAAAATTTTGCTCCAACGAGGAAGTGGTCGCTGTGGCACTCGGCTCCTCTATAACTTCTAACTTGTATGTTTGATGCATTTCTGAATTAAAATGTGACCTATTTGATTATAGGTTCTCTTGTCACATGATTTCCAAGTTTGTTTGTGTATATCCTTTCTTTGTAGTTGGTACTGTTAATCTGCAGTCCTTTTGGCTTCTGCCAGGTTGATGAACTTACCCTATGCTTTAAGAAAACATTGACCGAAAGTCACCATTCGTATGTAGATAGATATCATGTGTGGTAGGGACGCAGAGGTGTTTCCAAGGCACCAGGGCCAGGTTCTAAACTGGCCAAGACCTACTAACACATCCTAGTTGTGCGTCCTGGGTAATAGGTCCCTTCAGGGTCCTGGCTAACGTAGTACTAGTAGGGCCGCTGCGCTGATTCTTCCTGAAGTCTGAGAGTATCCGTCCGCACGGTGAGGAACCACCAGTCTGCACACCAATAAGCCAGACATGGGACAACGGATACTCACGCAAACCTCAGTCCGGTATGACATCACACTGATGTTGGATAACAGGACTTCACAGCCAGCGAACGCAAGCAAGCATCTGTGTGGTACATGGGCCCATACAGGCAGCAAGTAATAGTAAAACTGACCTACTATGAGGCAAACAAGGAGGCTTTGTGTGAACTGACTACCTTACACTGTAGACAAACAGAGGTTCTGACTAACACTCAGGTCTCTGTGCAAAGGCCAGATGGACACATAATCAGACTGCTAATGGTACCATTAGTATTGGGGCTCTTCACTGGCTGTTGCAGATGAGGACGTAGCACATATGAGAATGTCCCAAGTGCTGTGATTCTTAACTAAATGCCTGTAGATAACGAACAAAAGAAAAAGAAACTCCTGTAGACAACAAGCTAAAATGCTCAACCAACCATGAACAAGTCTATAAACGGCTTGGCGTTAGTTGGTTGAGAAACTTTGCTCCAGTGGAGGACTACAGGCAGCTGCAGAAGAGGAGTAGACAGATATAGATGTGCTCGTCATCCCGCTAGACTTCCTGCAACATTCCTGGTCATATAACATGCCTTGTTCATGCATGAGGTCAACTATTTTGCTGTGTGCACAGATGTACAAAGCAGTTCACAAACAAACCCAAGAAAGCTATAGTATCAGATTCAATCAAGGAACACAGTCAAACGCATGATACTAAAATGTCGGTTTCCTGGAACATCAAGCATTCTCCTGCCCACATTGTCAAAGAACATTTTGTGCCAAAATAGGCCTTACCAGCCATCTTAGAACTCACGGCTCCAAACTTTCAACCCCACTGAATGAAATGCATGGTCATCACCATTCTTGATGGACTATCACCAGCACTATGTCAGCCACAGCCACACATCTTAATAAAGTTAAGATGGCAGTAGTAGAAAGATGCTAACATTCACACGTTTCTTTGTTTCCTCATTTAAATGAAGTCTATAAGTGAAACTCAATACAGCATAAGACGATTCACATATAACAGACTGTGGGGTACAGGTGTAATAACCACATGCACAGACATGAAGTCAAGGAATACAAGAAAAGGACAGCATGATTGATTAGTATTAGATGGCAACTGCTAACTGTAGATGGCAAATTAATTATTTTTACATGGCAATCTTTCTTCTTGAAAACAACAAGACTAGAGAAAAACAAATACATAAACATTCAACAGAAAGTGGAGCAATGGTGAACAAGATATGTACAGAACTGAAACAAAACTTTGGGAAACCATGAGGAATATGGATTTTCCATCACATGTAATACAACTCATTAGAATGCTCTATCTAGATCAGCAAGCAGCGGTTAGAATAGATGGTGAGACATCAGATGGTTTGAGATCAAGCAAGGAGTCCGTCAGGGATGTGTGCTGTTCCATTTGTTTAACCTGTAAGCTGAAAATATAATGAGAAATGTAAGAGATGATATAAACAGGGAGCTATATGATGCCCTAAATATCGGTGGTCATGACATACCAGAGATTCGGTATGCTGATGATACAGTATTGCTATCCACAACACAGAATGGTATAGAAAACTTAATAGCCTCAACCCAATTGAATAGTGAAAATCACAACATATATCTTAACATAGCAAAAAAAAAAAAAAAATACAGATAAAACTACTATGGAGAAAGAAATATATGTTAATGAGGAAAAATTGGAGGTGGTGGACAATTTTGAATATCTTGGGTCACTGATTACCAACAATGGTGACACAATGAAAGAAATTAAACGACGACTATCAATTGCTCTTCAATGACTAAAACAACTGAATAAATTATGGAGTGGGACAGACAAAACTACAAAAATTAGATTTTTAAGAGCATGCATCTTTCCTTTTACAACATACGCCTGTGAGACCTGGACACTTACTAAACAAGCTGAACAGCGCATAAATGCCTTTGAATATAAATGTTATAAAAGAGTTCTAAGAATATCTTGGGTAAAGAAAAGAACAAATGCATCCATACTTCAAGAGCTGAATATTGAAGAAGGGTGGCTAATAAAGACGATAAAAAAAGAAAATTGAAATATTTTGGTCACTTGAAACGTCATGAAAGTTTGGAGAAAACAATAATGGAGGGGTGTATGCCTGGGAAGAGAGGAAGAGGAAGGCCAAAGAGAAGATGGTTGCAGGATGTGGCGGAACTCCAGATGGATGTATCGGACACGGGACATCTTGCTTATGATCGAGAGGTTTTCCGGAAGGTTGTTATGGGAGTGAGGTTCTGCAAAGGACATGTTACTGAATGAATGTGCACTACAAAGTATTGCACTGGAACTTGTGCACTACACAATATTGTATTGGGACATGTGCATAAGGTATTGTACTGGGTAATGTGCACTACACAGTATTGTACTAGGACACAGTATTGCACTGGAACTTATGCACTACACATTATTGAACTGGGACTTATGCACAACACAGTACTGAACTGGGACATGTGCAAAACAAGATATTGTACTGGGACATGTTCATTATGCCATTTTGTACTCCACAGTACTGTAGTTAAATATGTGAAGTAATGTAACATTACATAAAGTTCTAATAGTAAGACACAACTGTGACTTTTCATGATTAAACACAAGTGTAACTAATCATGATTAGACAGAATTGTAACTTTTTGTGATAAGAAACAACTGTTACTTATTCATGCTTTAGATTAACTACAACTATAACTTTTCATGCTTAGAATTGTAATTTTTCATGATTAGATAGAAGTGTAACTTTTCATGATTAGATACAACTAACTTTTCATGATTAGATACAACTTAAACTTTTCATGAGTAGATACTGTAATATATTTTCACAAACATAACGGTGCTGTAAATATTCCCCTTACAATAGTGCTCGATTGTTCCACACATCTACAATCCAAGATTTACTATGACGCGTTTTCAGAGATTCAACCAAAAACTTGACCCGGAAAAAGCCAACGTAACAAGACTGAACAACCGGTTTCATGGCCTTATTGCCGCAAACTCGTCGTAACTAGAAGAAGGCCAAATTGTGAATGCAGGAATTGGGACCCTCAAATCTTTACCAACGCAAGTCATAAAACCAGTCGAGAGACAATAGAAGGACCAATCCAGCAGCCAGTAGATTTGGAAACCAACCAAATCGAGTACCTGACATCTTGTTGTTTACATGTGGTGATTGGAGCCACTCAGAAGAATGAAGTGGTAAACACCAGAATATAATTTATTTTAATTAAGTTAGTCTGTGAGCCTTTTCAAGAAGCCAGCGAGTCAATGTGTGTAAACCATGTGGTTAGTTCTTAAGGAATTAATATAGTAGAAACTAAATATTATATTCAGTTACCATAGTCTATGGATAAACTGTACATTAGGAACCACAGTGAGTTTTATTATTCTCCCAGTTATACAACTTATTTAATGTGTAAGCATTAGACTTAGTTGTACATTGTATTTATTAAGTAGTTAAACTCAATCAGCAGTGATTTAGAGTTGGTGAGTAACTTAAGATTTAGGAAACTAAGAATGCTTAGTTCACTAAGAAGAAAACTACTTTAAATGTGCAAACACTGGTAAGGCAAATTAGTGTAATGTGTAATAAGTCAAGTAGTTTTTTTTTAATTCCATGAGCACATGGGAACCAAACAGATTTCTATATGCATCATCATGTTGGGTGTTGGGTGGAAGCACTTATATGGTGAGACAAATGTAATTTCATTGTTGTTAAACATGTGGAATTAATATTTGTGCCACATAATAATGCTTAATCAGCCCATGGTTAGAATTCATAATGAATGAATGTGGATTGAGTCATTTACTGCCAATATAGTACCTTGCGGTGTATGGCAGAGGGGTCTTTGAGACTGAGGAATAAAGGCCGCCTGGCTAGTGCAGTCGCCGTGAACTGTGCAGGTTAGGATTTTCTTTTTGCCCCCGACACCTTACCGAGGGATCGAACCTGGGCCTCCCGAATGAGAGTCCGGCATTCTAGCCTTGAGTATATCACATAAATCTATGAGAGCATGTCGGGATCCATGTGTAAGTTCATTACTGCTACACATGAGGAATCATCCTTTGTGAATCTCATAAGTATGCCTAATGATCACATAAGTCTATGTCATTGATGAGAGCATGTCTGGGGTGATTCACATGATTTCATTATTGTTAAACAGATGTGAATGTATCATTTGTAAAAACACATCAGTATGCTTAATTATCATGCAGGAAATATTATAATTTCTGATGAAGGATGAGAATGATTAAGATTCAACTGTACTGTCATGGTTGTTGAATCTGTGAATTTATGATGAGTAAAGCATATATATATGCTTAATTGTCATCTATACAACATGATTGTGTCTGAGGAATGATTGAGAGTTCATTGTGTCAATATTCTAACATGTAAAGTTATCATTGGGAAATCACATAAGTATAATTACTTATCTTACATGCAAGTATGAGAATGATTTCTGATGAATGAGTGAAATGATCATTCATGCGCATTCGAATATATGTCTGATGAATGAGGAGAATGAGTGAATGAAGTGACATGCTAAGAAGGAGGGAGTATAAGCTAACAGTCAATCTCATGATAGAAGGCAACTTTGATGTATAACCCATACACAAATTAATAATTTAGTACACTCCGACGCGTGACAACACTTTGTAATATATATCACTTATGGTACCGTCATCTGGTTTTGTATCTGAAGCAAGACACCACTTTGTATTTCATATCACTCCTGTTACAACATATAGTGATTTTAAGGGAATGAGGAGGATGAATGTAATAATAATGATATGATGATGATGACATAATGATAATGATGAGGATGATGATGCTGATAAATGAAGTACAAGCATATTACAGACATGGTGAAGAGGAGAGAATATACCCGCCTTGAAACTTTTGAGTAGAAAAGAATTCACCTGAATACTATACAAGAATTGATACCATGATGTACTAATATTGTTTATAAGCAAATACTCATTGCAATGGGAAATGATTTAAAAACCCTTAATGTATGAGACCCTTTTTCTTTAATAGAAGATGTAGAGAAAATAACTAGGTACAGAAAAGGATGGGAAACATAGCTGTCAATTCCAAATCAATCAAGGTATTACTCAACTTGGAAACCATGATGACAGGCATAGGTGAAGATGAAACTGCACATCTGCTAGTCTAAACCTTGAACACCTGATAACGGAAGATTGAATGGAGAACAACCAATTATATTGTGGATAACTATTTGAGAACCCCAAGACTATCTTTCTCCTATGTTTATTTTTCTCTAGGAAAAAAATTCCTTTTTATTGATTTCACTTGTTGTGTTCTTAGGAGTTTACAGCATTTAATTTCTGATGTTCATAGTGATGATATCATTAGATTTATGACTGATGCTGAAATTTCAGATAGTGGCTTAGTACCGCTAGATCCAGACCTGACTAGGTTGAATGCAGGACTTGGTGAAGGTAGCAGCTTGACTGAATCTAGATCCAGGCCTGACTTTTCTTTTGTGAGTGAAGTATCTGGACAAAGTGATGCAGAACAGTATCCCAAACAGAACTCACCTGCAAGCAGTTTCCTAGCCCAGTAATAGAGGTAACTTAACTGGAGTGTAGGGAAACACAAATACTATCCGATACCCAGGGAGATAATTATCACTCATTAGGAGAACTTAACACAAGCTCAAGGAATTGGTGGCATTAGGGATCCAGTCACCCTGAAGTACAACTATGTTTATAAGCAGGTTCAGACAGTCTATCCCAAATGAAATGAAAGTATGTCATTAAAATGTATATTTCAGGCATCCAGGGATATGAAATATCTTGTACTTGTATTAACACCTATTGATGCATAATACCAATTGAAATTGATGTTGTTGATGTATTGAATGACCATAATCCATGTTTATGTTTTAATAAATTATGTAAGAGGTCATTTCCTCCTTTGAGTGTTTTCTTGTCGTGTCAGTAGTTCAATAAGACACACCCTAGATATTAACCAATTAGCTGAGAGAAGAGAGGCAAGGAACCCCCAACAAGATAGTGTTGGCCTTCAGGAAACTTTACATTGTTCCCTGGAGGAATTCCTTGGTTCTCCGAAACTCTATATATTAAATCAAGCATTTGAGCCAGTGCTAGCTTAATTAATTATAACGGGCAGGATCACATTGAGAAAGAGGAACTTGGTATCCTTTCTCTCAGTGGGTGCCATATAGCTACCCAGAAAAGAAGCACACCTTGCATGGAACCAAAGGAGTTCCTGTTAAGTTGAGCCAACATTGACTTAGGGACGATCAAAAGCAGATTATAATAAATAATGGGATCAGCTTTAAGGCAGTGGAGTTGTCCAAACAACACCCATACATCCAACAGATACAACTGAAACTTTTAATGATTAGATACAACTAACTTTTCATGAGCAGATACATCTGTAACTTTTCATGATTAGATACAACTTTTCACAATTAGACCCTAGGTTAACTATTCATAATTAGATGCAAGTGTAACTAATTACAATTATACGAAACTGTAATGTTCCAAGAACAGACACAACTGTAACTTTCCATGATTAGACACCACTGTAACTTTCTATGAATAGATACAACATTAACTTTTTATGCTTAAACACAACCGTAACTTTTCATAAGATGATTTTACACTGGAAGTACTTTCAGAAAACAACATTTGTTACAATGCCCACTTGAGAGAATACATGGAGAAAATTGATCCTGTCACCGCACAAGAAGCCTCATACAGAAACAAAACATCACACCTTTCGTTCGTTGCTCACTACATCAAATTTCTAGTCCACACCAAATTTCTAGTCTACAATTCTGGAGAAAGAGCACATTTAAAGCTTGAGACTTTCTCATTAAAAAACAAAATTCTTGTAATAGCATGCTATTACATACTTAATGAAGCTAAACTTCGATTTTATGGCTACAATTCTATTTTAAAGCTAAAATTCTTTTTGATTGCTTTAATTCTATTTTGAAGCTAAAATTCTAATTACTCCTAAAAATGCTGCATGCTGACTACTGCAACAAAAACTCAAAATAATGGACAAATAAAGTAAAGCAATGCAATATTTTTCTGTGAAATCCGAATAAAAGATTTCCTGGCTTTTATTAAAGAAAAACATGGCTCATCATATGACGATTAAAATAACACATACATTGATTCAACTCAAGTAACTTATCAAAAATATGTGTTTTTCTGTAAACTGACAAACAGCTATTCAGAATAATGAGAGTGGCCATTTTCAAATATCTCAGGAGAAATCTGGCATTCAAATATACAAAATCTTGGCAGCCTGATGGTTCTGATAAATGGAGGTAAAATAGCCTCCAATGATTTGATTTTTTTGTTTTGATTTGACATGAAATGTCACTTCTTTAAGACACAAAGCATGTGCTATACAACACTAAACAAAGAAAGAATAATTTAAAAACACCTGGAAGCCAGGTCTCTGAAAGCAGATTTAAAAAATGTGCTGCAGTGTTGTCTTGACACAATACTTCACAAAAACATCTTATATATATACACACAAACACACACATTATCATTATCAACTTCCATCACCACCATACAAAACAACCAAACTACTGTTGATGTAATTGATGACAAACAGATCTGGATATGCTCGCTACCAAGTCTAATTGGGTTTAGCAACAGTCAGAGATGAATGGCGATGCAGCAGAGTTCTCATAAGTCTTGGTTCTGTGTACTTAATGTCATTCACATTAATGGCCCCTTGGTTTGATGGTCACCACACCAGCTCTAGAACAAGCCCTTCTTGGTCTTTTTACTGTGGAGAGTGATAAAGGGAAATAAATCTCAGTGATATTATGTCTGCATAAAAGTTTGTGTAGTTAATCTATTAAATCTTAGAGAAATGAATACCAACTTACACAGAGTGCAAGAAAAATCTGTACATCTCCCCCCAACAATTCATTGAGGTAAATGGAGGAAGAGCAGAATAAGAAGATCAATTAAACCAGTTAGAATGCCTGCATAAAAGTTTGTGTAGACATTAGCCAACATGTAAATACTTTTATAGATAATAAAGTGAACTGTGAAAAGAGAATAAAGCCGCATTTACATGTTTGTATAAAGAATACAATTGATACATGAAATTTAAATTCCATAAACAGTAATTATGGAGGTGGAAGCAGTAACAGCAGTGTTCCGATGGTTGGAGGAGACCGCTGCAACACACACTGCATTCATTATGTACTCATAGAGTATGCTTAATAAGGTGGAGAAAGGAATGTTTCATGTGGAATGGCTTTCCTCGCTTCAGAGGTCAAAGATTATGAGAATTGTATGGAATTTCTGCCCTGGTCATGCGGATGTGTGGGAGAATGGACAGGCTTAGAGGCTGGCAAGGAAGGAAAGCACCTCTTGGTGGACCTATGGGAGTCACCATTGCGAAGTGGTCAAGCCGTCTAACTCGGGCTCTGAAGGTTGTAGGTTTGATTCTGGGCCGTGTCGTTTGGTTCACGAGTGCATTTTTTCAGAGAATCCCGGGGGTCATCACTAGAACTACGAAGTTTGTGCTTTGTGCGACGCAGAAAGAAACTGAGCCATATGGGAAAAACCCGGTCAATGAAGTCAACCCTGTCAGCTTTTAAGCGACTTTTTTTTTACATATGGACAAGGGAGAGGTGGTCGGGTGGCTGTGGGACCAGCTGGAGAAAGCTGTGGAACAGACCGAGAACCCGTATGTGGAGAGGAAGATATGGCAGGGGATCGGCAGGGGTTCTGGAAGAATCTCAAAGCAGAGAGGGAAGACCAGGAGAATTTTCAATCTGATGGCTGTTGGAACGATTAGTAGTATGACCCTCCGCTGGCTGTTGAACGAGGGGCAGAGCATATGTGGGAATGTTCTGTGCGCAGTAATGTAGGTTCTTAGCTCATAACTCATTTCCATCCAATTGACCGGTGTAGGGATTGAACCCACTACCTTGCCAGCAGTACATTTAAGTTTAAGAGCGAGTGCTCTTACCCATTCGGCCATGCTGACCATATTCAGAAGACATATTAGGTGACTACCAAGCGGGTTTAGACAAAACAGATCAACAATAGATCAGATATTAATCTTACGACAAATAGCCGAGAAAAATTGGGAATATAAGAGATCTCTATAACATTTTTGTGGATTTTAAAAAGCTTATGATAGTGTCCATAGGAATAGTCTATGGAATGCCATGCAGGAATTTGGAATACCAAGGAAGTTAATCAACATGACCAGACTATGCATGGAAGATACTTATAATGTAGTAACATATAAAGGCAGGAAATCATTGTTCATTGGCACCTTTCCGTCTTGACAGACGATAGTTTGGTATATTGTGCTTAAAAAAGGCTTAATAACTACGACCCATGGCAGTGGCGAGTGTGGCTGGTAAGGCCAATTCTTGCTGCAAATGTTTGCCCGCAGTAGATGCATGTGAAAACATGGTAATTTCCACCATTGTGCACCATCTTACGTCTCTCACGCTCTGTGTGTGCTTTATCAGCAATCATTTTCTCCTTTGTCTTTATTCCATTTCTGATAGTTGCCCTCCATGCAACACGTTCAGCGGCGACTTGCTCCCAATGTGCATTATCAATTCCTGTATCAATCATGTCCCACTTACACACATCTTTGTATCGTAGAGGCCGACCCTGAGATCTCCTACCCGTCTGTAATTCACCAAAAAAGATGTCCTTTGGTATTCTACCATCATCCTAACATGTCCTATCCATCTAAGTCTACGAAGACTGAGCATGGAATACACCGTCACGCAACCTGATCTTTCCAATACTTCAGTATTTGTGATTTTGCCTTGCCACTTAATACCAAGTATTCTTCGCAGATACCGCATATGAAAGCTGTTTAAACGTTTCTCTTGGTGTGAGTAAGTTGTCCAGGTTTCACTGCCATAAAGAAGAGTACTAAGGACACAGGCTTGGTAGACGAGGACTTTTGTTTTGGCAGTAAGCTTCCTGTTCTCTCAGACTCTTTTTGCTAACATGTTCATTGTTGTTGCTGCCTTGCCAATCCTGATGTTGATTTCCTGATCGAGGGATAATTTGCTATTTACCTCTAATCCTAGATATGTAAAATGGTCTACTATCTCCAGTTCGGCGTCGTCAATAAAGATTTATGGTACACCGTGTGCACCTTGTGACATAATCTGTGTCTTCTTTTTGTTAATTGTTAAACCAAATTCAGAACAAGCATTGGAGAATGCAGATAGTAGATGTTGTAATTCTTCCTCAGAGTGGGTCGTAATCGCAGCATCATCCGCAAAAATCAACTCTCTGATTAGTACCCTCCTAATTTTGGTCTTGGCCTTCAATCTCTGAGCATTATAGAGGCCACCATCTGAGCATGAGTGAATGTATATACCACCATCCTGATCACGAAAGTCTTATTTCAGTAGAAGTGAAAAGTATATCCCAAAGAAGGTGGGGGGCTAGTACACAACCTTGCTTAACTCCACTCTTGATTTCAAACTCTTGTGAAGTTGAGCCATCAAACTTGATTATACCCTTCATGCCTGTGTGGAACGATTCCACAATGGACAGAAGAGTTGGTGGGCAGCCAATCTTCTTTAGTGCTTTGAACAGACCCTCACGACTGACCAAATCGAATGCCTTTGTGAGGTCAATGAAGGCAATAAACAGTGGCTGATTTTGTTCCTGGCATTTTCTTGCATTTGTCGCAATGAGAATATCATATCAATGGTAGACCGGTTCTGACGGAAGCCGCACTGTGATTCGGGGTAGACTTGATCTCCCAGGACTTGAAGTCTGCGCAGAACAATTCCGGCAAATACTTTCCCAACAATAAACAGAAGTGAGATACCCCTATAGTTATTACAGTCGCTCCGATCGCCCTTGTTCTTGTACAGCATTATGTCTGAATCTTTGAAATCCTGTGGGGCTTGTTCTTCTCGCCAGCATAGCTCTATTAGCTGGTGGATCTGTAGAGTGAGTGTGTCTTGCCCACTCCTGATTACCTGTATTGGAATCCCATCCTTACCTGGAGCCTTGCCAGACGCAAGTTCATTTATAGCACACTTAACTTCTGTTATGGTGGGAAGTGTGTCCAGGTGGTCAAGAGTTGGCAGGGCCTCTATGGCATTGAGGGCATCATCCGCTAGCTTGGTCTCACTTGAGTAAAGCTCTAAATAGTGCTCGACCCATCTGCTGTTTCTTATCAGTGATGATTTCTCCAGTCAAGGTATTCAGCGGTGCACTTCTTTTGATCATTGGAACACAGGCTTTCTTTATCCCTTCATACATGCTTCTGATGTTTCCCTTATCACTTGCGATTTGAATGGACTCACATAACTTGATCCAAGTCATTCGCACACTGCCTGGCCAACGCCAACTGACAAGGACTTATAACCCGTAACAGTTGCCTCTCGCTTTGATTCAGAGACCAGTTAAGACCAGGGATGGAGTTATTGCCTCTCCATAGCACAAAGCCTGGGCTAAAATAAGGAAACCATGTGTTGCCCATGCAGCATGATCCCTCTCTCAGCCTGCCTAGTTCACTCCAGAGGAAAGTTAACACCTATACATCTGGAACAAGACAAGCTGCAGAAGCTGTCGGATCAGCAAAGCAATGCTCTAACTGTCCGCCTGTAGGAGCTTCAATCCTAGACCAGCTGCCAACCAAGGCTTAGGGCCTGGTCTGCCCTGCCATTACTATTTTGTCTTTGGGTTGCATTTCCTCGCACCAGGATTTGGCTTGTACCCTCCCAATTGCGCCCTTCCGCCCGAGGCCATTGGCACAATGTGGGGTGTCGGGTTTGGTAAGCGCCACCCAACATTCAGCGCTGATAGAAAGCAGGTAGTACCGTCTACTGTCATACCATAGCTCAGTCATATCTGACTAAGACCTGACTATAAAAGACAGGAAATCAGACCCTTTCCAAATAACATCTGGCTTGAAACAGGGTGATGCACTATTGCCACTACTCTTCAATCTGGCTCTAGAGAAAGTTGTAAGGAAGGTAAAGGAGGAATGTGATATTGGAGGAACATCCAAGCTGCTTGGTTATGCAGATGATATAGATATTATAGGGGAACAAAAGACATTAGAAATATTGACTGACTAAAAGGAAAAACACAGCGATGCTGGTTTTTTCGAAAAAGGTATAGGGGCCAGTCGTTCAGAAAGCAATGGCAAACTACTGAACGTAACACTTGCCTAGTACATCAACAGCAGCTGAAAATGCTGGTGTTGACTGCAACGTCCCGTAAGGGATACGCAACAAAAAAAAAAAAAGGAAAAAGCCCAACAGATGGGGCTGGTTATCAACCAAGATAAGACAGAATATATGGTAATTTCAAGAGAAGGAATGGCTAAAAACTCTGGCCACATACAAACAGATAATATGACCATTAAAAGAACGGAAACATACAAATACCTGGGTACAATCTTCAATTGTTCCAACATCATAAGGGAAGAAATACAAACTAGAATCAATTCTGGAAATAAGATATACTATGCACTACAACATCTACTAAAATCAAACACGCTATCTCGTAACACCAAAATCACAATATACAAAACACTGATCAGACCAGTTGTACCCGAGAAGGTTAACCCGGTCAACAAATGCCCGCAGAAGGCGGATGTGTCGGCCTAACGGTGCAAGAACGCAGTTCTGCTGTAAACAGGCACAACGCAATCACATCCGGAAAAAAAAAACTCCGGATGAACGCAGAAGAAGAAGAAGACAGACCAGTTGTGCTGTATGGATCTGAAACCTGGAGTACAACGAAAGGAGACGAAGCCTTGTTACAAACCTTTGAGAACAAAGTTTTAAGACGCATCTTTGGACCCATTAGGGATACACAAAGTGGAGAGTGGAAAAGAAGAAGTAACAAAGACATTTATGATCTGTTTAAGTCCCCGCTAATCACTGGTATCATGAAGGCTAATAGACTACAATTACAATGGCTGGGGCATATAGAAAGAATGGAAGATAATAGGGAAACAAAGCTCGCTTACACTCAGGAAATAAATAACCGTAGACCCCGAGGTAGACCAAGAAGACGGTGGAGAGATAATACATGTACAGATCTACAAGCACTTGGAATCAACGACTGGCAAGAGAAGATCCACCAGAGAGATGAATGGAGACAGATTGTATCTGCAACAAAGAACCTCAAATGGAGGGTAAGGTTGAGGGCAAGCAAGCAAGAGGTAGACAATGATACAAGTGGGAATATAACATCAAGAAATGGACGAATATCAGTCTTGACAGAATGTAGAGTCAAGGAGAGAGACAGGCAGTGTTGGAGATCCACTGCAGCCATCCTTCATTGTGGAGACGGCACATGATTGATTGATCGCAGTTCCACTGATTTTTATTCATATTTTAACAAAAATATAGAAACTCACTGCAGGAAGGTGAGCACCTGAATTGTTCTATCAAATTGACACATGCCACAATGTTTACACACAAGCTGTATTTACCTGTGAGACAAGTGACAACTTAATGTAAATACAAAACAAATATTACTACTTTATCTTATCAAATGTGTAAAAGAAACAAGATGAACAGTAACAACATTACAAAAAAGATAAATCACCTGTTGCAAAACCTACTAAAAGCTGTTTCACATTCATACAGAAGTAATCTTCGGAAGGTATGTCATCTGCTTTCCAGAACCAGAGGTCAAGCACTTTTTTATACTTATCATTTTTTCGAGTGGTCATCACATCTCTGACCTTCTCATAGTACACACAGTTCTCTCCTTCCAGCTGCCATACATGACGTAACAATAAACTAGATAAAGCACTGTCATTCCCCATAAAATTCTTCAGTCTTTCCTTGGACAAATCCTCTAACTTCCTAAACATATCTAAGTCCAGTAATAAAGGTGTTAATCCTTTACTAGCAACTTCCGAGTTCAGCTCTTTTTCATAAGCGGTTCTTGCAAGTTTTTCATACACAGCTGCATCAACAGCTTTCTCCCTCTCTGCCATTCTCTGTTTAACCCTAGGTGCCTGCTGAACAGCAAACTGGACAAGTCTGTGCTGCTTGTCCTCTGGACGTAACTCCAGTCACCGCAAAGTTCTGTTTTGCACAGCCTTCACCTTGGCATCAATGAAACCAAGAGGTATGAGTGAGATATTCTGTCGAATGCTTTTTCTCGATCTAAAGAGAGAATTGAGGACTGAGTGTTTCAGATGTGTGTAGTTGATGATGTCCCTTATGAAGTGTACGTGTTGCTGGAGCCCTCCGCATCAAGGCATATTATGCATTGGAGCTGATTCTGTTGCTTCAATCATCTCAGATGATTCATTATTCTCATTAACTACCATCACCTTACTGCCTGGTAAGAACTGATAAAACTAGATGTCAATATTGTCACCCTCTCCAGGAACTCCTCCCTAGTGGCCATCTCCACGTGTGTTAGGTCTGGCTGCACGTCCACCATCGGCTGCCCCAACACATTCACTGTGGTGCTGCACAGATCCTCCGGTGTAGCCAGTAAGCTTCTCAGTCTCAATATACATGGCTGGAATTCTTTAGCCTGGAAGAAAGGAATGTTGTAAAGACACATGACATACTTATAGTTAAGTACCTAACAGTTTACTGTATAAGCAGATAGTCTCACAGCAAATACTGCCTTCTGAGTGGGAAGTCTCAATCCCAGAACTAAACTGGTCTGGAAAATCTCTGCCCCTGCTGGTCCATTCATTGTATAATGCAATTTTACTATTTTGACAGAAGTGTTTCATATTTTGAATGCTGTATAAGCAGCAATTAAAATACAGACATGAAGTCAACATGCTTTCATATGACAATGAACATACTTGGCAAAGATGTACACTTTGGATGATGACACACAGGGATTTGCAGTTCTTTGTGGATTGATTGATTTAAGAACCGACATCACAGCATTCGGGGCATTCACATAAGCACTCCGTCCCCATCTTCAGCAGCCAGTGAAGAGTTCCAACACCAATATACCAGTAGCAGTCTGATTATATGTCCGTCTCGCCTTTCCTCTGAGCATCGAGCATCTGCCAGAACCCCTCATAACTCCTCGCTGCATCATTCTTACCAGACCATGGTGATCCATTCGCTCCTCCAAGGTGTACACATGCTCCCACAAAGCCGCAACTACGTCTGACTTGTCATGCATCAACACTCCACCAAGTTTTGCAGAGCCAGCCAATCTGTCCACCTGTTCATTCCCAAGCACACTGGCATGCCCTGGAAAAAAGATCCAGGCGATGCTTGCCACCCGTGACCTCTGAAGCGAAGCAAGTCACTCAGCACGCCTGTCCTCACCCTCCTCTCAGCATGCTTTCTGAGTCAGCTGTGGATAAGTCACACAAATGCCAATTTCACAAGCTGCCATGTCCCACACCCTTATGCATAACATATTTTACAACAAATCTGGAATTAATAGGCAGTTAAATGTTAACTTTTATACTAATCGTGATAATACTTTGCATAAATTATTTCTTAACAGTGCATAATACATACCCCAACCCGATATCCACGTTCTCCTCCACCATAGAAGAAGAGCATCCATGGCCCAGTCAGATACTTAGAAAATAATCCCATTACTTGGCGCTGAACTTGGATGCTGGGCTCAGCCAAGCCAATCAGAATCCTCCTGCATAGGTCTCTGCTCTTCCTGGTAGTCATAAAATCGATCAGGATGTTGCAGTGACAGTGGATGATGGCTGCCATGTGGAACATCACATGTAGGCGGTTGCCTACATACATCAGGACAATGCTTGGTTTAATACCATGCTTCTTTAAAAAAGCCATAAAATAGGAGGGATCCCCAGAACCATTTTTGAATCTGCAAAGAAAAGACATTGTAGACAATCAAGCATGTGTGACGAATATACACAATCTTGCATTTATTTATAACACACATGAAGTTGTAAGGTAAGTAAATCAGGTTGTCTTCTCATGATTTAATTCAGCTAATATCCTATAAGCCGTCTTCATGGTAAAGGGGTTGCTGGTGCAGTTTGTGATTCTGCATACCCGTGTTTGAAACACAGCTGCGCATAATTTGCCAGCTGATCATGTTGCGTTGGTTGTTTACAAATTGATATGGGTGCCGGTAGTTCAGAAAGCAATGGCAAACTACTGAACGTAAACTTGCCAAGACATCAACAACAGAAAAAAATGCAAGTATTTACTGCAACACCTTGTAAAGGATATGCAACTAACCATTTAAAAAAAAAGTATCCTATAAAGTATGACACCTGTTATAATGTCTGTTTCTCAAAGCAAGTGGTAAAGCATGTTAATATCCATAACTCCTATTTGTTTTAACACACTACAGATACAAACTGCTATGGGTGGGTAAACAATTGGAATGCAATAAAAGATTGACATTAATGTTCATAGAGAAGCACTGTACCAATGACCTCAGTTTAGAAACTAGGTGAATCAGCTGGTCAGCACAGCATCCTAAGGCTGGTTTAAGGTCTGAAATGCGTCTTTCTTTCGTCAAATTCAGCTTTTGATGTGTACTTCTTGCCACAATGGCCAGTCCATCCAAGGGATGCACACTACACTTAAACTCAACGATTGATTGATTGATTTAGGAACCGACATCACAGCATTCGAGACATTCCCATAAGCGCTCCATCCCCATCCTCAGCAGCCAGCGAAGAGTTCCAACAATAATAGTTCCAGTAGCAATCTGATTATATGTCCGTCTTGCCTTTCCTCTGAGCGTCAAGCATCAGCCAGATCCCCTCATCACACCTCGCTGCCTCATTCTTACCAGACTATGGTGATCCATTGGTGAACCACGTCTGACTTGTCATGCATCAACACTCCACCAAGTTTTGCCGAGCCAGCCAATCTGTCCGCCTGTTCATTCCCCAGCACACCGGCATGCCCCGGAGAAAAGATCCAGGTGATGCTTGCTACCCGTGACCTCCGAAGCGAAGCAAGCCACTCTGCATGAAGCCTGCCTGTCCTCACCCTCCTCAGCATGCTTTCTGAGTCAGTTACAATCACAATGTGTATATGTATCGTGTTCTCTATCCAGCGGAAAGCTGCACTGACCGCCTCCACCTCCATTCTTAAGCTAGATGTTGTGTCATCATACGCCAGGCTCTCCTGCACCAAACATCGACCATTAGCTTTTGCTAAGAATCCCCAGGCACTTCTCCTACCTCTCAACACCAACCATCCGTGTAGATAATCACATCACCAGGGCGAGAATTATCCTGAATAACTCAAAGATATCACCCATTCGATCCACCATGTCTGACAGGGCAAGTGTCAACCACTGTGTGCACAGAGAACTATCGAAGTTGATGGGTGATATCGGTAATAACTCAACGATATCACCCATCAACTTTGATAGTTCTCTGTGCACATAGTGGTTGACACTTGCCCTGTCAGACATGGTGGATCAAATGTTCTTACAAACTCTTTCTTGCACATTTGCGTCACCCAGGGCATATGTCTCACTGTATGTCTGGCAAACATCTGAAATTGCTTAGGTAATATGGGTGAGCAGCTGATCTGTCACGCCACCTGAAAGACAACTGATATTCAAGGTTAGTGATTTATTCTTACCTTTTGATGTGACCAAACAAACATGGACTTCATTATTGTGTGTTCCGGCCTTGGTCGCGGAGTCCCAGGCTAAAATAGCACTGGCACAGTTATGCAGGGCATGGACCCACTGGACCTCCGCAAGTATACCTATCTCTATGGCCATCTGTGCCACTGTACTAGCGCAGGGCAGATGTGAAAAGGTCCCATTAAAAAAAGTATAGCCTATGCAACGTAACAAGTGAGACACACTTCCTACACTCACATTATGTAACAAAAATTCACAAATACAATGGCGGAACAGAACATCATATTTGCCGTTTCTCTTGGTCTTGATTACCTTGCTATCTTCTACTTTCTCTTCCAGCATGGCAATTTTGTTTTCATAGTGTGCTGTTGTTTCTGCTACACTTTTTTCGGCTTCCCTTCGCTCTTTTTCATGGAGTTCTTTCAATCTTTGTTTATCCAACCTGGCAGTCTTTTTAAAGTCATCTTGTCTCTCCTTCTGTTGGTTAACCTTTAGTCTGGCGTCCACAACCATTCTAGATAGCTGGCAATTGATTGCCAATACCTTTTTATTTTCTTTCAGGCTGGTATCTAAAGTTGTTTTTAGGACAATTACTGTCTTCGTTAGATAGTCCAGATCTTGCAGTTTTTTCAAGAAGAACATGATCATGGCAACGAGATTGCTACCACAGCACCTGTGAAAACAGAACCACAAGATGAACATGATCATGGCAACGAGAGTGCTACCACAGCACCTGTGAAAGCAGAGCCACAAGGTGA
Organism: Cepaea nemoralis; assembly: GCA_014155875.1. Taxonomy (NCBI): domain Eukaryota; kingdom Metazoa; phylum Mollusca; class Gastropoda; order Stylommatophora; family Helicidae; genus Cepaea; species Cepaea nemoralis. Next base: position 214,514 of record JACEFZ010006914.1, on the reverse strand, counting down.
ACATGATCATCGCAACGAGAGTGCTACCACAGCACCTGTGAAAAGAGAGCCACAAGATGAACAACATAATGGCAACGAGAGTGCTACCACAGCACCTGTGAAAACAGAGACACAAGATGAACATGATCATGGCAACGAGAGTGCTATCACAGCACCTGTGAAAACAGCCACAAGATGAACATGATCATGGCAACGAGAGTGCTAACACAGCACCTGTGAAAAGAGAGCCACAAGATGAACAACATAATGGCAACGAGAGTGCTACCACAGCACCTGTGAAAAGAGAGATACAAGATGAATATTATCATGGCAACGAGAGTGCTACCACAGCACCTGTGAAAAGAGAGCCACAAGATGAACAACATAATGGCAACGAGAGTGCTACCACAGCACCTGTGAAAACAGAGCCACAAGATGAACATGATCATGGCAACGAGAGTGCTATCACAGCACCTGTGAAAACAGCCACAAGATGAACATGATCATGGCAACGAGAGTGCTACCACAGCACCTGTGAAAACAGAGCCACAAGATGAACATGATCATGGCAACGAGAGTGCTACCACAGCACCTGTGAAGACAGAGCCACAAGATGAACACCATAATGGCAACGAGAGTGCTACTACAGCACCTGTGAAGACAGAGCCACAAGATGAACACCATAATGGCAATGAGAGTGCTACCATATCACCTGTGAAAAGAGAGCCACAAGATGAACATGATCATGGCAATGAGAGTGCTACCACATCACCTGTGAAAAGAGAGCCACAAGATGAACACCGTAATGGCAATGAGAGTGCTACCACAGCACCTATGAAAAGAGAGCCACAAGATGAACACGATCATGGCAACAAGAGTGCTACCACAGCACCTGTGAAAACAGAGCCACAAGATGAACACCATAATGGCAACGAGAGTACTACCACAGAACCTGTGAAAAGAGAGCCACAAGATGAACACCATAATGGCAACGAGAGTGCTACCACAGCACCTGTGAAAACAGAGACACAAGATGAACACTATGAAGGCATGGATAGTCCCACCGCAATAACCGTGAAAAGAGAACCACGCGATCAACACCATCAAGACATGAAGTGTCCTGCCACAGTGGCCGTGAAAAGTGAGTTACATGATCAACACCATCAAGACATGAAGTGTCCTGCCACAGTGGCCGTGAAAAGTGAGTTACATGATCAACACTACTCAGATCAAGGTGAGAGTAAATTAATTATAGTAGATGTGTATATTTATAACATTATTTCTTTTTATTTTAAGTTCTCTGTTTTAATACATTTTTGGTTTCAAATGTTACATAGTTTGTTGCGGTTCCAACTTCATGGCAATGGGTCATCCCTATTATGCTCCGTTCCTGTGCCAGTGAATACCACACAAAACAGTCATCACTGCCCAATGTGAAAAGTGTAACAGACAGGAGTCTCTGAAAGCCAACAGCACGCATAGGTTGCTGTTATGCAACCCGGGGTTAGCAGAGTTGAAGTGAGCGCCCAACCTTACATAAATACACCATGACTCGTGCATTCACCACCTCTGCAGACAGCAAAAGTCCAACTCCTGGCCTTCTTGTGGGGGACCTGTTTTTTTTTTTGGGACGCTCGCTTTGAACTCAAGCTTAGTCCATACACACTATTTATAATAGTGATGGACTGAATTTTGCGTGTGGAGCATCTGGCCATATCAAACAAAGACTACAAATAATGCACTGGAATGCGGAGGGAGTCGGCAACATAAAAATAGAACTAGAAAACATCTTGGACCAAGAACAAGTAAGCGTATGTTGCTTGGAAGAAACTCACCTCAACGAAAATATAACCTTTAAAATCAGAGGCTACCAGTGTTACCGATCTGACCGAAAGGAAAGGTGGGATACTGACCCCTGTAAAAAATAACATTACTGACTCCCAAATTGAAGTCTACATGGAAGGGGCAAGTATCAGACACTTAATCTTATGACAGGCAATACAGATCTCCATCTGATCAATTACTACCGTCCAAGTGACCGCCCTTGGGCACTGGACACACTGCCATTAAAAGATAAAAATGATTGTATGTGGCAATTCAACAGCCACTCGCAAAGCTGGGGCTATGATCACATGGACCAGAGAGGAGAGAGACTGGCAGGATGAGAACAGATTCATCTTGATTAACAAGCCATCCAACCCACATACTTTCTACTCGAGATAAGGCACACTATAACCACACCTGACCTGGCTTTTCATTCACCAGATCTGGAGTGGAACATTACATGAATTGTTGGGAAACAACTTGGTGGCAGTGACCATCGGCCAGTCTTTCTAACTGTAGAAAATAAGTTTGTAAGTGAAAGCAGCACCCTCTTGAGGTGGAACTACAAGAAAGCAGACTGTGCAATGTACAAGCATTGCACCGGCATACTGGTTAGAAACCTGAACACTGAGAAAGACATAAATTCTACTTCTTCTTCCTCTTTCGTTCACTTGAAATATGTCTATAACTGCAATGTTGTCTCTTGTATGAATTTAACTGTCTTTTTTAGTTCACTTAGTGGTCCATAGTATTATCTTCAACTGTCGTCTCTCTAGGTCAGAAGGTTCGCCTGGATATGTAGTATTTTGGTCAGTCTAGGAGTATGTGATTTGCTGTGTACGACGCCAATTCACATGGTTGATTCACCAATTTGGAATTTTGTATACATGTGGTTGCGTAATCTATTGTGTCTAGTTCTGAGGTGCAGAATAATTACTTGTTCTGATCTCTCCATAATGTGGTAGTTGTCTAAAGCAGGTTGTGATGGCTTTCTGACTGATTTGATCATTCTTTTCTTTTGGTGGTATGTAATGGGCACATCAGGCTGTTCTTCTTTTTCTTCTTCCTTAGTTAATCGATCAGCTCTTTCGTTTCCGGGTACCCCACAGTGGGATGGTATCCACTGCATGGTGACCTTATGCTGACTGCCAAGTTCAGAAAGTAGTGTCCTTAGTACTGGCAATCTCCCAGACAGGAGCGCCTCGAGTACTGATTTTGCATCTGTCAAAGCACCACAGGTTGTGTATCATGACTGGTATTTAGTAATTTCTCTGTGCTGTCTTGATTGCCTCAATTTCAGTGGTCATAGTTATGGCAGTACTTTCCTGTTGGTACTCTGGCCGCGTCCCTAGTATTATTTGGGTATTCTATGTACACTCCCACTATGGTCCCTCGATGCGCCAGTGCAACTTAGAGGGACGAGTGGCATTTAGCCACATGAGATTGAGCAATAACAGTTCCATGATGCCCTTAAATGTCCGAGGCCACACACACACTACAATGAAGGAATCAGCGTGGATGCCTCCCTAGCCCAAAAGGTGTGCGAAATCTCCTTCATGCTAGGGATTGGGGCTTATAATTCTTCCCCATGAACGAGGAATTCACAGTAAGCGCAAGTCATAAGCTCCCATTGATTACGTCCCTGCCCTTTGTTTTCATTAATCAAGAACGAAAGTCAGAGGCACGAAGATGATGAGCTACCGTCATAGTTCTGACCATAAACGATGCCGACTAACGATCCTAGTGGTAAAGTGGAGACAAATGGAATATACTTTGGCTAATAAATCCATTACATGGAAAGTCTGAATCAAAAGCTCATGTGTGGGTGACATTAAAAGTGAAAAAGCGTTCCAGTGGCAAGAAATAATATTGTGTGGCTAGCAAGTCCATTACGTGGAAAGTCCAAATTGAAAGCTCTATGTATAGGAGACATCAAGGGTGAAAAATGTCCTAGTGGCATGAAATGGAATAGTGCTTGGCTAGCAAATCCATTATGTGGAAAGTCCGATTCAAAAGCTCATGTGTGGGTGACATTAAAGGTGAAAAAGTGTTCCAGTGTGGCTAGCAAGTCCATTACGGGGAAAGTCCAAATTGAAAGCTCTGTGTATAGGCGACATCAAGGGTGAAAAATGTCCTAGTGGCACGAAATCAAATGGAATAGAATAGACAATAGTGCTTGGCTAGCAAATGCAAATCCAATGTTTATGTAGAAAGTCCGAATTGAGAAAGCCCGTGTGCAGGTGACATGAAAGATTGAAAAATGTCACAGTGGCACGAAATGAGATATTGCTTGGTTAACAAAACCACTAATGCCATTGCCATTATATTATGTTGAAAGTCCGAATTGAAAGCTCGCTGCGTGATGTCATCTGCAGACTGATCTCTCCTGGTTTCCGGAGAAACGGCCTGTTGTGGAAATAAGAGGCTCAATTAACGGAAGTGAGGCTTAGCAGCCATGTGCAGGACGTGACGATTCCTTGGGTGAGTCCAGTACCAGAGCTATATATATGAGTATATGTGTCGGCTCTGCAATTATGGAAGCCTCTTATTGAGGGCCGACTTTTATACGACTATACGTTATTGTTGTTACGTTACTATTTAATAATTAATATTAATATGACTGTAACACTTGTCTTCGGCTGATCTGAATGGACCAGCTGGGATGGGGATGACACCACAACAATGAGTTGAGTCAACTGTTGACCGTCCTACGAAACACATGGGGAGGCCCGCAGAAGTCGGATGTGTCGGTAAGGTGCAAATAGCGCAGCTTTGCTGAAAACAGGCACAACGCGATTACGTCCTAAATATATTCCGGATGATCGCAAAAGAAGCGGAACAAGTACCGGAAGTAAAAACTATCGATTTCCGACAGACAGAGGGCGATGCGGATGCCTGAAATCAAGTATAATCCTTGCTTGATTGCCCTGTAGTAATCTACATTCTGCGTAAGGATGGTGGTGAGTTCATGAGACAATAGATAAGCATTAGATTATAAAAAGGTGGGGACGTGATTCATTCATCCAGTGGGGGATGAGTTGTCTCAAGGTATGATGGTGTCTGCCTCGGGTGCTGGAGGTCCCGGGTTCAAGCCCATGTGAGGGCCGAGATTCTTTTCACGTGGTTTACTAGTAATAAACTTCCCCCTGGTCTCTGGGTAGTGAGATCGGACGCCCGTGTGTATTGTTACGCATGTAAAATATACCTTGGCAGTTGGAAATCGAAAAAGAGTAAGTAGCCTAACGGCGCTCATTCATTCATTCATTCAGTTTCAGTAGCATGTCCCTTGCAAAACCTCGCTCCCATAACAACCTTTGGAAAACTCTCGATCACAAGCAAGACGGGACGCAGAGGTGTTTCCAAGGCACCAGGGCCGGGTTATATACTGGCCAAGACCTATTGACGCGTCCTCGTCGAGCGTCCTCGTCGAGCGTCCTGGGCAACATGTCCCTTCGGGGTCCTGGCTAAAGTCAGTAGGGTCGCCGATTCCTCCGAAGTCGGAGAGTGTCTGCCTGTACGGCGAGGAACCACCAGTCTGCACACCAATAAGCCAGACATGGGACAACGGATACTCACGCAAAACTCAGGTCCTGTATGACATCACACTCTGATGTTGGACAACAGGATGCCTCCATCCGACATACAGGACTTCGCGTTGGAGCTCAAGCCAACGAACACAAGCACAAGCAAGACGTCCTGCGTCCGATACACCCATATGGAGATCATCCGCCACATCCTGCACCCATCTTCTCTTTGGCCTTCCTCTTCCTCTCTTCCCAGGCATATACCCCTCCATCATTGTTCTCCAAGCTTTCGTGACGTTTCAAGTGACCAAAATATTTCAATTTTCTTTGTTTTATCTCTTTAATAGCCAACCCTCTTCACTATTCAGCTCTTGAAGTATGGATGCATTTGTTCTTTTCTGTATCCAAGATATCCGGGAAGGTTAACCCGGTCAACAAATGCCCGCAGAAGTCGGATGTGTCTGCCTAACGGCGCAAGAACGCAGCTCTGCTGTAAACAGGCACAACGCAATCACATCTGGAAAAAAACACTCAGGATGAACGAAGAAGAAGTATCCAAGATATTCTTAGAATTCATCTATAACATTTATGCGCTGTTCAACTTGTTTAGTAAGTGTCCAGGTCTCACAGGCGTATGTTGCAATGGAAAAGATGCATGCTTTTAAAAATTTTTGTTCTATCTGTCCCACTCCACAATTAATTCAGTTGTTATTTTTTAGCCTTTGAAGAGCAATAGAGATTCGTCTTTTAATTATTTTCATTGTGCCACCATAATCAATGACCCAAGATATTCAAAATTTTCCGCCACCTCCAATTTTTCCTCATTAACTGATTGCCTGCCAAACAAAAAAGTGGTCCTGACCAAACAGAAATTCAAGGCAGAAATTTTGAAGTAGGGGTGTGTCACAATAATGCTTTTAAAATGGTTAAAATGGTAGCAGATTTATTGTATTACATATCAAATTAAAGAGGATTGCACAGGGAACATGACAATGTTAATAATTAATTCATAGGTTACAAATATTATGACAATAATGAGAGGTTTAGTAATAACAATTGAAATTAAAGTGTTAAAAAATATGAAAAAAATTCACTTACCAAGGTGTTATTTTCTATCCGTCGCAGCTAATCCAGTTAAATTTCGTGAATAATGGTACACACACCACTTGTGTTAAAGAATATCACAAGAACTGCTCCAAACATGAATAAAATGCAATGAAATCATAAAATTATGAAGCACATAATTTTCACATCTACTTCTATTGCCATATATTAGCGTGTTCCATCGTGCCACATTACCCGAAGTAAAAACAAACATGTACGGTGTCATCCCGCCAAAAAAAACTGTGTCCCGGAAGTCGCTATCTAAGTATTACCATGCATTCTTTCGACGTCATTCATTCATTCATTTCATCACATGGCAACAACATACGTCATCTGGGGTTTTCCAGGAAAGGTTAGCCTAGTATTCCGTGCACGGCGATTGGTTTAAATTAACCTTTTAAATAAACATAATTATTTGACAAAAAGTAAATACTTTGTTTTCTTAATTTTTAATTACTTTTAGATGGATATTTGAATTATTCACCCATTATTTAGAGAGTTTCATTGCTTAAATAGCTTGAAATGTCGTTAAAAAAAAAAATCTTTGTCAATGGAACTCCAAGATGGCGCCTGCCAGTCTGGAACTGTTTAACGCTCAAACATGCAATTAAAACTACTAAAGTTAAAAATAATACAAGTTTAAAGATTATTAATAATTTATTTGTATACTTGTACTATTTTTTATCATTTAAACTGACGGATCATATGGATGAAGTCGGATTTAATATCCGTCAGCGGCCAGTCTAAGACAACCAATTGGGCCGGAAGTGGCAATAACAATGGACATGATTCTCCAGTCTCAAAGTTTAGGAATAGTAATGGCGAAATCTGTATTGAGATTTTGACACTCAGATGTAAATATCTACGCTCATAATTGACATCCAAGCATAATTGAGGTACCATTAGACTTTGAATTTCAAGGCCTATCTATCTGTCGTGGTCTCATTAGTAAATACTCAAAATTAAATTGAAAAATCGCTACATATATTCTGAGGAACTGTCACTGTAAAATTTCTTTTTATATTATCTGACCGTCTTCTAAATAATTAACTGACTACTGCACATGGCTGGTTTTAAAATCTTTCACAAAGTCCTTTACATCACAATAACTATAATATAAAATTGTTTAAAACGGTAATTTTATTAAAATATATGAGGCCCAGAACCAGAAGGTATTGCACTTCGAATTTCGAATCACAACAATCATTTGGAATCTCATGCCATACGTGTTAATCTTGTTGGCCATGCGTGATTGTGCACACGAACGGAAAGGAAATCTTTCCTTGTAAAGTTTAATTCAATGGGACACAAAAAATTGTGGACTAAAATGGAGAAACGGATCAATTAGAGCACTATATATACGGAACCGGTGAGTCGGTTTTTGGGTACCAAATTTGGGCTCTAGAACCGACCATTCGGTCTCCGGCAGGCAATCAGTTAACATATATTTCTTTCTCCATTATAGCTTTATCTGTATGCATTATCTTTGTTTTTTTCTATGTTAACTGATTCGCTGCTGACCGCCAACCGATTGCCGAACAGTCTCAACTGTTTTGTCCCTTCGTTAATATATTGCCAAGATTTGTGCGGTCCGTTTGTTTCTTTCGTTTGCGATCCCTTGCTCAATTTTAATACTCTGAAACGAATTTTTACGCCGATAGAAGGTTTTTCATTTACATAGGCCATGAGTAATCGACATTTGGTGACTAAATCGTGTGGATTTGTTTCCAAGTTGTGTTAAAAAAGCTGCAGTTACTCGCGGTTTTAGGAATTGCATGGGTCCTTGATTTTCGGCCTCATTTACATCAGATAAAAGTTTTAAACAATGTTAGATTGTAGTTATTCTTATTTAAAGGAAATTTGGAGAACGATTCTAAACTGATAGCACACGTTAAATGTGTTTTTTTTCCCGGTTAAAATGTATTATTTATGAATGTAAACAAACTAACTCTTAGCCGCTAACCGTGAAGGTTTGTCATCATGTTGAATTAGCTGATGGGCCACACTTGTGCCCCTAAAGTTTGCTTTGCCTATCACAAAGTATTTAAGAAGTATTTAAATAATTAAATTAAAAGAATAATAATTATAACTAACTAAAAAATAGCGTACATTTTGTGTTTATCGGCAGAAAACGGCCAAAACATGTCTCGTGATTTTCCGACATTTTCCATTTTATGTGACAATGATGAGCTTCAAAATAGGATGTTTTTATTGTAATTTATTGGTGTTATGGAGCCGTTCTAGTGATTTTTGTGTAGCAAAGCGGTGTAGTTATCATAATTCAGTAAGTTTCATTGGATTTTAAACACCGTCGGATCAGTAGCGCCTTGGTAAGTGGAAATTTCACGTACTTGTCACCTCTGTCATCAATTTATTTTTTACAACATCTGCTAATATTATTATTATATTTCTAACTTTTAGCAACAGTAGCAATACCAATGTGTTCCTTGTGCAATGTCCTTTAATTTGATATATAATACAACATGTTTACTACCATTTTAACAATGTTTAGACCAATATTGTGGCATACCCCTACTTCCCATTTTCTGCCATCAATTTCTGCTTGGGAAAAACCCATGTTTTGTTTGGCACTCAATCAGTTAAGATATAAGTTGTGATTGTCACTATTCCTCCGTGTGTTGCCGGGGCCCATAAGGGAAGCAAAGAATAGCAACACTGTAGCCTACCACGCATGTCGTAAGAGGCGACTAAGGAGGCTTGATGGTTCCGTCGCCCTGCTACTGAGTGAGTGCGTGGCGCGACACTGTGAGCTGTGAGTTTCGTGTGAAATGCTTTTGAATCTGCCCGAGGTTTTTTGGAACGTGACTGCATGTTCGGAGCGATGGTAGATGGCTATGTCCCAGAGTTGACCGGTTTTTGCCTTATGCAGAAATGCGTGGCTGCTGGGCTTCTGGTTGACTGCCACTGTCATCGACAATGAACTGTATTTTCGTGGACTGTAGGTGAACATCTAGGAAACATCCAGATGGGAAAATGACTGCCGAATTCATCAGAGATGAACTGGGTGTTTCGTTGGGGACTATTGTGTTGACATTCTGGCGCGGCATTATGCACAGTGTATCTGTGTGGGCTGTTGTTTGTCGAGACTCCTGTCTTTTCCACTTTTCACATTGGGCAGTGGGGAGCATTTTGTGCGATATTCACTGGCACAGGAACAGAGCATAATGTGGACAACCTGTTGCTATGAGTTTGGAACTACGACTAACTAACTAACTGTCACTATTCAAGTGAGTTGAGGTTATTAGGTTTTCTGTATGATTCTGTGCTGTGGATAGCAATACTGTAACAGCATATCGAATCTCTGGTATGTAAGGACCTAATATTTAGGGCATCATATTGCTCCCTGTTTATGTCATCTCTGACATTTCTCATATTTTTGGCGTACAGGTTAAATAAATATGGGGACAGTACACAGCCCTGACGGACTCCTTGCTTGTTGTCAAACCAATCTGTCTCGCCATCTATTCTAACCGCTGCTTGTTGGTCAAGATAGAGCATTTTTATTAGTTGTATTACATGTGATAGAAAGTCTTTATTCCTCATGATTTCCCAAAGTTTCTGATGTACACAGTCAAATGCCTTTAAAGTCCACAAAACATGAGAATAGGTTTAGATTCAATTCTGTGCACTTCTCTATTATTAAACGCATGTTGAGTATGTGATCGCTTGTTCCTCTACCTTGACTAAATCCAGCTTGAACCACGTTAATTTGTTTGTGATTTCTTAGTAAGTTTGCTATTGCTTTCTGAATGACTGGCACTCATACCTTTGCATGAGAACCATTGCAAGGCGGTCTGCTGTCTAAGTTACCGCCCACAGGCACTAAAAGAAAAGATGACTGTGTGTGGTGATTTCAATAGCCACTCGCAGAGCTGGGGCTATGATCACAATGAACAGAGAGAAGAGAGACTGGCAGGACAAGAATAGATTCATCTAAACAAGCCGTCTGACCCACATACCCTCTACTCGAGATCATGGCACACTACAACTACACCTGACCTGGCTTTTCATTTACCAGACCTAGAGTGGAACATTACACGAATTACACGATTTCACATTACACGAAAAGGGGGCTGAGTGGTCTTGAGGTATGGTGTCCGCCTCAAGTGCTGGAAGTCCCGGTGAGGACCGGGATTTATTTAAAAACTCCACCTGAACTTCCAGTAATAAAATTTCTCCTGGTCTCTGGGTAGTGAGATCGGACGCCCGTGTGTATTGTTGCGCACGTAAAAAAATCCCTTGGCAGTTGGAAATCGAAAAAGAGTAGCCTAACGGCGCTGCCCGGGCATAATTTCGAGATAAAAATCTACCCAAAGTATTTCAGGATCCTCGCCGATACAACGGAGTTGATGCATTGAGCTGAGTTTCTCCAGACTCAGGTTTGAGTTAGGAGGAAAACGGAGCACTTATGGGTTAAACCGTGTGCCGTGATGTTGATCCAACGACTAAACTATTACACGAATTGTTGGCAAACATGATGGCAGTGACCATCGGCCAGTCTTTCTAACTGTAGAAAATGAGCTTGTAAGTGAAAGCAGCACCATCTCGAGGTGGAATTACAAGAAAGCAGACTGGGTAATGTACAAACATTACACCAGCATACTGGTTAGAAATCTGAACACATATAAAAACATAAATAAGGTAGCTGAAGAGTTTGGGAAATGCATACTACAGGCAGCACGAGAAACAGTACCAAGAGGAGCTTGTAAAAAATATAAACCATACTGGAGTAGTGAACTGGAACAGTTGCATAATGATGTGGAAGTGTGTAGAAAGCAAGCAGAAGCCAAACCCAGCCAAGAGCACCACAGTAAATACCAGTACGCAAAAGCCAAATTTCAAAGGGCCAAGCTGCAGTCTAGATTGAAAAGCTGGCAGGAGAAAACTGAGTCACTGAGAGCAGGAGAGCCACTGAACTTTGAAAGAGACACAAGGAAGTTGTGGAAGCTACTAAAACAACTTAAGATGAGGGCACAGGGAGAAACTCAAAGATTGCACTACATAAAGACTGTAACATCTTAACAGGAAAGCAAACAGTTGACCATTTTGCGGACTCATTTACACAAGATAACATCAAAATTAGTCCTGAGAAACAAGAAATTCAAGAGAAAGGCATGGAGTTGAGATACGAACCGACATCAATGCACTCAGGACATTCCCATATATGCTCCTTCCCCTTGTTCAACAGCCAGCGAAGAGTCGCTGTTAATTGTTCCCACCGCTGTCAGATTGAAAGCTCTCCTGGTCTTCCCTCTCAGGTTTGAGATTCTACCAGAACCCCTGCCAATCCCCTTCAGTCTCATCCTCTCCACATACAGGTTCTCAATCTGTTTCTCCACCTGGTCCCACAGGCACCTGACCACCTCTTCCTTGTCCATAGATAATCGACCACCAAGATGTGCATTCCCTGCTAGCCTATCAGCCTGTTCATTCCTCCCGCATGGCCAGGGCAAGAAATCCATACAGTTCTTACAATGTGACCTCTTAAGCGAGGTGAGCCATTCCACACAAAACATTCCTTTCTCCACTTTTCTAAGCATACTCCTTGAGTCCATGATGAAGACAATGTGTGTTGCAGTGGTTTCCTCTAACCAACAGAATGCTGCTGTGACTGCTTCTACCTCCATTCTCATGCTGGAGGTCATAGCCTCATATGCCATGCTCTCCTTTTTCAAGGATCATCCATTAGTCTTCGCAATGAAACCCCTACAACGCCACCTATTTCGCACCACTGACCCATGAGTATAGTTCACTATGTCACCTTGATGCGTGTTATTTTGGATCAGTTGTTGCACCTCAAACTCAGTGCGGCCCACTACCCATTCTCTGCAGTCACGGCCCAGAGTTACTATTACATTGCGCCATTCCGTCCTGTCTGCCGGTACTTCAACACACTCTTTTTTATGAGTGATGGTCTCTAGATCACAAACCTGACGTATAGATATTTCCGCCTGTGCAATCCAGGACCTGTCTCGTCTTATTCTATGACCCTTGACCATATCTGTGGCTTCATGCAGGGGGTGATTACTATCTGCATTAACTCTCAGGTGTACCATTTGTTCCGCCATTGTTGGCAGTGCCAGGATATGTCTCGTGCATATAATTGGTGTTTCCTTTGTGCACCCCAGAATCACACACATGGCCGCATTTTGTATGCGATCCAACCTTTCCAGCTGGCGATACTGTCAGCAGCCGCAAATCATACTCAATAACAGAAATTATTAACTGTTGAAAGAGCCTGTAAAGCATCCTCTGCTTTACACTTTACCACAGTTGCTGCCATCGCCCTAAAAGTATTAAGTCCCCTACCAGCCTTCACCACCAAATCCTCTACGTGATCTTTAAAAGACATACACCTGTCGAAGGTGATATCCAAGTACTTCAATTTATTCTCTCTATTAAGAGGGCATACATTCAATATAATACATGGGGCATCTGTCTTCACAATCCAGTTATCCAGGGAGTACCACACAACCAATGCCTTGCCTGGGTTTATAACGGCCCCTGCGTCCTTGGATCACTCTGTTACCCTGTTTACCGTCACCTGTAAATCTGCAGCCAAACTTTCTCTATCTCTGGCCTGCCTGTACACCAGCACATCATCTGCAAATGTCAAGATTCTACCCACACCTGGTGTCTCAATATCTGCAACTTTGCTGGTGTAGACATTAACGAGCACTGGGGAGATGGCAGATCCCTGTGGCAACCCAGGTGTAATTGTACAGGGATCAGAAGTTCAGGAACCCATGTGCAGTGCAACCTAACGCTCATAAAGGACTGCCGCAACCCTTCTGACAAGGCAAGGTAAACCTTCATGTCCAACAATGTATATCAACCGATTATACCTAACCCTGTTATACGCATCCTCCAGGTCAAGAGCTTCCACCACTGTCTCTTGTTTATCCTGGAAACCCCCATAGACATCAAACGCAAAAATTGCCACAATGGCCGAGGTGTCCTTCCCAGGCCAGTAACTCCCGAGCCCTTTAGGAAGCATATTACGACTTTCCAAATGTTGCTGGAGCCTGCGGGCTACTATCTTTTTGAGGACTTTGCCAAAGGTGTTTTGTGGGATTATGATTCGGTATCCATTAAGTCTGGAGTAATCCTTACCTGGCTTTGGGAGTGGGACCAGGTAGCTGTGTAGCTAATCCTGGATTAAATTTTCATATGTGTAATTTCTTACCTGATATATCTTTGAAATGATTAATACCTTTCTTTACTGACGGTACTTTTAAGTACCACTCACTTCAAATGGCTATATTTTTACAATCTGATCACGAATCCTGACGGTACTTAAAGGTCTATCTAAAATAACATTGCTTGTTTCCCAGGTAGGTGGCGTGAATGTTTGGAAGCGATCTGGGCATGCGCAATACATTTTCTTTGTGTCGTAACAAAGTTATAGATAAAATAATTCAGGATACAAAGGGATGATCAGGCTAATAACTCCCGAGTGCTTTGGGAAGCAGATTGCGACTTTCCAAATGTTGGTGGATCCTGGATTAAATTTTCATATGTGTAATTTCTTACCTGATATATCTTTGACATGATTAAATGATCCCATGTTTACCATTTGTGTTTCAGAAACACAAGTCAGTGGAATGTCTTGTACAGGAGACAAACCTTACAAGTGTGGTGATTGTGGTGCTGGCTTTAGAGACGTTGGCAGTATAAAGAAACACATGAGAATACATACAGGAGAGAAACCTTACAAGTTTGACTTTGCTGCATCTTTTACTCTATCTAGCCACCTGAAAGCACACAAGAGAACACATACAGGAGAGAAACCTTACACGTGTAATATGTGTGGTGCCTCTTTCACAAATAATCACCACCTGGAAGCACACACGAGAACACATACAGGAGAGAGACCTTACACGTGTAATATGTGTGGTGCCTCTTTCATTTATAATCATCACCTGAAAGCACACAAGAGAACACATACAGGAGAGAGACCTTACATGTGTGATATTTGTGGTGCCTCTTTCACTTATAATCATCACCTGAAAGCACATAAGAGAACACATACAGGAGAGAGACCTTACAAGTGTGATGTTTGTGATGCATCTTTTACTAAAGCTTACGATCTGAAACGTCACAAGAGTACACATAAAGGAGAGAAACCTTACAAGTGTGATATTTGTGATGCATCTTTTATTCAAGCTGGCAACCTGAAATCTCACAAGAGAACACATACAGGAGAGAGACCTTACATGTGTGATATTTGTGATGCCTCTTTCACTTATAATCACCACCTGAAAGCACACAAGAGAACACATAAAGGAGATAAACCTTACATGTGTGATGTTTGTGATGCATCGCTTACTAATGCTTACAATCTGAAACGTCATAAGAGTACGCATACAGGAGAGAAATCTCACAGTAGAGAAATCTCATAAGAGAACACATACAGGAGAGAGACCTTACAAGTGTGATATTTGTGGTACCTCTTTCACTTATAATTACCACCTGAAAGCACTCAAAAGAAAACATACAGGAAAGAAACCTCGCAAGTGTGATGATTGACAAACTGGAGAAGACAGTGTAGGAAGCCATAAGGCCCAACTATGGTGATTGTATGTTGGTGTATTGTGTCTAGTGACCAGTACAGGGATGTCTAGTGTGCTATCTGATGCAGGAAAACTCCCAGCCAGTATTGAGATGTTGTCTTGTCACCTGTATCAGGGTGTTTGTGTCTTGAGTGGGCAGATTCAGGTGGTGTTGATACTACATTGATGGGCATTGCCTCAGAAGTGTCACAAAATAATAGTGAGCACAAGATGGTGATGATGTAAGCTAGGATATGATCACAACGGCCACAAGATGATGATCATATGATGATGATTACTTATGTTATAGTGTACCTGTGTGGATTTAGTCATTATAAGAAAGTATGTTGTGATGGTGGCCTTGAGTAGCACTGGTTAATATCGTGTAGCAACAGAAGTTGTGATCTGTATTGTGTATATTATGATGATAAACAGTAGTCTTATTTAATCATGAGAATTTCAGGAGTAGGTGGATAATTCCAGGCTGCATGGAAACTCATAGAAGTTGATGCTACTGGAGAGCGAGGAGGGTGGTGTAGGCTCACTCCATTGATCTGCAAGACTAGCAATACAGGTGAAGATGTGTTGCTGTCCATGGATTACAGGTGGCTGAATCAGATCCAATCACTCGACACTGAGGTGTGTGGTATCTGCATGTGATAGTTTCACTGAAGTAGAGAAATTCTGTGAGCAAGCACACAGAAGTGCATGACAGTCCGTGTAGGGCCAGGAAGACTGTAATGAGGTACAATCATTTTGAACAACATTAATTGTTATCTTCTGATAGCAAAGGCCTAACTGAAGAAGACAGTGAAGGAGGTGATTCGCAGGAGCGACTGTCATTGTATCATTTGTAGATTTAATCACCCTTGGGAATCAGAATGGCTGGTGGTTACAGGTGACATGCGTTTAGGGTGTGTATATACTTAGGTTCATGTGCATTTATTTTATGAATTCAAACTATTTGATGTTGTTTGCTTTTGTGTTGCGTGGGGTTGCCTCTGACCGTGGCTGTCGGTGGCACCCTGAGTTCTTGTTGCTTATGCTCTATGTACCATACCTATGTTTCTCTTTGCACTGCAACTCATGTTTAAGTTTATGTTCATGTTCTTATTGCTGTTTGTTGTGGCCCTTTGTTATGCCCGTTTCCAGTCAGCCTGTAGATGTGGGTACCTGTTAGACCAGTGGTTCTCAACCCTTTTTGGCTCATGCATCACTTCACATGTTCAGAATGTCATTCCCCTCTCCACAGTATACATAAAAATGGAAGCTAAATTTAATAACACATACTAGAACAATTCTGTGTGTCTACATAACACGTAATTTGCAGGTCTACTTACGTTATAAAACGAATTTCAGAAAGGTGAGAAGTACAGAACTATAAAGTGTGGAGGGGAAAACAATATCAAATAATTGGTTCTTGTATTAACACGATCTTGAAATAATCTTAATTTCCTCCTTTCCCCACTGTTTTAGACTCATGTGAACATGGCTGATAATCTCACGGTTAGCTAGAGACCACTCATTAGTGTTGATGTTATTGCTGGGCAGCAGTTATCTGTACTGCTGGATTTTATGTGCCAGTGTATATGAACGCTGTCTGTGTGCAGTGGGGCTTGACAAATTAAAGGTCTATTATTGTTCTTGGTGTAGGTTGTTTAATCTTTGTTGTTCAACTTATGTTGGTTATTGTTCTACTCATCAATTCTGTCACTGTCCAACTCTGCACTCTACTGTCAGGAATATACAATTATGTATAGTTCCCTGACAAAGAACCTGAGTTTCTTCTGATCTTTAAATCTTTTCTTTTCATGAGACGGCAAACAGTGATAGGCTTTTTCTTTGGTCTTGTTTTCTTCTCTGCCCATAAGCAGTCAGCTGTCGAACTGTCATTTAACGCCAATGTAGTACCTTGCGATGTTTGGCAGGTGGGGTCTTTGAGTCAAGGTGGCGTAGTCATTAGCCACCAGCCTACAACAGTGGTGAGGGGTTCAATCTGCACTGGGGTGGATTCCAGGTGGACACAGCTGGGCATAAAATCAGGCAGAGGAACTAGTAAAAGGGTATTTCGGTCCAATATGGCAGAAAGGCTGTTGAAACAAGATCTGGATTTTTTTTTTTTCTGGCTATAGTTTGCTTACACATTTTCCTCATGTTGACTGGTAGTACATGGTGATCTCGAGGTATGGTGTCCGCCTCAAGTGCTGAAGGTCCCGGGATCAAACCCCGGTGAGGACCGGGATTGATTTCACGTGGACTTCTAGTAATATTTCCCCAGGTCTCTGGGTAGTGAGATCGGATGCCCATGTGTATTGTTGCGCACGTAAAAAATCCCTTGGCAGTTGAAAATTGAAAAAGAGTTGCCTAACGGCGCTGCCCTGGCAAAATTTCGAGATAAAAATCTACCCAAAGTATTTCAGGATCCTCACGTATCCATGTCAACTGTTCTGAATTAATCAAGTTTAAGCATGGCGTAATTGCTCCGTGGCAAAGGGAGTATCGGACGCAGTTTGTACTCCCGTATACCACGTTCGAAACACAGCTGTGGGCCATTGGCAGCAGACCGCCTTACGTTGGTTTTTATGAAATGGTATGGGTGCTGGTCATTCAGAAAGCAAGGACAAACTACTGAATGTAGACTTGCCCGGGAATCACGAACAGCCAAAAAATGCAGGGGTTGACTGCTACGTCATGTAAAGGATATGCAACTAATGGAAGAATGACACCGTAGTAGAATCGACAGTACAGCGTAAAGACAGACCTGGTTAGAGTGATTAAAGAGAGATTTAGGGTGCTCATTCTCTATATTGAAGTGTGACAGGCCAGTAACAGCCTAGGAAAAGTGAGTCCAAAGTACATGCCTGTGGGCCTGATGAACGAGTAATTGCCTGTCCAATCTATAATGTATGTGAACATCAACTGTGTGACGAACCATCAACTGTTATATTACCGGAAAAGCATTGTGTCAATGTGTACTTGTATGGAGTTGCTGCAGTGTGTCTGAGTTTTATGTTCTTCATCTAGTCCACATTTGTGAAAGGTCTCTGTGCTCTATGAGACATCAAGCCAGCATGAATGTTGTAATTACCGAGCGTGGAAATTAAATTATACCACAATGAATCATCCAGCTGTGTAGCCAGCAGGCCATTGACATATCTCATGAGCTTTAATCCTAATTTTACCCATCAGCAGGTGAAAATCTGATTCTGCACCCCTAAAAACTTTTACCTCATGTAGAGACCATTTACATTTCTCGATAATACAATTGTGATCAATTTGATTTTCTGTATTGTGGTCTGGTGACACTCACGTTGCTTTGTGCATTCTTTTATGTGGGGGAAAAAACCCACTAACGAAATATTGTTAAAAAACTGGTGAATAATTCTCCACTTTAATTCCCTGCCTCAAGTCCATGTTTCTTCATGATTCCTTCATAACCCGTGTAATCTGATCCTTTCTTGGTATTCAGGTAAGCCAACAAAATTATGATATTGTCATTTCTTTAGTTACCTATAGTACTTTGGAGTTTCATGTACAACTCTTTCTTCACTGATTTATTCTTATCATCTATTGGTGCAAAAAGGTGAATCACATTCGTGTTTACTTCCCTTTTTTTTAAGGTTCTAAATATTGCTGTTTTTATTTGAGAATTCACTGCTTCCCACTATCTTAGTGTTTTCTCTGCCTCTTTAGATTGCATTAGGACGTCTTCACTGTGAGGTGCATCTTGCGGTTGCATCGTGTTTAGCAGCTTTTTGTCTCCTCTCTTTCACATTAATTTTGACACAATCCCAAAATGCTACTCTTGTTCTGTGTCATTTTGCACGCTATTTTCCCTATTTCATACATAGTTGTAGCATTCCAGGTATCAATTCTGGAGATTTTCCTGGTGAAAGGAGGTAAGTAAGCGATCAAGAGTCCTTGCAGCTTTCTCCACATCATGTCAACTTCTAGGGGAAAAGCATCCCTTGATCTTTGTTCACAGAGTTGATTTCATTTTCTTTATTGATTTGGTCATGATTGTTTGGATTGTGCAGTTGTTTTCCACGAGATGAGTTAGCCAGTCTCATGCCAACCCCCCTTAGTAGTCTCTTTTGACATGCATGGCAGGTTACAGTGTTACTAATCTTTGCTTCCCATATCATAATCTTCCACTTCTGCCGTCAAGCGCCGAAGGGAGGAATAATTTGCGCTCCAGCGTCCCATGGGCGATACTGAGTATCCCATATACACCCTGGAAATACACTGTCAAATATCGGTTTCAAGGTGAAATATTAAAAATTTTCAGAGAACATGAGTCGTATTGGGCATATGTTAACTAGTTAGTTAGTTAATCACGGTTCCAACTTCACAGCAAAGGGTCGCCACATTATGTTCCGTTCCTGTGCCAGTGAATATCACAAAATGCTTCTCACTGCCCCATGTGAAAAATGGAACGGACACGAGCCTCGACAAACCAACAGCCCATACAGGTATACTATGCATAATGCCGTTGCCAGAATACCAACACAAAAGAGTGCCACGAAAAATACAGTTTATCGTTGGTGGAAGCGGCGGTCACTAGAAAACCAGAGGCCACACATTACTGCATAAGGCAACCAAGTTAGTTCAGCAACTGGACGACCGCTATTGTTCTGCACATGCAGTTCACGCTAAAAACAACTGCGGACAGATGTAAAAGCATTCCGTATGCAATTCACAGCTCATAGTGTCGCTCCACGCACTACTCAACTCAGTAGCAGGGCAACAGAACCATGTACTACCAGCCCAACATGAGAAAATGCAAACCATAGCCGCAAGCATAAACACTCCAGAGGCCTTAATAGCTCAGCTGCCTATCCTCCATGTTGTGGACCGGAAGGGTGTTAGCCACTGTTACTAATATTTGCTTCTCATATAGACCCTAGTAAAATACTGTCATACAGGGTGTATTTTTAATGACTGTGCAGTGTTTGAAAATATTGCTTGTCCATGTTTTTATTTACCTACTATGTTGCATGAACTTTACAGACGATGAATACAAAACTTGGACTGGCAATATTTTCAAACACTGCACAGTCATTAAAAATACACCCTATATCTGTATTGGGTATATGGTAAGTAATAGTAAAGGACCCTTTTAAATGCTTTGTGGCATATTTAACACATGGTGCCAGCTCCATATTTTGTAAAGACCAACTGGCACGTAGTGGGTGATGTGGTCAACATCTTGCTGGCCGCTTGTACTTCTCAGGACATTTTCTGATACACATTTTAGGTGGGTTATTATCTGGGACCTCAGGTAAATATAAAAAATAAAACCTCATTTCAAGAATTCAAACACATGACCCAAAAGCTTATTGTGTGGCCATCATTAAAGGTGGAAAAAGCATCCCAGTGGCACGAAATGTAATATTGCTTGGATAGCAAATCCATTACGTGGAAAGTCCAAACCAAAAACTCATTGTGTGGGTGTCATCAAAGGTGGAAAAAGCGCCCCAGTGGCACGAAATGGAATATTGCTTGGATAGCAAATCCATTACGTGGAAAATCCAAATCAAAACCTCACTGTGTGGATGTCATCTGCAGACTGCATTCTTCTGGTTTCTGGAGGAACAGCCTGTGGTAAACGGAAGGCCGCTAAGCAGCCATGTGGAGGACATGACGATTCCTTGGGAGAGCACAGTACCAGAGCGCTAAGTGTCAGCTCTGCAATTATGGAAGCCTCCTTGGATGGCGGGGAATGTCCATGGTCTGCGACTGCCTTACATTGAGGGCTGACCAGGATGTTTTCAGCTGTTCTAAATAGGCCAGCTGGGATGGGGATAACACCACAACAGTGAG
This sequence comes from Cepaea nemoralis, assembly GCA_014155875.1. Classification (NCBI taxonomy): domain Eukaryota; kingdom Metazoa; phylum Mollusca; class Gastropoda; order Stylommatophora; family Helicidae; genus Cepaea; species Cepaea nemoralis. Next base: position 193,687 of record JACEFZ010006914.1, on the reverse strand, counting down.
AGTCAAACATCCTATGAAACACCCGGGAAGGTAACCCTTCCAAGAAATGCCTGAAGAAGTCGGATGTGTTGGCAGAAAGGTTCATATATCGCAGCTCTGCAGTAAACTGGCACAGCCCAATTACGTATAAAACAACATTCCAGACAAATGCAGAAGAATAAGAAACACATGACTACCAGGAAAGAGTACGACAGATCTATTTTATAAATGTTAATTTGGTTAGCTCCTGATTAAGTTTAATGTATAATAATACAAATCTGGGACGGTTAACCAGGTCAACAAATGCCCACAGAAGTCGGATGTGTCTGCCTAACGGCGCAAGAACGCAGCTCTGCTGTAAACAGGCACAACGCAATCACATCCACACAAAAAAAACAAACTCCGGACGAACACAGAAGAAGAAGAAAATACATTAGCCGTGACCAGGATTTGTAGATATCAGTGCATGGATAGCTATCATCTATTACCTAACTCCCACAGATGAAACACCTTACAGATTATAGCCCCTGTAACACTTTTATGGCCATCTCCGTTCATAATTCCGCATACCTCATTTGAAACACAGCTGTGGGCGATTCAGCAGGAGACTGCTGTGCGCTGGTTTTTTACAAAATGGTATGGGTGCTGGTCGTTCAGAAAGCAATGGCAAACCAATGAACGTAAACTTGCCAAAAGATTATTAACAGCCAAAAAAAATGCTGGGGTTGACTGCGACGTCATGTAAAGGATATGCATATAACCTTTTAAAACACTTTTGTGAACATCACTCAAGAAAATATTGCATTAATTAACAAACAAACAAAAATTTCGACTTTTCACATTGGGCCTGTGTGGAGCATTTCGTGTGATAGTCACTGGCACAGGAACGGAGCATAATGGGGGAAACCCATGGCCGTGAAGTTGGAACAGCGACTAACTTAACTAACAAACTTATTGACCACTAGCAAAATTAAATACTGGAGAGGTCAGCATGGCCGAATGGATAAGAGCGCTCGCTCTTACACTTCAATATTGCTGATGCCGAGGTAGCAGGTTCAACCCCTACAATGGTAAGTTGGACTGAAATGTTGACTTCTCATCCTTGACTTGGGGACGTAAATTTACGAGTACCTCAGAAGTTGGAGTAGGTTCACCTAATGGCGAGGGACACTGGTAATAGGAAAAACTAATTAACGCAAAAATAACTCCAGTGCACTAGAAGTGGTAGTAGCACTTCTATAGACTATGCTTGAATTCAAAGCGAACAAATGACCCAAAAACAAAAAAATTCTGGACAGACAACGACAATTTGCAGACTTTTATTTTTCTTGACATTAGTCTATTTTGTTTTCAACAAGAACTTTTTGCAACAGTTACCATCAAGCTAAAATAAGAATAAAGAATGTTACAATAAATGACACAGGTTGGAAAGAAATACCATACATAAATATGAAAAACTTTAAAAAATTAAAGTTCAAATGAACGTTTTGGCCTGCGCACAAGACACATTACATCGCAGAAATAATGCTGTGTGTTGTGTGAAATAGGATGACATCAAGGAAATATAATTTTATAATTAATAACATTTGAAAACAAAGATACCGATTTGTTAGAGACATATTTTAAAAGATCCCATACCAAAATAGAAATAATGTAAAGGTGAATTCGGAGTAATTTAAGTTATACATACATCACCATCATCTGGCAACAACTACATGAAATTGTCATTGTTGACATGCATGCAGATGCAGACTCATGTCTGCTCTTTTACTGTTACATTATTCTTTCCTTGATACAACCACATTTGTTTTTCTCTGTTGCATGTCCTTCTATGATCAACCCCCAGTTTGATTGTCAAGGCAATTTTACATTCAGTAGTTTACCATCTTTCTGAACATGAACTCAACATCAAGTCCAACTAACTGCTACCCAACTGTTAGCACAGGAGGACTTTCAAGCACGAGCGTCATACACCAATCTTCTAAATATGTCACTGAACGCATCGACTTCAATGGTTACTGTTAACTTCTGATCAATACCTTTTCCAACTAGCCAATAAAACATTTACTTGAATATATAAATGCATTTGATAATAATCAATGATTTAAGAGTTTTTGTTACACACAGTTTAGCCTATCTTATAGCTTCTAAGAAGACATTTATTTATGTGTGCCCATCTATGCTGAAACAACTTGAAGTTGCAAAATGACAGTTGAGGGAACAATCCTTCTGTTGCTGAAAGTGATTTCAGACATATAATTTCCCCGATTTTGCATGACCAATCTGTTGCAAATGAGATGATTAGTTTTCTTTGATTTAAACTCAGTGCAGATCTACAATTAACAAATTGTTATACACTAGATCAGGTTATACACTAGATCAGGACACCCTCATGTACACACTACAGCATTTCTGATCCCAATCATACACAGTGTTGGATAAATGCACTTACTATTTCCAAATGCAGTACATGGATTGTTATAAATAAATCCAGAAAACAAGCAGTCTTATCACCCACATATCAACTATTTACACAAGAGTATGATTAAAAGAAGCTACACTACAAATTAACGTTCTGAACCTTATATTCACAACATCTGGAGAGTTTGTGCCATAATGCCTTTTCCAACTGGTTACATAGAGGCTAATACAAACAGATTTAAAAGAAATGAAATAATATGGGCCTTGATGAATACATAGATGTCACAGGCAGGCAGATGATAATGTGAATTACAAACAGGATGTAAGTATGAGAATCCATACAAAATTAGAATATCAGAAAATGAAAGATCAAAGTGCCAGACTAACACATGCAAACAGGATGTGACTGAGACCATGATGGCAGCATCTGAATCAGGGAAAACTCTGTTAGATCCGAGCCCAGAAAAAAGAACCCTGAAAACATTGCCACATTTAACAGAAAAAACACAAAAAAGTTATTGTTTACCACGCAAGCAACACACCTGAAACAGGTTATATTATTACACATTTATACCCCAAATTCCACTTGGGATGCACAAGATGATGAAACTGTAGAAGAAATGACAGAAAGTATACTTTCTGTGTATAAGGATCAGCAAACATTTACGACACCCTGTTTATGCAATAGGCCTTTAAAATTAACATTTGCCAATGAAAATATATCTAAACCTTAATACATAAACACATGTATTGTGTGGTGAGCACTTCTTTATTCTACTTCTATGAGCATCAAATAATACACGTGTATTTATTTATAAACGGTCTTGGTGGCCTCAATGGGTTCCCCAACTGATATTTCTGTGCCAGCATGTTATAAACTGTCATGGACAGCAGACTTGGTCTTAACAAAAACATCAACAGAAATGATTTGTTCAATACTGAAAAAATTTTACTACAAAATATACAAGAAGTGAATACAGTTATGCACCACCCATATCTGAGATATGCTACTAATTCGTTTGTTTGTTTGTTTCCTTTCACGACCCTGCTATCAGATCATGCTTTTCACGCTAGTAAAATCAACGATTTATGTATCTGAAAAAGCTGGACTTGTTTTAGTACCTTTTCTTGTGTCTTTCTTACTCTTGCTTTCTCAACAGAGAATGCTAAATTATTTTATGTTATATAACAAGAGATTGTGAAGAGGACAGTATTAAACAATTTAGAAATCCACTGATCACAATCATCATCATGTGTCATGACAGCGCAGACGAGTATGTTTCCCCATAAATAATCTGTCTGTGGTCTAGAGCAGTTAGATTTGTGGTTGTCTCTTGTGCCATCAAGCTAACCCATTCAGCATTTTCCCCTAATGTTGAACTCTGATATTCTCATATTTCCTGGTTGTTACAACTTGCTCCATATCTCTTTTCACCATCTGACCAAAAATGATGACTGGCTTGTCCTAATGTGGACATACACAGGAGACACTTGTTTTTTCTAAACAAACCAATGTTTACATCTCTGCGGTGAGGTAAAATATACAAAAACAAAGATTGCAACACAGAAGACTAAAGATGATGATCTTATATAATACAAACATAAAAACTTACTTCTGTCAATCTCTATTAGGTATTTAGGAATAAGAACAGTACCATATAGTAACAGCTAGATTATATTTAATACTAATATAACAGGCCCATATGAGTATTTTCATATGCCTAATAGGCCATCCCCCTGGCTAAATCCCAAAATTAAAAAAATAACTTAAAAAATCCACCCACAACAGAATATTAATGGTACGCATAATTCTGCTAATATAATAAGCCAAGACTGTACTAGTGTAACCAAAAAAGTGGTAAGTCTGAGCATTATTGGATAATTTCAAGTGTGATGAAGATGGTGAATAAACCACGGACGTCGGACAGGGGCACCGATACAGAAGAAAAACTGCATCATGTTGCTACAACCAGATTAGAGATAACTCAACAATATGTGAACACGGTGTAAACATATACTCAAGTTTCATTTTAAAGACATAACATACTGACTATATCTATAACTTTCAGCTTATTATAATATATATGTTATTAACACAAGGAGAAATCATGTGTTAACTTAATGTTGATATCATTATAAAATAAACCAGATCGTTGGCAAGTAAAAGGAAAAACAGGGCCCTTGCCTTGAGGGGTATGTGGCATATGGCGTTAGCCTCATATTTTGATAGACCAATCAAATCTGGCATATGGTGCTAGCCTCATATTTTGATAGACCAATCAAATCTGGCATATGGTGCTAGCCTCATATTTTGATAGACCAATCAAATCTGGCATATGGTGATAGCCTCATATTTTGATAGACCAATCAACACTTGATGGGTGATGTGGTCTATACCAAACTGGCCACCTTTGCTTTCCAGAACATTTCCTGGTACACATTTTAGGCTGGTTCGACCTGGGAGGCCAATTAAGGCTCCCATGGTGATAAGTAGGAATTCAATATTTTCAGTTTCATGCAAATGTTCAAATGAGTGTGTATGTTCTAATGATCTGTGGCAAAAAGCAACATCAAACATACTGTAAGTCTTTAATTCAATGAAGGTAAAAGAATATAAATTACCTAACTTTTCCATGTCCAGGCTATTCAGGGATGCACAGAAATGAGAAAGTTGATGCGCTAGCTTCAAAGGCACTGGCACAATGAAGATGGACAGAGAGGATACAGGAAGGTCAAAGAATGTACCCAATTACAAGTCTTGAGGCATACTGGATATATGATACTAGTCCCATATTGTGTACAGACCAATGGCCACTAGATGGTCACTGTGGTCAGTGTCAGGTCAGCTGCCTTTACCTCCCAGGATATTTCTTGGTTTCCATTTTAGACTGGGTTGACTTGAGAGCCTAGATCACCTTTAAAAAATGTACCTTGATGGGGGATTCAAACATATGACCACCGGTCTGATAGGAAAGCCTACTAGCCAGTCTACCATGGCTACCAGAGAGGACATCTCCTGGTGAATCTTCTCAATTACAGCTGCTGGAGTGATGAGTCAAGTATGAACTGGCCGCAATGACCATGGATGAGGGCAGTTCTAATGTTGCCAGCCTGCTCACAACAGGGACAATCAGATCTACATACCCCAACTTCTGTTTCGAGAGACTGAGCAATGATGGGCATGACTTGAGTGCAGTGACGTTGATTATCACAATCAAAGTGTTTGGGTGCCAACACGAGACAACTCAGCAGTTTTCGGTTAAAGATAACAAACAACAACCTCTGCACATTTAAAAAACCACAATACCGAAGTGCAGATTTATCAGAAAGAAAGAAATGCACTCATCTTTCACATGTATGGCAGTCACTAAATGTATGCAGTTCAATTAACTATTTGATTTTACCAATGGGAAAACCAAAACAATAACTAACTGATTCTCTGCCGTGCACCACTTTAATGGCATAATGCAACACCCCCTGCCTGCTGTGTGCCACTATAATGGCGCAAAAAATATTTGTTTTGCATATGTTTCGTAATTTTAATCCCCGGTAAATGACATTTTACACCGGAAGAAGGTCTCTCATTTAAAAAAAACAGGACGCGAGGTAGTAAGTATCTCAAATTTGAGCATAATTTTTACTTACATTGTGGTTACTTTTCTGATTATAGAAATTACAATGATTCTGAACTGATAGCACATAATTAATGTAGTTATTCAGTTAAAATAAATGATTTAGCAGTTGGTTATAATGGAAAAAACTAACCATGAAAGTTTGTCGTCATGTTGAATTAGGCATGCTCTAATGGGCCACACTTGTCGCCCTAAGTTTGCTTTGCCTATCACAAAGTATTTAAGGAGTATTTACATAATTAAATTAAAAGAATAATAATTACAACTAAACAGAAAATAGTCTATATATTGTTTCTCAGTACAATCTGCCTTGTATGTTCCTGACATTTTCCATTTTGTGTGAAAATGGTGTGCTTCTCAAATATGACGTTTTAGTTCTGTTTTATTGGTGTTATGGAGCAGTTCTTGTGATATTGGTGAAGAAAAGTGGAGTGTTTATCATTATTCAGTAAATTTAACAGGATTATCTTCAAAGGATAAGAAATAATGCCTTGGTAAGTGGACATTTTTAACAATTTTCACCCCTTTTTTTTAAATTGTTAAAAAACATATCATTATTGTTATAATTTTTCTAACACCTCACATAAATATTAACACTGTCATGTTCCTTTGCAACCTCCTTTAATTTGATAATAATACTATATATCTGCTACAATTTTAACATCATTATTGTGATACCCCTACTTCCCATTTTCTGCCATGAATTTCTGTTTGGCTCAAAACCACTTTTTGTTTGGCAGAGAATCAGTTAATCAACATAAAATTTATACCTCATACAAGATAAAACATGCTGTGTGATAAACAACACAATTAACTTAATTTTATAATGCCATTGTGTCTGTGTGATAACATCTACAATCTCATAATAAGTTAAAACAATAATGCTTTTACATGCAAATAATGTCAACTTGGCCACGTTCAACTGGAGACAACAATGCAATATTTTTACTAAGTCAAGAAAGAAAGAAATAATGATTACAACCAAGACATAAAAACAAATGTACTCTATTTTACAACAGTCAGTGGTTAAATAAGTCAATCACCTAAGAGTTTCAAAATCTGTGAAAATTATTATCACTTTGTCTTTTCTGATTCCTTTGCTGGGGTGGGTGTCTCTGAATGGTCCTCATAGCTGTGAAGATAAAGCATATTTTATTGTAAAAATCTACACCACTATGACATACAGAGTAAAATACAAAAATTGCAAACAGCATGAATTAAAACTAGCAATAATACTGGCCGCGTGCGCAGTATATAAACGATATCTGAACGTCCTAAAAGGATTCCACCAGATAAGATCTGCATGGAAGCACAAGTGCATATGTGCTGACAGGAAGAAAGCCAATGGAATTTACATCCCCAAAGGGCAAAACTCCAGCACAATTACCCAGTTCAAGCTGATCTCTCTGCTGAATGTCAAGGACAAGATATTCTGTCATGGCTAGCAGTGTTAAAATGTACATATTAAATAAGTTAGTAGGTCAGCATGGCAGAATGGACAAGAATGCATGTTCTTAAACACCCGGTGCATTGATGCTGAGGTAAGGGGCCAATCCCTAAACCGGACAGTTGGACTAAAATGTGGACCTATCGTCCTTGACTTGGGGATGTTAATTACAAGTACCCCTGAAGTCAGAGTGTGTTCGCCTGATGGCGAGGGACATTGTTAATAGGTGAAGCGAATCCACATGCAAAATGCAGTCCAGCACTACTAGAAGTAGTGTGTATGGACTACACTTGAGTTCAAAGTGAGCAAGCACCAAAAAAAAAATTGAATAAGTATTCTGACAAAATGATGCAGGAAGGGGATCCCAGGGTCACTTAGATGCACTGAACATGCCAACATGATCTGAGAAGCCATCCAGAGAAGGAAGATAGAGAAAACCAACCTTCATGTAATATGACTGAGTTGGCCAACAATTATGAATCAGTGCCTCACCAGATGCTGTGGCAGACACTCAGAATGTATGACACCATTGAGAAAATCATGACATTGCTTCTTGAGCCTGGCATTCACAACCAGATAAATCGATCTTCAAGTGGTTATATAAATGCCAAGACCATGCAGACATTTTGGATGCAGCAGCTGGCTATGCACAAGATCCACCAAAAACTCTGTGGAGAGTGCATGCAGGCTGTCACCACTGAAGTCTTTCATGGATGACTAGTATCTGATCTCTGCTTCTTTACTCCACCTCCACGAGTGCCAATCAATACCCGTGAATTTATTTCTTTTGAAATAAGAAGTCAAATTCAAATCCCTCCCCCGATGTGTCTCCACCTTGCCGTGGTGGGGGAGCTTGCGTGTCCCATCGACCCCATGTGCTTGCCGATGGGTGAAAACTACATATCGGACGGCTCGTGGGATAGGGACCAGACTAAGAGAGACACAACCTGCTGCCCTGCAGGTAAGACTGAGGATAGCAGTCAAAATCAGGCAAACGATCCCCAAATCTCAGTTCGGACATAACCTCTAAGGCTCCCATCCGAGGTGTATGGCTGAACGTCTCAAAGCCATAAACTCTCGGAAGTGAGAGCCTGGTCGACACAAACCTACATCAAAATTGTGATGATGTGCTGAGAACGCTACATGCTCGGCGCAGATTCGTTCGATTTCTCTTAGCTGGGGGATATGAGGTATCCCCGGATGAAAGGGGACTGGCCATTACTCGCCCACAGACGCACGGAGGTAAGGTGCTGAGCCGGCAGCACATGTAGCCTACCTCGTGAGCGAGTACAAAAGGTAGAAAAACACCTCGGTCGCACGTCTCGCAGACGTCCGATAGTCTGTAACCACACTCATGGAGTGAGTGTAGTCAAAGGTGGAAAATTGTCTCGTTGACACGAAATGGAACGCCGGTCTTGCGAATCCATTACGTGGCAGCCCAAAGCGAAAACTCGCTGTGTGGAAGCCGAAACAAGAGTCTCGAAACCTGAGGAAGGCTAACCTCATTAAAAAATGCCCGCTGAAGTCGGAAGTGTCGTCCTACGGGTGGCAAACTAAAAATTGACACTACGCAATTACGTCCGAGTGAAATGTCTCGTCCGAATGTCTCTCGTGCTAGGAACAGCTCTGACTACCTAGTTTCCGAATGCCGCTCTTGTTCGGAACAGCTCTGACTAGGTAGTTTTCCGAATGTCTGTCGTGCCTGGAATAGCTCTGACGGGCGCAACGACAAGCACATGTCCGAAAACTCGCTGAGTGGATACCGTCTGCAAACCTGTCTGGTTTGTGCGGGAATGGCCCGGGGCAAACGAAATGACCAATATATTGAAGTGAGGATCTAAAGCAGCCATGAGCAGGACGTGACGATTTCCCTCGGTGAGCCCAGATCCAGGGCGTTATGTGTCGGCCCTGCAACTATGGAAGCAACCTTGGATGGCGGAAAATGCTATGGACTGTCCCTGCCTTCCTTTGAGGGATGACCGTTGTCTTCGACCGTTCTAACTTGGCCAGCATGGTTGTAGATGGCACCACAACAGTGAGAGTCTCCCAGGAATGCTACCTGGTCAAAAAAGCATGCTAAAGTCGATGTGTTGGCCTACGGGTTTCAGCCCAAGGGCGCATAACAGACACACCGCAATCACATCTGAAAAAACACTCCGGATGAACGAAAAGAAGAAGAAATTCAAATCCAGACAATCTTACTTGTGCGATTAGCTTTACATTTGGCTACACACACACACACACACTGTACTTACTCAAACATAGCTTTAACATCGCCTTTAACAGTTGCTAGTAGAGTGGGCAGTCCTAGACAGGCTGGTACTAAGTACAGCAGAGCTGGCTGTCAAGTGATACAGACAAATAATGGTTAACATGGAGAAAATGAACACTCATTACATGAGTATGTATGATTCATCAATAAGTACATATCATTTGCATGCAAACCACATGTGGGACAATTGAGAAATGTCAACATAAAATCGAGTGGGTTCCCCGGGAAGGTTAACCCGGTGAACAAATCCCCGCAAAAGTCGGATGTGTTGGCCTAACGGCGCATGAACGCAGCTCTGCTGTAAACAGGCACAACGCAATCATGTCCGAAAAAAAGCTCCGGATGAATGAAGAAGAAGAAGAAGAAGAAGAAGAAGAGTGGTTTGATAAAAATAAATAAGGAAAAACATCTTTGGAACACTTTATGTTTTAGCATTTACTAACTTACGGACTAAAATTGAAAGTGATGAAGTGTTACATGTATTCATTATCACTTGCCTCTTGACCCGGCAAGTTGTGGACTCAAGTTCACACTGAGACAGATTTGTAAAAACTGACCTTGGCTTGCAGGTCAACCCAGAAATCATCATTATCATGTGCCATGCCGGTAAGCGTGGGCGGTCATGGTTTGCCATCTCACTTGATCACCAGAGTCGAAGATCAGCTCAGTGTTTTTGTCTCGACCATACAACGTGGCCAAGCCATCCAGGTATTTAATTCTTTGCCCTCTCCTTATTCTCTCCCCCTCGATCTTGCCAGTTGTCACCAAGGGCTCCAATTTATTTCTTCTCATGACGTGACCAAAAAACTGTGACTGTCTACGTCTAATTTGGGTACTAGTAAATGTCTTGGGATGTACAGGCAGCTGGCAAAATACTGACCACATAATACTGACCACTACACTTGGGATGTACAGGGAGCTGGCATAATACTGACCACTACACTTGGGATGTACAGGCAGCTGGCATAATACTGACCACTACACTTGGGATGTACAGGCAGCTGGCATAATACTGACCACTACACCTGGGATGTACAGGCAGCTGACATAATACTGACCACTACATTTGGGATGTACAGGCAGCTGACATAATACTGACCACTACATTTGGGATGTACAGGGAGCTGACATAATACTGACCACTACATTTGGGATGTACAGGGAGCTGACATAATACTGACCACTACGTTTCATAACAGCAATAGGTCTATAAATATATGGGGCTAGCACTTTATGTCCAACACGCCTCAAGGTATGTTTAAAAAAAGGGGTCATTTACATTTTGTAAAAATATTCTTCATTATTGTATGATGAAGAAAATGGGAAAAGAATGAAATGTGAGGGTAAAATTGAGATTTTAGAAAATGTTATATCAATGAATAACCCAAATGTGGCAGAGGTTTTTAATCTTCACGAGGTATAATTACATGTCTAGTCTACACACTATATGTTGTCAGTGAGAACCACTAGTCTTTATTTCCACGACATTCAAAATCTCCTCGGTAGATACCAGCAATGGTAATGACATGCCTAAACAAACATTCATTATTGGTGGAGGCGGAGGAGAAACACAAATGACTTACAAAAAAATTCCTCAAGCAGGAGCTTGATAAGGGTCTGCAATGCATTAGGATCATCACATTTTGTAACCTTAGGGTATGGAGGAAAAGGTGGCCAGCCTTTCCATCCTGTAGCAAGTGGCGAGCTCAAGTACTGAACCCTTGTCTGAACACGCTCATGTTCATCATCTTCTTCTTTCATTCACTTGAAATTTGTCATATCTGCAATGGTGTCTCTTGTATGAATTTAACTGTCTTTTTTTTAGTTCACTCAGTTGTATATATATACATGTTAATGTCATTGTCAACACAGCGCCCTAACTTTTCCGCTAATGTGCCCTCTAAAGAAAATGGTTTCAAGTAACACTTTTTTTGCATAGCTTTTTTATAGGACATTGCTGTCAACACCAGCATTTTACTGTTGTTGCTGCTGTCCTGGCAAGTTTACGTTTAGTAATTTGCCATTGTTTTCTGAAAGACCCGGCTCTTATACCAACTCGTTAAAACCCAGAGCAACGCGGTCTGCTTGGCATATTGGTCGCAGCTGTGTTTCGAACGCAAGTAAGCAGGCTTACGAATCGCGTCCATAAACCCTTCACTGCATAGACTGGCAAAGTAACACTATTATCTACCTATTATCATCAAATTATTCACATTAAATGTTGTACTTGAGGTGCTAGAGAACTTAGTCATTTCATTATTTCAGTAAGTCATGATAAGCACATAAATTCCCAAACTCCCTAATAATGACACTAATAATGTCTTCATTAATTTGCAGAGCCAGTCTTACCTGAGCATGTTTAAAGAAATGCAAGATGAACATTGTTGTTCCCAGACCAAGACAGTAGGCAACAAACCCAGCATAAAAATAGAAAGTGCTCTTTCTCTGCAAGCTGAAACAAGTGAACCATGATATCAATATAAGCACACATTCGGCCAACAACTAATTTCTTCACAACAGCCAGCTCTAACAGCATCTGAGTGTCATCACTTGTACATGGTCTCTCAGTAAGTGAGCAACGTGTCCCTTTACCTGCCTTAGATGTACTGGGCAAAAGGTGCTACACCAGCAACATTTGCATAGACCAACTGACACTCCAGTGGTCAATATCACGATGACCATCTTTACTTTCCAAAACATGTCCTGGCACCCATTTTAGGCTGGGTTGACCTGCTGGGGCCCAGGTCATTAAAACAATCAGTCTTGGCGCAGGTATTAATTTTTTTGCGCTCACTCGCTTTGAACTCAAGCGTAGTCCATACACACTATTTGTAGTAGTGATGGACTGAATTTTGCGCGTGGGTTAGCTTTTCCCATGAACAGTGTCTCTCGCCATCAGGCGAACCCCCTCCGACTTCAGAGGTACTTGTAATTTATTCCCTCAAGTCAAGGATGACAGGTCAACATTTTAATCCAGCTGTCTGGTGTAGGGGTTGAGCCACTAACCCTGGCATCAGCACACTGGATGTTTAAGAACACACGTTCTTACCCATTCGGCCATGCTGACCTTTGAGCGCACGACCACCCATTTGGCAGGCAAGCATCTACTAAGCTACCACAGCTGTCTATTAGCATACCCTGCTTAGACGCATTACACCGGATAAGATAAAACACCTTATGTGACATACCAGAGCTCATTTCAGAACTCTATTTCCTGGCACTGAGAGGTACAAGAGAAGAAGTGTCTTCTGATCAAAAGAATGTAGCAATGATTCATCATCATCATGTGTTATACTGATAAGTGTGCATGGTCATGGTTTGCTATCTCACTTGATCACCAGAGTCATAGATCAGGTCTGTGCTCTTGTCCTGATTATGCCATCTGGCCAAGCCATCCAGGTTTTAATTCTCTGCTTTCCGCTTGTCTTTTTCCTCAAGTTTGTCAGTTGTCACTGAGTTTTCTAGTTTATTTCTCCTCATAATGTGCCCAACATTTCCTGGCTTTGTCTAAATTTTATAATCAATTTATGGTTTTCATTTGTTTTTTGTAGAACTGTCTCATTCATTTCTCTTTTCACATGGGCCCGAGTAACATGTGGGTGACTTTTTTCTTCTTTAGCAATTGCCAAATGGTCAATGACTCACATAAAAACTCTCTATACCCACAATACTACCTCAGAGCAGTATGGAGGTGCCATTACGGAAGCATCAAAGCTCAAGGTTCTCCACTGTTCCATGGCCTCAGTGACATATATACATGTAAGAATACTTTGATGTTGTCAGTTCAGGATTTTCATAGACATCTTACATAAACTCTGTTTTTAAAACTACTTTTCTCATTAAATCATAATATGATCTTTTCTCTTTGCCATCACTGATCTTTCCTGTTGTCATGATGTTCTTCAATGCCTTTCTTCTTATATATATGACCAAAGAACAGTTTGTTTCTTACAGTCGTGTATAATGTTAAACTTTCATTAGAATCTTGCAGGCAATCATTGTTAGTAGCCTTAACTAATTCACTCATAAATCATGTAAGCCACATACTTTGATTCAATAACAAATATTATTAATTATTATGTACTTTTCCATCAACAATAATTATTTTCAACAGAATTCACACATGTATACCACAAGCAAAAGGGTGTTGGAAAGTTGTGCACCCTCAAATAACAATCAATCAATCAATCATGTGCCATGAAAGCGTGGGCGGTCATGACTCGCTATTTCACTTGATCACCAGAGTCATGGATCAGTTCAGCGTTCCTGTCTCATCCATGCCATGTGGCCAAGCCATCCAGGTATTTTCCACTCAGTCTTCCTCTTGGTCTGTTCCCTTCGATCTTGCCAGTTGTCACTAAGTTCTCCAATCCATTTCTTCTCATAACAAGTCCAAAAAATGTTGACTGTCTATGTCTAATTTCTCTAATCAGTTTACGATTTTCATTTGTCTCCTGTAGTACTTGGTCATTGGTTTTTCTGTCTGTCCATGGTATTCTTTGCATTTTCCTCAGAAACCACATTTCTGCAGCCATCAGATGTTTTTCAGCCTGACTGCTCATTGTCCAAGTTTCACATCCATACAAAAGAACAGGCTCTATGTATCCCCTCAACACTCTTTTTCTCGTTTCAATTGACATCTTTTTATTGGTCAGAATGTTTTTCATCTTGCTAAAGTAACAACCAACCCTCAAACCAAACCACACACACATGTGTAAAAAGCACAGGAAGAACAATGAACAGTATTAATGCAACAAGCAAAGGAATACCTCAGATCAAAGCGCAACAGCAATGCAATGAAAATCCCCGGAATCACAATGTCTCCCAGACCCAACATCGCAAAGTTTTTTGCAGCCAGGCCATTTTCTAGAATGTCTTGTGGAAACACCACTGAAAAGCATATGCAAACATTCAAAGCAAGTTCACAATACAGTTGCGTTATCTGTATTACAACTCTGAAAGTCAGACCATAAATTTACACACTAGTGAACCAAAGTAGGTAAAACATATGCATCATTTCTTCAATCACTGTAGATGGTGAAGATGCTTTTTATGAAACAGTGCATGCAGACTGTTGGCATAACCTGGGCTCAATTAAAGACCAGTTCTTGGCACCATGTGCTGCTGAATCATCTGTGTATCCTTGATTGTTCAGGATAGTTTTCATGATCGTGGGTTCATTTTTGGACTGCATCACTCAGATGACTAGTGCAATTTTCCCAGAGATGGGAATATATATATATATATCACTGGAGTTACAGAGTTTGTGCTGTGGGTGATGGCCTCAGCTGGCAGCCTGCCACTCTGCTGAGAGAGACCGAACCAGATGGGGTAAAACCCAGTGCACTGACATTGATCCTCTCATCTTTAACCTTTAGTCCTGATTCTTTCATCAAATAAAGCCTCATAGACTAAAGCAAACACAAGTCCTGTCAATGCCAGATCTGTATTAAAAAGTAGATAATTCATTCGTATGCCACTAAGGTACACTATGTATTATGGATTATGGTATTAGGTCCAAGCTGTCTATGATTTAACAACACACCGTCAATAAAGTCTGAAGAAGTCGGATGTGTCGGCCAAAAGGTGCAAATATTGCACCTTTCCTGTAAACAGACACAACACAATTATGTCCAAAACAACATTCCGGGCAAATGCAGAAGAACACATGCTGGGTTCAACAAGCCTTACTCTCCATTTCTTCAGGGTAAGTCGATCTGTGAGCTGTACTTGACATGTTTTAAGGTAAAACATAGGAGTATTACCTCAGTGATGTAGTGGTTTCTTCAGGGTAAGTCGATCTGTGAGCTGTACTTGACATGTTTTAAGGTAAAACATAGGAGTATTACCTCAGTGATGTAGTGGTTTCTTCAGGGTAAGTCGATCTGTGAGCTGTACTTGACATGTTTTAAGGTAAAACATAGGAGTATTACCTCAGTGATGTAGTGGTTTCTTCAGGGTAAGTCGATCTGTGAGCTGTACTTGACATGTTTTAAGGTAAAACATAGGAGTATTACCTCAGTGATGTAGTGGTTTCTTCAGGGTAAGTCGATCTGTGAGCTGTACTTGACATGTTTTAAGGTAAAACATAGGAGTATTACCTCAGTGATGTAGTGGTTTCTTCAGGAAAAGAATCCTTTGTTGAACACATGCGAGAATGTGATATTCACGTGATCTAATGATCTACAGCTGTTGTTTATAGACTAAAGAAACATTGTAAGTTGAGCGCATGCACAAATAACAATACATTTGTTATGAAATAGAATTCAATGAATTATGGTAAAGTTGTAGGTATATATCAATCAATCAATCATGTGCCATGCCGGAAAGCGTGGGCGGTCATGACTCGCCATTTCACTCGATCACCAGTGTCGTGGATCAGCTCAGTGTTCCTGTCTCGTATATATATATATATTCTATATATATATAATATATATAGAATATATAATATATATAGACATACAATAACAACAGATGTTTCCCTGTGCATTTAA
This sequence comes from Cepaea nemoralis, assembly GCA_014155875.1. Lineage (NCBI taxonomy): Eukaryota > Metazoa > Mollusca > Gastropoda > Stylommatophora > Helicidae > Cepaea > Cepaea nemoralis. The sequence continues at coordinate 177,442 of JACEFZ010006914.1, read as the reverse complement.
ATATCAATAGGTCCTTCTCTGTTTACATTAGTTTGTACATGGTTCAAACATTCCATCTCAATACAGTTCCTCCTCCTTGAGGTAAAGAAGAATTCTATTGTCTATGTGTATGTTGTGGATGATCCACGTCTCTTTTCCTTCTTTGGATTTCTTGCACAAAACATAATTACCATATTCTTCATAGACATTTACAGCCAATAGTTTCAGCCTGTTTGAATGCTGTCTCCTCCTGAATGTTTTTTTCCTCTCCATTGGAACTCACTTCTTAAGTTAAATTAACATTTATTTATTAACTCATCCTGAGGAGTGGCTAGAATGCTGAGCTCCCATTTGGGAGACCCAGGTTCAAATCCCCAGAAAGATGGATGTATTTTGGGGCCTGAAACAAAAAGAAAACCTGAACCTGCACAGTTCACAGCAACTGCACTAGCCAGGCAGACTTCATTCCTCAGGCTCAAGACGTGCTCTATGAAAGGGTTTCAGCAGGCCACTCAGCAGAAAGAAGACCGAGCCATATGGGATAGAACATAACCAAGTGGAACGAACTTGATCCTCTGAGCTTTAAATTCAACCTAACCTTTCAACGCTCACCTACCAACACAGGATGAATTTGTCCCCATCCGTACAGCTCTAGGACCAATCTAGTCTCATAATACAGATATCAGAAAATGTCAATAGAAAGTTCCGCTGGCCAGCATAACACTGACCAAATAATCCTATAGTGTATCCACATCTTATGTAAACTAATGGCCTAACCTTCCATAACAGAACGATTACGACGCAAAATTGATGGTTTAGTTTACAGGCTTCTGTGATTCCCAAATTCACTGTAGGCAAACAACGTAGCTTAAGTCATTATTCTGTGAAACAATAAGCTATTTCAAAGAAAAAAAAATTAGAGAATTTTAATAAAAGAAAAGTTAAAACAAAATACAACTTACATTTGATTGGTGCCTCAAAAGATTTTGCAACAGTGACCATCACATTTGTACCAAACACCTATATTAGAGCAGACAAAAAGTGAGATATAACACCAGCTTGCACTTTTATGCAGATAAATGAGCAATCCATTATAAACCAGTTACAAGTTAGTTGCGTATCCTTTACAGGATGTCGTAGTCAACCCCAGCATACTTTGGCTGTTTGTGATTCCTTGGCAAGTTTATGTTCAGTAGTTTGCTATTGCTTCCTGAACAAACGGCACTCATACCATTGTGTAAAAATCAACAAAAAGCGGTCTGCTGCTAAATCACTTGCAGTTGTGTTTTGAATGCGGCATGCGAGTTATGTCCTTAACCCCTTCGACACACAATGACAGTGAGGCAGGATGGGTCTGTCTGACCCAGCAGCATAAAAATGGTCACTGGACAATTTTCAGGGATTTGACTGGGAAGAAAATGTGACGAGGAATGGAAAAGGCTATTTCCCTTTATTATGCTGTGGCCTAGAATAAGTGAAGTCCTAACACTGCACACTTTAATAAAAGTATTGGTTATGGGACTACCAATATTTTTTTTTACAGTGGATATAGTGACTAGTCTATTTAAACACGGGTGGGGAAAAAAAGTCACGAGTGCACACTTTAAAAAATCCCTCAGTTGAAAATGGCAAAGATAAGAATGGATAGCCCGGGAAGGTTAACCCGGTCAACAAATGCCCGCAGAAGTCGGATGTGTCGGCCTAACGGCGCAAGAACGCAGCTCTGCTGTGGACAGGCACAACGCAATCACGTCCGGAAAAAAACTCCGGATGAACGAAGAAGAAGAAGAAGAATGGATAGCATCCTTCAGGCATAGTTTATGCTCTAGTAATTCACAGAGCACAGCCAAGAAGGAGGTGTAGATTAACATCAAGCAAAATATGACTGTCACACCCCAACAAAGACAAGGAGCACTGGTATATATATCTATCTGAACCTTTCAAGCACCGGGAGGAAATGCATAAGCTTTTCTCCTCACATCAGTTTTGTTCAAAGATCCCAACTCATCTCGACAGCATCTTATTCACAGGGAGCTCACCTGTCACATGTAAACAACATTGACGGCTGATTTTACGGGATTCCACGTGGCAGTATGCTGGCATGGCACACGTGGGATCTTGCTCTATCTCATGGGAGTTTACTCTAGCCCAATCCACTAACCACACTATAATGGACATGACACTGCTGCCCTAGCAGAATTTTAAAACCTACCCACAACAAAATATTTAAAACGTGACTATTTGCAATGAGAAAAAGAGTGTTGAGGTGCTACATAGAACCTGTACTTTTGTATGGATGTGAAGCATGGACAATGAGCAGACAAGCTGAAAAACATCTGAAGGATATGTCCATGTGGTTTCTGAGGACAATACAAAGAATACCATGGACAGACAGAAAAACCAATGACCAAGTTCTACAAGAAACAAATGAAGATCGTACAATGGAGAACATCGTGACAACTGGAAAGATCGAGGGGAAGAGAGGCAGAGGCAGATCAAGAGAAATTATGCTGGATGGATTGAGACGGTGGCATGGATGAATATCATCAGCAGAGTTGATCCAAACACCAAAGACCGAAATCTGTGGAGAGCCATGAATGCCTACGCCAGCTGGCAGGCACCTGATGATGATGACATTGATTAGAGAAATTAGATGTAGACAGTCAAAATTTTTTGGTCACATTATGACATACATACAGACCTCCAAGCACTTGGAATCAGCGACTGGCAAGAGAAGGTCAACCAGAGAGACAAATGGAGACGGCTTGTATCTGCAGCAAAGAACCTCAATGGCTCGGAATGCTGAAGAAGATTATGAGAAGAAATAAATTGGAGAACTTAAAATAAATTGGAGAACTTGGTGACAACTGGCAAGGTCGAGGGGAAGAGATCAAGGGGAAGGGAGAGAAGTAAATACCTGGATGGCTTGACCATGTGGTATGGTCGAGAAAAGAACACTGAGCTGATCCAAGACTCTGGTGATCGAGTGAGATAGCGAAACATGAAGGTCTACGCTTATTGGCACAGCATATGATGAAACACGCTATATTTTAAATGGTTACTCTAGCGAATGAAATAAGAAGAAATGGTTCTAATCATCATTGGTTTGAAATCAAGGTACTTTGGTCATGTAGAAAGTAACTCATCAATTGTGATGATTCATCTGGTATCATCATCATTCAGTGTTGACTTAGTAGACAAGGTTAGCAGTAATAAATTCTGCCATGTGGTATCTGGATTATCTCTTGGCAGTTCATAGCTATCAACTGTCAGGATTTTCAGTAGTTAAGTGTATCTTTTGCTGCAGCCAAAGCATCTATTCTAATTGACATTTCTTTTACTTCTTTTGCTTGGTACAGAAGCTGCATGCAAGTAATTATACAATGACTGTAAGTAAATAATTTGCAAATTTAACATATAGTGGCCGCAGGTCAACATTTTACAAATAAGTGCGCTAAGATGATTTAACATACCCAGAATATATCATATATGAAGAGACCACTCAGCAGGATGCAACCGGTGCTCACTTTGTTCAAGGACAGCAACTCCACACCATTGATAGCAAATGCTATACCAAGGAGATTGTTGGCTAACCAATGCTGGAGAAGGAATTATAAACAACATTAAATATACATGTTATATAATAATAAACAAAATGTAACAGAAGACAAAACTATACAGAAAGCAGTAAGGAATAGTTCTAAATATTTAATATAAAGTAAATGTATTTACTAGGGCAGTTCAAAGAGAAACCACTGTTAAAACAGCATCGCAAGTAAGTGGCTAAGCGAGCTAGTTACTATACATATGTGTATTAGTGACATTACATTTTTATTAATTGGGGAACACTTTGAGGCCACCAAGACAGTTCATTAAAATAAAAAACAAAAAAACAAACATGTATTCTTTGGCACTCATAGAAGTAGAAAAAAAGAGGTAGAGAACTAGAGAAGTTTAGAGATGTAGAGACTAGAGAACTATAGCTTTCAATTGTTATGTTGTCTAGTGTGTCCTCTAGTCTCTACTTCTTTCTTCTACGAGCGCCAAACAACACATGTATGTTTTATGAACTGACATTACATTTAGTCTATTAATACTGGAAGGCCCAGCTATACGTTGCTTTGGTTTACGTCGTTTCACTATAATGTCGTTGTCACATAGGTGACAAACTTCACTTTATGTCACTACATTTCGCCATAACTTTGTTTTGAGGCTGGCGATCAGTTTACCTCCAACCACGGTAATGACAATTCGTGCAGGTGCTGACAAAATCAAAGAGGGTGCTAAGAACGTAACCCCTTTGAGTGCTTGCAAGGTCACTCATACCAGAAGTACTCTTATGGAGAACATGGAAGCACTATTGGCCGTCTGGGAGTCGTGGTTGGTTGGAGAGCTTTAAGAAGCGTTCACACTTGCACAACATTCAGATAACAGGTGAAGCGGCGAGTGCTGATACTGCAGAGCGTTTCCCTGCAGAGTTAAAGGCCATAATTGAGGAGGGTGGTTACTGTGCAGCAGACATTGGACACATTTTTCAAGGGAAATGCAACATTAACACACAAAAAATAAATCTGAACGCTGCGTGGTAACTATAACGACGAACACAAACTCACTACACAACTTTTATTTTCGCTTATTCTGATCGAAGCGAGAACACTCTCAGGTAGCCTATCATTCTGAAGGCTGCTAATTAGGGAATTTGATTTGCACTTTATATCGTGACCATACAAAAATATTTTTGCCTAAAATTCTCTCTTGGGTCGAATATATTTGTACGTTGGTTGAGACCTCTCTGGCCTGATATGATTGTACGGCGGGCCGGATGTGGCCCATGGGCCTTGAGTTTAACACGTGTGTGAGTTTCGTGTGAAATGCTTCTGAATCTGCCCGAGGTGTTTTGGAACGTGACTGCATGTTCGGAGTGGTGGCAGCTGGCTATGTCCCAGAGTTGACCGGTTTTTGCCTTATGCAGAAATGTGTGGCTGCTGGCTTCTGGTTGACTGCCACTGCCATCAACGATGAACTATATTTTTTTTGTACTGTGTGGATGAACATCTAGGAAACATCCAGACTGCCGATTCCATCAGAGATGAACTGGATGTTTCGTGGGGGACTATTGTGTTGACATTCTGGCGGCAGCATTATGCGCAGTGAATCTGTGCGGACTGTTGTTTGTCGAGACTTCTGTCTTTTCCACTTTTCAAATTGGGCAGTGGGAGGCGTTTTGTGTGATTTCACTGGCACAGGAACGGAGCAAAATGGGGACGACCCGTTGCTGTGAGGTTGGAACCGCGACTAACTAACTAACTAACTAACGTGTGCTCTACTGTAAACGACTGGAACCATTGACATTGTTCTTATTTGTTGCATAAATATGGCATGTGATCGCCCAATATTCCTGAATAACTGAAAATGGACTTTCATGATCTCACTCTTAATTATATTTAAGTTTCTGACTACAGAATTCAAGGCTTTTCTCTTTCTTTTTCCCATGTTTTGCCAGCCGTGAAATACTAAATTGCTAATCCCAGGTTTTCCTGTGCTTCCAGGCCCACTAAGACCCTGACTAGGAAATATGTGGAAGTCACAAGAAATTAAACTTAGCACAAAACTTAGAATATTAAATTCTAACATTAAACAGGTATGCTTTATGGATAGAAATGAGGAGAACAACAAAAATGATTACAGATAAACTACAAAAGCCTAAGTCTGGAACTATAATAGAGGAAGACTCATAGAGAATAGAAGTGGAAACAGAAGTGAACAATGTGAGAAGGACATGGAGAGAGCTGCATGGGATAGCTACAGATAGAGGGCTTGAAGTGAGTTGCTTGAGGGACTATGCCCCAACAGGAGATAGAGAGCAAAAGAATAAGAAGAATATGGGAGCAAATTATTGCCCATATGAATGATAACCCAAACTAATTTCCAGCCCACACCACACAGCCAATCTTCAACCAAACGGGGTTAAACCATTCAACAACCAAACTGGGTTAGCAGGACAAAGACACCCAAGCAAAAACTTCAGCAAACTGAACTTGTAATAGGATACATCCTATGATTGGTAATGATAAATACTTTATAACCGAATTCATGACACAAAAAAACAGCCAAGACAGGTCAACAGGTAGGAACCAGCCTTGAAGAGATAAAACCTATCGGCAGGATTTTCAAGTCAGACATGTAGGAACCATCAAGCCAGACAAGCAGGAATCAGACAAAACCTGCTGACTGGGTCTTCCAAGCAGACAGGTGAGAAGCAGACTTGAAACAAAATATCTACCAGCAGTCCTTTGCGTCAGACTGATAGGTAAGAACCAGGCTTAGAGAGACAAAACTTGCCGACTTGCAGGTAGACCGAGGACAGTCAAATCTGAGGGGAATAAAACCTAAAAGAAATGTCGTGTCAAAATCACTAGTTAACAGACCTAATGATATTAAGACCTAATGATATTAACAGGAGATAAGTGGGCTCATGTCAAGCAAGGCGCATGGATTAATCATGCCACACACATCAATTAATGCAAGAGTTGAAAAGACTCTCGAAAAACATTAGTCAGGGCTGAGATATCATGAAGTGAACATCACAGATCGAAAACCTGAAGTTGGCAATGGCAAATAATATTGCTGCCAAAGTTATTATAGATTTTGTTATATAGAGATAATATTTTAGAATATTATTTTAAAGTACAACAGTGAATTATAGTTATGCAAGCGACAAGATCAATAATAGGATATAAAACATTTCAGTGTTCTGTGCAGTGCTGTCATAGTTCTGTGTGTTGTTAGTAGTTTCAGAATTAAGAGGAAGAAGTCAAAAGGCCTGTATGGTATTGGGTAGTAACTACAACAACAACCAATTTAGATCCCTAGACAGCATGAAATAAATAGACTTGGAGAGTTCGATACAGGTCGTAGAGCTAAAACTCCATATTAATTCAACAGCAGCAAACTGATACCCTAGCGACTCTGACAGACATAATGATAACAAACAATATAACAAAAGCACAACACTAGAAAGAGAATATCAGAATATACGAAATTCAAACAAAAGCAACACAAGACGTCACCTTCTTCCACAAGTACCATAAACCAATGACGCCACATACGGCCAAGCTGACTAGGTCCTTTCTGTCAAACTCATAATTCACTACATCTGAAACAGAGAAACATCTAATTATCCAGGAATTAATTATGTCAATCTAACATACCACATAATTTAAAATCGTGGAAAACATTTTCACAAAGAGGATAAAAAATAGTTGACATGCTGATTATCCCAGTGTTGCAGACGTATCTACTCTTGAAAGCCCTATGTCATTCTTATCTAGGTGACGTGTTCCAAGGACACAGGTCAGCAATGGTTCTCAACCTTCTTTTATGTGTGCTTGAGTTTAAAATGTTAATTTCTATCTCCCCCAACCCTTTCCAGTGAGGAGCGGCTGGCAGAGTGGCAAGAATACAGGGCTCACCTTCGGGAGATCTGCGATTGAATTCTCGGTAGGTGTGGATTTGTTTCTGTCAGGGGCAAAATGAATACTCTAACCCACACAGTTCGCAACAACTGCACTAGCCAGGCGGCCTTAATTCCTCAGGTATAAGAGCCCCCCTTGTCCTACACTGAAAGGTACTATATAGGCAGTAGATGATGACCTTTCCAGTTTCCCCCATAATTTCAACTTTCTCTCCCCTCCCCAAACTATTTCACTCACCCCTGAGATTGCACTCCACATGCTGAGAATCACAGCATTAGAGTTATTGAGTAGCTGTTGAAGATAACTGTACTAGCTTTTCCTTGTCTCTTGCCTGTGCAAGGCACTTGAAGGAAAGGTGACAGGTTGCTTCAGAAGGGATGAGAACAATGTCTGCATAGGAGTGCATGTTGGGGACTCATGCAGTTTAAATGTCCAATAACTCTAAAATTACATATTTTAAACTGAACAAAAAAAAAAGAATAATTATTTTCTGCTAAAGCCATCAACTGCTGACAGTTTTCTATAGTTGGGGAATTTCAATAAATAAGAGTTGACAATCACTCCCTTTGCATCAGAGTCTATATGGAGAAGTGTCAATGCTGGAGCTACAGAATTTGTGCTTTGTGTGATGCTCTTGGCAGACGGCTTGCTGTTCAGCAAACAGAGACTGAGCCAGATGGAGTAAAACTTGGTGGAATGAAGTTGATCCTCTCACCTTTTAGCTCCCTCTGTCTGTCTTCTGTTTAGCTGTTCCTAAAAATCTGATTGTTCTCATACTGAAAAGTGCCTAGATGGTTTTTGGCTTTTGATTAAGGTTCACTTTCATTACATAGGAATATATTCATAAGTACTCCAGTCTCCTCCAATATATCATGCAAGGAAAATCTCAGCATTCTGAAAAATCACCACAGCATGGACAAGGGTTAAAATCTGTGTATACCACAATCACACATTTTATGTATATTGTTTCTGCAGACAGGTTTTCTAATTTTGATCTGGTCTGTTCTGTTCAATTTTCAACATCTGAGGGATTTTTAATGCACAAATCATGCACACCAGTCCTCTAAGATGTTTGCACTTGTCCAAGAAGGCTAAATGTCCGATCCTCTAACCCAAGATATTTTCTCAAGAAATTCACCAGTCCAGACCATGAAATGAATCAGGTCTAAACAAGGCAGAGGTGGACTTCATAATCTCAAAGTTCTCCCACTACATATAGCTTAAATAAGATGGAGGAATACAACAAAATGCGAGCATCATGAATGACCAAAACACAACAATATTTTAAGAGTTTACCTTCTTTCTTCTCTTCTTTACCCTGAGTGAGAATAAAATGATACTCCATGTTTGGAAAAGAGGCTGTTAGAAACTTGCTAATGATTGGTCTGGGGAAAAAAAAACAACCCTCATATAATACACTTCAAATGAAAAGAATAAGCAAAGAACAAAGAGCATTATCATCATGTTGAAGGTCCTTTCCAGAATATGAGCCAGTATTCTTCGATGTTTATATCTTGCAGAATTTCAGTATATTCCTTCTTCTTGGTATGCAACACTATATGCTTTAAATTTACTAAACCAGACCAATACCATTATATGCAAGAAATAAAGGAAGGAATTACGTGTTCACTATGGGATATACAGAGAGGCATATTGGCACCTTGGCCAGCTTTCTTGCCTGGTGGTCATGTGTTCAAATCCCCACGAAACTGGATTTTTAAAACAAACTGATCTGGGCTCCCAGGTCGACCCAGCATAATATGGACACCAGGAAATGTCCTGGGAAATAAAGGTGGCCGGCATGATACTGTCCACCTACTGCCAGTTAGTATATACAAATATGGGGGATAGCACCATACACCCAAGATGCTCCCAGGCAAGTAATATGGTCAGTCTATTACTTTACTTAGTCTTACGAAGCCATACTAATAATACTTTTTCAATCCTGCTTCTTTCTATTCAGGAAAGAACCTCAATGGCTCGGAACGCTGAAGAAGATATATATATATATATATATATATATATATATATATATATATATATATATATATATATATATATATATATATATCTTCTTCTTCAGCGTTCCGAGCCATTGAGGTTCTTTCCTGCAGATACAATCCGTCTCCATTCGTCTCTCTGGTGGACCCTCTCTTTCCAGTCGTTGATTCCAAGTGCTTGTAAGTCTGTATATGTATTATCTCTCCACCGTCTTCTTGGTCTACTGTCATTTATTTCCTGAGTGTAAGCGAGTTGTGTTTCCCTATATATATATATATAGATAGAGAGAGAGAGAGAGATAGAGAGAGAGAGAGAGTTACCATACCAACAGTGATCATACTGGTAAGTGACCGAGGCCAATGTCTCTATAAAAAGACCCCCTACCTACCGTCGCTAATCTGAGACCACAACAACTACCTGTTAGCTTCTCTCAAGTTCATTCTGTCACCTGCACATGTACTCTGACTGGGAGGCACCACCTTGTACAAGGATGCCCCATAGACCAGCTATTGGAAGATGGTGCTTTACCTCTTTTTTCATAGGGAATGTCCCTTATCCTGCACTTTTAATACTACATATTTATAGCTTATTGTTTTTAGGTTTTGGGTATGTATTACTATCACAGCACACATCAATATCGCTAAAAGTGTTCTAGCCATGGAGAATAATTAAGTTTAACATTAACTCCTCAAGATGTGTAAAATCATCCACTTACCCGGCTATGTGACTCAGTGCCAGCACACCCAGAAAGAAGAAATAAGCTGTCAGCAGTAGATTGATATGCTCTTTGGAGAATATCTGAAAATGGTGAATGTACTTGTGAATGTGACAGAAAGATTAACTCTTCACAAGTCACAATAATGATGCTACTTTCCAGAGAGAAGTCTTGCCAATGTGTGTGTTTGTGGATGTGTGTGGAGAGAGAGAGAGAGAGAGACAGAGAGAGAGGGGGAGACAGAGAGAGAGGGGGAGAGAGAGAGGAGAGAGTTAGAGAGAGTTAGAGAGAGAGAGAGAGAGAGAGAGAGAGAGAGAGAGAGAGGAGAGAGGCAGACAGACAGAGAACGAACATGTGCGTGTGCGCATGAAGGGAAAAGTTTTTTCTCACTCACTTAACTTGAGCTTAGCCTACACATGTGCACTACTAGCAGTTGCTACCACTGGTGAGTAAAGTAATAACTAAGATAGAATGCTGTGCGAACGGCTTTGGGCGGAGGAGCGCAATTGGGAGGGTACAAGCCTTATCCTAGTGCGAGGAAATGCAACCTATAGACTAAATGCCATGGCAGGGCAGACCAGGCCCTAAGCCTTGGTTGGCAACTGATCTAAGATCGAAGCTCCAACAGGCGGACAGTTAGAGCATTGCTTTGATAATCCGGCTGCTTCTGCAGCTTGTCTTGATCCAGACGTATTGGTGTTACCTTTCCTCTGGAGTACACTAGACAGGCCGAGAGAGGGACCATGATGCATGGGCAACACATGGTCTCTAAATTCAGCCCAGGTTTTGTTAGTTAGTTAGTTAGTTAGTCGACAGATCATCCTCGTTGCACATCGAACCATTCAGTCCATAAGTGCTCGGATCCCCTCCTCAGCAAATCCCGCAGCGTGTAGCGGCTAACGACGCCAGTTCTGTGTTGGTTTATCAATCTTCTTTGGCTTCCTGCGTAGTGTTCTTGTTTGGCTACCCCTCTTTTAATTTGCTGCTCCCGCAGTCTGGCCATTGTTGTAGATTCACAGTCATCACTTGGTTCTCGCAAAAGTCTCATTTCTCGTAGAGCATTCAGAATGTCAGCCTGGTCCATGGCGCGTCCGCCCTCCACAGTAGCCTCACCTGCGAGCTTGTCAGCCCGCTCATTTCCTTGTACTCCCGCATGACCTGGCACGAAGATGAAACTAATCTTTGCCAGCCGAGACCGCTTCAGAGGCAGCAACCATTCTCTTCGGATCGACCCCTCCTCTATCCTCTTGATCATGTTCATTGAGTCGCTAAGGAAACAAGCCCTAGTGAATGTCTGTGTCTCGAGCCATGTTATTGCTTTACTTACTGCCATGACTTCCATGGTCAGGCTACTTGTGGTTTCAGTGAAAGCACCAGAGTCCTCCTTCACAATTCTCCCTCCGGCCCGAGCTGTAAAGGCCCATGAGCTTCTCATATGTCGGACGACCGACCCATCTGTGTAGATGACCGCGTCACCGTCTAGCGAATTCTCGAAAATCAACGCTTGTACTTCAGCCTCAACAGCAGACGGATTTTCTTGTCTGCATTTTCTATCTAGTTGGATGCAAACTGAAAAGGATGTGCAGAAGTCTGTTGGCACTTGCACCCACTTCTCGCCAGGTTCTAAGTCCTCAAGTGAACACACCTGTTGAAGAATGTCTTAGGCTTGACCCATCCACGACCGTCCTCTTTTTAACCTGCTGCCCTTCACCTTCCTAATTTCACTATGCAGTGGATGTTGTGTGTTTGCGTTAATTCTGAGGTAGGCGCGTGCCCTGCAAACTTGTATTCTCTCTTCAATGGTTGGAAAATCAAGAAGGTAGCGCATCGCCCTGCATGCTGTATCTCTTGTACATCCAAGAATAATGCGCATAGCTTCATTCTGTATCCTTTCCATCCTTTCTATCTGCTTATGGCTGAGAGTCAGGATTGCCATTGCATACTCCAAAACAGATATGACCAGCCCCTCGTACAGAAGACATAGATGGCGCTGCTCACAGTTTGCTGCCGCCATCACCCGCATCGCTGCCAAACCCCGCTTGGCCTTTGTTATCACCTGGTCTATGTGCACATTATAAGCAAGGCTTCGATCAAACCGTATCCCCAGGTAATTCATTGCCTGCGTTCTTTCCACCGTCTCTGAACACAGCATTACAGTTGGTGTTGGATTGTTGACAATATGATTATTCAACGAGAACCAAGTCACTGTTGCCTTTGTTGGGTTGACCATTGCCCCAGCTTCATCACACCAAGTACTTATGCGATTGAGTTCGGTTTGTAGTTCCACAGCAACCTCCTCTCTATCTTTACCCTCACGATACACTAAAACATCATCGGCATACGACAATGTCCTGCCAGGTCCAGTGATCTGCTCACTGGTGATTCTCACTGTGTAGGCGTTGAACAGTACCGGAGATAATGGTGATCCCTGTGGTAGGCCAGGATATATTGTTGTTGGTTCCGAAGTCCAACTGCCATATCTAAAAACTACTTTCCGTTGGTAGAGGGCTGCAGCGATCCAGCTAAGGAGGAATGGACTTACGTTTAGTTCAAGAAGCTGAAACATTAAAAAATCCAGTGGTACTCTGTTGTATGCGTCCTCAAGATCAATCGCTGCAGCAACGGTTTTGTGTTATGGAGAAATATAACTCCATTTTACAAACTATCATCTGTCAAGACAGCAAGGTGCCAGTCAGGACAGAAAGGGTTAAGTAGCAACTGTATCTCACAAAAGGAGGTAAACATTTTACCTGAAACACAATATATATCCCAAACAAAGCACAGCTTGCAATAAGGGGAAACATTGCAGCATCTTTGTGTGACATAGTCTCTGGCTTCTCTCCTGATTCCTGAAAAGAAATGGAAACACCAATTGCAATTACATGCTCACAATGAACAACATAGTAACAAATATCTAATCTCCGGATGTTAAAACTATTAACCATCATCATCTGCCCTTTACCCCCCATTGGGATCTAACACCTTAAGCAAACCATGTTAGGCTGTCCTATCTGTTGCTATCTCGTGCAGCCCCCTCCATGTCCTCCATAAATTATTCATCTCTGTAATTCTCATCTCCATATGTTTTTAGGTCTCCCACTTTGTTATTTTTTTTTCCCCTTGTGAGTTCCAGATAAGATGTATGGAAATAATCAACAGAAGTGTGGGCCACAAGTTTCAGATATTGAGTTCTAATACTGAAGAGATACTTTCAGATGAACGGAAACAGATACTTTCAGATGAACGGAAACAGATACTTTCAGATGAACGGAAACAGATACTTTCAGATGAACGGAAACCTAGATGAGTCAGTTCATAATAAACATGTCAGGGTGACAGCACTACTGCTATGTGAAACAAATGGGTGCAATGTGATGAGTTATTAAAGTTTTCTTCCTTTTCTTCTGCTTTTTTTTCTTTTAAAAACAATATGATCATATACCATAGTACTTTCAAAGTAAAATGTGGCCATTTTATCAACTATTTATACAACTATTCCCCATGGATGATTGCAACCAATTTTTCAACTACCTATTAATAATACCTCTCCTCTCAGCAATCATCACATTGGGACTGCATTATTAAGCATTATATTAGCCTTATATTTGGATCCAACTTTGGCTGCTTGTGAGTTTCTCACTGCAACACACCTAAATTGCAATATCACATCCTCACAGATTTGGATAAATCACTGATCACACACCTATACTGGCAATCTGACTCTGCATCCACCTCAACCACACGCCCACTGTACATTCACCTCAACCACATACCTACTCTGACATCACACCTGGTCTCCAGCCTTGTCCCCAGACTCACACTAGCATCGCAGTCTCTCTGCACATCTTGATCCCATACCCACCTGTCTCAGACATCCAATAATGAATGCTGTCTGTTATCTACTGCCTATAGTACCTTGCTGTGTAGGACAGAGGGGTCTTGAGCCTGTAGTGAATGCAAGCCCACTTAAATCCCACAACCGCCTTCGCACCTTGACCCCCACCTCGAATTTGTACCACATGCTCGTACTCATTCTTGCATTCTCCTGACTTATATGACAGTATAGGTACATGACGTGGCACTTCACAGTGTGGCCTTCCTAATAGAGCAAAGATAGTCATGTGATAGCTGAGTGCACAGACTGCGGTAATGATATGGCATGATTGATGTATGAGAGGTGACTAAGGGAAGGGATGCAGGCACAGAAAATCCACATATAAAAAAACACTGCGCTTTGGTGGATTGAATTGAATTGAACTGAACTGATCTTTATTTTCAAAGGGTAACAAATTGGGCGCGTAGGCCTGCCTTACATTCAGCCCTTCCAATCACTCATCTTTCATTCATCAACAGTGCCTGATGCATTCACATAGGAAAAAAAAAATAATTGTCAAATGAATGTTGTAAGCGTAAACAATGCATATTCTCATGTTATGTGACACATCCCCCCTCCCACACACACATCCCTCACCTACTCACACATCACCCACCCACTCACCGATCCCGCCACCAACCCAGACATTTCGCACCCACCCACACACACATCCCTCACCAACCCACACACACATCCCTCACCAACCCACACACACATACCCCAATCCACTCAAGCTCACCCACACACACATGCTCCACCCCCCAACCACACACACATACCCCTCACACACACACACACACACACATCCCGCACCAACACACACATATCCCTCACCCACTCACACATCAACCACCCATACCCACACATCTTTCTATCCACACACACTGTGTTGAATGATGTGAATGGAAATGATGTTGCGTGTTCTAAAATGGTGGTGTGTGGAGAAATATTACCAATATAATTGATCCAGAATGCAAAAGACTGAGATCTGTGACGATACATGAACGTGCGAGATTGTTTCAAACGGTCATATGAAAACTGACTTCAAAAATATGTTCCGTCACGTTAAATGATTACAGAATAGTACAAGTATACAAATAAATTATTAACAATCTTTAAACTTGTGTTCTATTTAACTTTAGTAGGTCAAATCGCACGTTTTATATGTTGAAAAGCGTAGCGCAATCGATATGCGGCGGCCGTCATGACCCGTGGGTTTCCAATTCACAAAGTCACATCTTCGCAGAAAATCTGTTTTTCAACCACAATTCGAGCAAGTTTAGTGATGAAACTTTGCTGATTCAGGGACGATATTTTATACGGCGATTAAAATTCACATTAAACAAAGACATCTATTGGATTCATCGATTCCGATACGCGATAATTCCGCTGCTTGCTCCCCAGCAGTCGGCAGCTTGCACAGATCCATAGAGCACACTTTATTCACAAACTTTCAGTTTCTTAGTTCTGTAAAATATTTTACTTCATAATGTTTACTAGTTTCTACTGCCCGCGAGGTTGGTCGCAACCAAACGGGTCATAGGCGGATTATGAAAACTTGACTTCAAAAATATGTTCCGTCATGTTAAATGATTAAACAATAGTACAAGTATACAAATAAATTATTAATAATCTTTAAATTTGTGTTCTCTTTAACTTTAGTAGGTCAAATTGCACGTTTTGAGTGTTTTAAAGTGAAAGTGTAACATGCCATTGCGATCAATATGCGTATGCGCAGTCGCCATGACGCATGCCATGCGTTTCTCCATTCACAAAAACACGCTTCGCCGAAAATGTTATCACCACAATTTAAGCAAATCGGCAATTAAACTTTCCAGATATATTTAAAATTGTTGGCAAAGTTCAAAACTACATCTATAATTGATGATTTTCTTTAAACAGCGCCAGAATAGTGTTACAAAATGTACATGCCAGTCGGATCAATACGCACAAAGAACGAAAACACGCCTTCGCAGAAAATGTTGTTTTTCTCCACAATTTAAGCAAAGTCGGCGATGAAACTTTCCAGATATATTTAAAATTGTATGCAGAATTCAAAAATACATCTATAATTGGTGATTTTCTATAAACAGCCCAAAAAAAAAAAAAATTAATTACGGTAAGTATAAAATATATTTTTACTTATATAAAAGGTCATGATGATTTCAACCAATCGCCGTGCACGGAATATTAAGCAAACCTTTCCTGGAAAGCCCAGGATGACGTGTGTTATTGTCACGTGAGATTTGAATGAATAAATGACGTCGAAAGAATGCATGGTAAATTAGACAGCGATTTCCGGGACGAGATTTTCAATGGCGATCTGACTCCGTACATGACTTTTGTTTTTACTTCGGGTAATGGCACGATGGAACACGCTAATTACTAATATTATAATAATTAATACAATGATTATTATTATAAATTATTAATGATGATTATTGATTACAAAATTCGCACTAAATTTAATGAAGTGCCGCTGGATTACAATTTTCAAGAGCTATCCAGCTAAGCAAATTTCATGTTTACAACAACAAAAATTGAAAATGTTACTCAAGTAGTAATTAGTATATTAAATTAATTAGTAATTTAAAATTAAATTACTAATTTAACTAATTACTTTACTAAGAAAAAACAACTTAACTTACTTTTTGCTCCTTGTGAAACGTCACAGAGCGGAAAGCACCAATATAGATCGGTAGAATAGCCATCACAAACAAACTAACATATGCAATTGCCATTCCCTCAGGGGTGGCAGGTATTTTGATTGTTTCATTGGCAGCGGCATTGGCCTCTGTATCATTGAGTATAGTCTGCTCACTTGCCGTATCCGCCATGGTGGCAAACTGATGTCGTAGCAGGAAGTGGTCACTGAAATCAACTACGACACAATCCGAAATTAACCATCGAACTCTCCACAAGTGTCCGAATAAAACAAATGAAACATTCAGATAGCAGATAGTACGTTGTCTATCACATCTGCGTTTACACAAATAAGGCCTTTTACTTTTAATTAAAAGCTTAGTGTGCCGACGTTATTATCTTATATTCATGCTTATATATTAACGACACTAACAAAGGCAACAGTCATCTCAAGGTTCCTTCCATTTCCACCCCCCCCCCCCCCCCATGAAACAAATTAAAACATTCAAATATTAATATACCCATGTCCGCCGCAAAACGACAGATAATGAATAGCATATTCACACCAACCCTATCTTACAAGTGTCAAACTACTACTACTACTACTACTACTACTACTACTACTACTACTACTACTACTACTACTACTACTCATCATCAAGTGCCGTGCCGACTGGCGTAGGCGTTCATGACTCTCCACAGATCTCGGTCATCGGTTTTCTGGATCAACTCTGCCGTTTAAGAGGCGGACATGCAACACAATGTTTCAGATTTCTCACAAACCTGTGCCAACTTTGGGCTCAATATCATTTTGGAGAAGACTGTAGTTATGTACCAGCCAGCTCCAGGGAATAATCACACTGTGCCGAATATCAAAGTGAATGGCCATAGTCTAAGTGTTGTGGACAAATTCACCTATCTTGGCAGCACTGTGTCACAAGCTGCCACAATTGATGATGAAGTGAATGCAAGAATTAAAGTTAGAAGTTAGTCGTGGTTCCAACTTCATGGCAACGGGTTGTCCCCATATTGCTCTGTTCCTGTGCCAGTGAATATCACACAAAATGCTCCTCACTGCCAAAAGTGAACAATGGAACAGACAGGAGTATCGGCAAGCCAACAACCCGCTCAGGTACACTGTGCATAATGCCGCCGCCAGAATGCCAACACAAAAGTCCTCCATGAAAAATACAGTTCATTGTCGATGGAAATGGCAGTCACCAGAAAGACTTCATTGACCCATATGACTTCGGTCTCTTTCCACAGAACGACCCGCCGAAAGCGCCGCACAAAGCACGAACTCCGTAGCTCCAGCGGCGACTCCCAGGAGTCTGCTGAAAAATGCAAGAATCTCCAAGGCCAGCGCGGCCTTTGGCAGACTGTACAAGAATGTATGGGACAGAAATGGAATAAGCCTGCAAACGAAGCTGAAAGTCTACAAAGCAGTTGTATTATATACACTGCTATATGCTTGTGAAATCTGGACTGTTTATCAGCGACACCCTATGATATTAAACCACTTCCACACAGTCTGCCTTAGGAAGTTACTGAAGATTAAATGGCAAGACAAGATCCCATACACTGAAGTCCTAGAAAGAGCGCCCATGCCCTGTATCCACACTCTACTAATGAAGAATCAGATTCGCTGGGCTGGTCACTTGACTCGCATGCCAGATCACAGGCTCCCTAAACGAATTTTTTACAGCGAGTTGCGTTGTGGTAAACGCTCCCAAGGTGGCCAGAGGAAACGCTTTAAAGACACTCTGAAAATCTCACTGAAAGCTTTTGGAATTCATCATGACACCTGGGAGACTGCAGCCAGAGACCGAAATTCGTGGCGTGCATCATTACGCAAGGATGCAGTCACTTGTGAAGCAACCAGGACTGCAAGAGCTGTGAAGAAAAGGCTGGACAGAAAAACCACTGCAGGAGATCCTCCTCCCGGAACGTCAAGCATTCTTTGTCCACATTGCCAAAGAACATATAGTGCCAAAATAGGCCTTATCGGCCATCTTAGAACTCATGGTTCCATACTTTCAACCCCACTGGATGAAATGAATGGCCATCATCATTCTTGATGGACAAACAAAAACAACAAGACACTGTCGCAATCCACCCAGTATCATTTCTCGTGGTCTGCCTCTGCCTCTCTTCCCCTCGATCTTTCCAGTTGTCACGATGTTCTCCAGCGCCTCTCTTCTCATCACATGACCAAACAAAGCTGTTTGTTTCTTTCTTATTGTTGTTATAATGTTCTAGTTTCGCCAGCCTCTATAAGGCATTGTCGTTAGTTACTTTGGCAGTCCAAGGAATTCGCAACATTCGTCTAAGGAACCACATTTCTGTTGCTTCCAATCTCTTCCTAATTTGTTCATTTATATTATATTCCAAGATTCACAGCCATAGAGCAAAACAGGTTCTATATAGCTCTTCAGCACTCTCTTTCTTACATTCAATGATAGCGACTTATTGCATAAGATATTCTTCATTTTTTTTAAATGCAGCCTTTGCTTGCCCTATTCTGCTCTTAATCTCTGTTGTGCATCTTCCATCTGATGTTATAAATGTCCCTAGATATTTAAAACTATCCACTTGGTGAAGAATTTTCCCTTCTATCTCTATTTCACATTTGGGTGTCACCTGTTTCTTTGATATCACCATTGTTACTGTTTTCTTGATATTCAAGGAGAGTCCTTTCTTTGCACTCTCTGTTACTACAATGTCCAACAATTGTTGTAGATCTGTTGCATTATCCGCTATCAATACTGTGTCATCTGCATAGCGTATATTATTTATATTATAACCTCCAAATATTATTCCTGGCTTTTCTTTGATCTCTCTTATTATTACTTCGCTATAGAGGGAGAAGAGATCCGGTGACAAAACACACCTCTGTCTTATTCCCAACTTTATGTGTTCATAATTTCTTTCTTTATTTCCCATTTTAAGTGCTGCAGTTTGGTTCCAGTAAATATTTTTTATTATTCTGAGATCTTTCCCATCAATGTTAATATCTTCCAACATTTTAATCAGTTCATCATGTTTTACTTTATCAAATGCCTTAGTATAATCTATGAAGCACAAATATATGTCTTTCTTTGTCTCTACTGATCTTTCTAATAGTGTTCGTAATGTGTATATTGCATTGTTTGTACCTTTTCTTTCCACAAATCCATACTGTTCTTCAGCAATTTCCATTTTTATTTTCGTCATTGTTCTTCTCATTATAATTCTGAGTAGAAGCTTAGTGACATGATTTATAAGGTTAATTGTACGAAAATCTTCGCATTCAATTGCTCCTGGTCTTTTTGGTATAGCTATAAATACAGATTTCAACACATCGCTTGGTATATATCCACTGCTATAAATATCATTCAACATTTTGGTTAAAATATCTACTCCAAATTCTCTCATTACTTCTAATTCTTCTATTGTGATTCCATCTCGCCCAGCAGATTTTTCTTTTTTCATATGCTTGATAGCGACATCAACTTCTTCTTTTAGAATAGGTGGGCCTTCTAAGTTACTTTCTTCTGTTAATTCTGCCTTTTCTCCATCATATAAGTCTCTTATATACTCATTCCACCTCTTCATTATAGCATCTTCCTCCAATAATATATTTCCTGTTTTTAATTTTAAACAACCTGTATTTATTCTTATTTTCTTCCTGTAATCTTACTGATTTGTTTGTGCATAATTTGTGTATCTTTAATAGAATTTAATTAAATTTTCTTGCACTGTTCATTTAACCAACTTTATTTTGCCTTCACACAATTTTTTCTTATTTCTTTATTTATCTCATTATATGCATGCTTATCATTTTACTCTGTTTTCTTTTGGCCATCAACTTTAATATTTCTTCAGTCATCCATTTTTTCTTAGCCTTTTGGCTTCTCTCCGGTAATATTTCTTTGCTCGTTTGATGAATGGAATCGCTTAACATTTCCCATTGTTCGTTTATATTCTGTATTTTAGCTATTGCATTATACCTATTTTTCACAATCACTCTGTATTGTTCTTGAATTTCTTTATCTATCTTCAAAACCTCTTTATTAAGTCTCATGTTCCTAACCACTTTTTTCTTCTATTCAGTCTTACTTTTATTATACCACATAGTGGTACATGATCACTATTACAGTCAGCACCCGGCATTGTCTTTACATTAATTAACGCATTTCGAAACCTTTTATTAATAAGTATGTAGTCAATTTGGTTGAGTATTTTCTTATCAGGGCTTTTCCATGTGTAAAGTCGTCTTTTATGGTGTTTAAACCAGGTGTTTCCAATTATCATATCATTGATATTTGCCCATTCTATTAGTTGTTCTCCTCGTTCATTTTTGTACCTAAACCATAATTCCTCACTACATCCGCCATTTTTCCTTTTCCTACTTTTGCATTAAAATCACCTAGTATTAATTTTATATCTTGTGATTTAATTTGAGACATCGCCATGTCTACTTCATCGTAAAAATGTTGTATTTCTTCATCACTACTGCTTGTTGTTGGTGCGTATACTTGTACAATATTTATATCTATTGGCTTGCCTTTCAATGTGACCATAATAACTCTGTCTGAAATACACCAGTAACCATTAATTGATTTGGCTGTTTGTTTATCAAATATTAGCCCTACTCCTTTTTCGTGTGTATCCCCTCCAGAATAAATTATTGTGTGTTTTTCGTTTATAATTTTGCCTGATCCCTTCCATCTCATCTCACTTACGCCCAGAATATTCAATTTCATACTTTCCATTTCACTTATAACATTCTGTAACTTTCCAAGCTTACATAACGTTCTAACATTCCATGTACCTATTTTAAACTTATTTGTTTTAATTAAGATGCTGACTTCTGTCTTTGGATGACGATTTGTTGGCACTCATGGCACTTGACTGTCTCGACTGAACGAGGATGTCCTAAAACAGTCATTGACGTCGTTTACTGACATTGAAGTGTATTTAGTCATGAAGTCTTGGGAAGATAATGTGGTGATTTCCCCTTGGCTTCCACATCCACATGGAGTTCTGTTACCTCAGCCTTGGCAGAACAATCCGACTGTCAGGACAAGTGAGTGCCCCTCTCTACCCAGCTGCAGAGCTGCCCAATTATCTTGTTGTTACATAATCCTCTATCATCTACTACTACTTCAATGAAAAATCAGATTCGCTGGGCTGGTCACTTAACTCGTATGACAGATCACAGGCTCCCTAAAAAAAAATTTGTATGGCGAGTTGCGTTGTGGTAAACGCTCCCAAGGCGGCCAGAGGAAACGCTTTAAAGACACTGGAAATCTCACTGAAAGCTTTTGGAATTCATCTTGACACCTGGGAGACTGCAGCCAGAGACCGAAATTCGTGGCGTGCATCATTACGCAAGGATGCAGTCACTTGTGAAGCAACCAGGACTGCAAGAGCTGTGAAGAAAAGGCTGGACAGAAAAACCACTGCAGGAGATCCTCCTCCCGGAACGTCAAGCATTCTTTGTCCACATTGCCAAAGAACATACAGTGCCAAAATAGGCCTTATCGGTCATCTTAGAACTCACGGCTCCATACTTTCAACCCCACTGGATGAAATGAATGGTCATCATCATTCTTGATGGACAAACAAAACAACAACAACAACAACAACAACAACAACAACAACTACTACTACTACTACTACTACTACTACTACTACTACTACTACTACTACTACTACTACTACTACTACTACTACTACTACTACTACTACTACTACTACTATTAGTAGTACTACTGCTATCACCACCACCACTGCCACTATTACTACTTTTAAGACAACTGTTCCCCTCTGCCGTGCGTCCACCTTGACGAGGTAGAGGGGCTTGCGCGTTCCAATGACCCCAAGAGCTATGCCGACGGTAGCACAGCTACTGGTAGGGTCACCCATGTCGGACAGGTCAAGGGAGAGGGACCTGACCAAGCGACGTACAAACCTGCTGCCTTGTAGGTAGACTGGGGACAGTCAAAGGCTAGGGAAAGCATCCCGAACAAATGCTTGTCGAAATCGGATGTACTGAGTCACAGGCTTGACAAAGAAGTGCAACGTAACTTTATCATTTCATGATGCCACAGATGAAAATTAATCGTTATGGTGCTAATCCCGTGAAGTCCCATCAGGCGGTGATAGTGCCGGGCCCCCTGCCTCGAGGGGGTCCACCCATGACTACTGGTGGTCACCTTCCCCTGTGCTGTGGAGTCAAGGCACAGAGGAGTAGGTTAAGAGCTATTGACCAAACACCCCGGACACTCAACATACTACAATGGAATGCAGAAGGAGTTTATAACAAGAAAGCCTCCCTAACACAGCGTCTTCATAAAGATAGAATAGATGTGGCATGCATTCAAGAGACACACCTCAACGCCAATCGCACATTTTCAGTTCAGGGATATCAGGCCACACGTTTCGACCGCGTAAGGACACAAAGGAGGAGTTGTAATACTTACACGAAATACAATACCTTGCAGCGAAGTATCTGTGATCTCTGACAACCAAACGGAAATTATAGGTGTTGATATAATGATAAAGGACGTGAAAATAAGAATTTACAATCTGTATAGCCCGGCAGATAAGGATCTTACACTCTCAAACATGGAAATAACTGACACAAATTGCATTGTTGTCGGAGACTTTAATAGCCGTTCAGAAAGATGGGGATACCCAGATACTGACAAAAGAGGAGATGAAGTGGAGGACTGGGAAATAGACTCAAATCTCCATCTACTCAACAAAGCGGATGACACACCGAGCTTCTACTCCAGAAGATGGCTTACCACTTCTACTCCAGACTTAGCTTTCTGCACAGGAGACATCCTCCACAAAATCGATCGCCATGTGCTTGACCAATTAGCAGGTAGTGACCACAGACCAATCAAGCTTGTAATAAATATGGAGTATGTTCCACAGGAGCAAAAGCCTTTGCCCCGTTGGAATTACAAACGAGCAGATTGGGACAGATTTGCCATACTAACAGACAAATATTGTGAAAACATAAATACACGATATGGCAACATGAAGCAAATGGTGGAAAGTC
Organism: Cepaea nemoralis; assembly: GCA_014155875.1. Classification (NCBI taxonomy): domain Eukaryota; kingdom Metazoa; phylum Mollusca; class Gastropoda; order Stylommatophora; family Helicidae; genus Cepaea; species Cepaea nemoralis. Next base: position 153,701 of record JACEFZ010006914.1, on the reverse strand, counting down.
TAAACAGAGCAATAATACAGGCGGCCACTGAGTCTATTCCAAGAGGAGCGAGGAAAAATTACAAACCATACTGGACTGAAGAACTACAAATTTTGGAGGACAAAGTTGAAGATGCTAGGAAGACCGCAGAGAGAGAACAAACAACTGAAGCGAACATCTCTCTCAAAGCCATCTCAGCAAAATATAAAAGAACAGTAAATCAAACAACAAGAGATTGTTGGAGGAAAAAAACAGAAAACCTGAATTTTGACAGGGATGGAAACAAACTATGGAAACTAGTGAAAGCCATGAACAATGAAGGACCTAGAAACAAACAAATAACAATTAAACAAGGAAATGCCTTGCTTACAGGAAAAAAGGCTGCAAATGCACTAATGGAACACTATGCCAGTGCAAACCACATTGATATTACAGCCGAACAGAAGAAAGCAATCAAAGATAAACAGATACATCATAGATATACAGAGACAGCAGCAGAATATATGATGGCAAATCTAACAATGGAAGAAATGGAACAGGCAATGAATACCCTAAAAAAGAAGACATCACCAGGAAAGGATGGAATCACAAATGAAATGCTAATAGGACTAGGCACTAAGGCAAAAAAGAAACTACTAGCAGTCCTAAATTACAGCTGGAAGAGGGGAATAGTCCCACAGGCATGGAAGGAAGCTATACTAATACCAGTCCCAAAGAAAGGAAAAGACCTGGAAGAACCAAATGGCTATCGACCTATCAGTCTTCTTAGCTGTGTAGGAAAATTAATGGAACGCATTATCAATGGCAGGCTAACATGGCATCTGGAAGAAAACCAACTCTTAACACCTCACCAAGCAGGATTCAGAAAGTACAGATCCACTGAAGATCAAATAACCTATATAGCTCAGGAAATAGAGGATGCCTTCCAAGAGAAAAAGCACACACTAGCGGTCTGGATAGATTTAGAAAAAGCATTTGATAAAGTATGGAAGGAAGGACTGAAAGTAAAACTGCAAAACATGCATGTTTGTGGGAAAATGTACAAATGGATCAGCCACTACCTTGAGAACAGAACTGCCAGGACAAAAGTACAAGGACAAACCAGCAAAATGATGCTATTGGAGCAAGGTGTCCCCCAAGGAGGAGTTCTTTCACCAACATTATTCCTAGCATATATAAATGACATCACGGAAAATTTTCCAGCCAGAGTACACACATCATCCTTTGCAGATGACCTAGCCATATGGACATCTGAAGAATATATTAGTACAGCTAACAGCAGAATACAGCAAGCCCTATTAGCGCTAGAGGACTGGTCAAAATCATGGCTAGTGAAGATAAGTGAGGAGAAAACAACATGCACAGTGTTCTCCCTCTCAACTAAAACTCAGCAACCTAAGCTGGTATTGAATGGAAAAATATTGCGCCATGAAGAAAATCCAAACTATCTAGGAGTCACCTTTGATCGTCGCCTGACATGGAAGACACAGGTTGAGAAAAATCGAACAAGAGCAAGGCAACGAATGGCAATCATGAAAAAGCTTGCTGGTACAACGTGGGGAGCAGATGAGAAAGTTCTCAAGAAGTTATATACTGGACGGGTGAGGCCAGTACTGGAATATGGCATTGCAGCTTGGGCAACAGCAGCTAAGTCAAACTTTAACAAAATAAGTAGAGTCCAAAATCAAGGAATGCGAATCATAACTGGAAGCCTGAAGACAACGCCTATTAATGAACTAGAAAAGATCACTTGTTTACAACCAATGCAGGATAGAAGAGATAGCAGAGCCCAGCAACAAGCTGAAAAATTTAGAAGATTGACAGACCACCCTATGTATAAAAGGTTTAGTGGTTTTGGAAAGGGAAGACTGAAGCGTAGCAACTTTGTAGAAACTGCAAAACGAAAGATTAGGTTAGATCCCATACTTAACATATCAACAGTCAAACCCATTTACAATGCAGACAAGTTCCCAGCTTGGAGACAGCAGCAACTGCCTGAGATGATAGAAAACATTCCTGGTATTGAGAAAAAGAACACTCAGCATGAAACCGAAAGAAGAGAAATAACCCTAAACTACATAAAAGAACATTACCCAAGCAGCAATTGGACCCATGCATATACAGATGGATCAGCCAAAAATTCAGTAGAGAATGGAGGAGGAGGAATTCTCCTAAATTTAAAAAATGGAGTGAAAAAAACACATTCAGTGGCAACTGGAAAGTTCTCAAGTAACTTCAAAGCGGAGGTAGAGGCTCTGAAAACTGCAGCAGAAATGCTCTTGATGGAGGAAAATAAAGAGACGCAAATAGCTATCTTCACAGATGCAAAGTCAGCTGTCTCAATACTGAAGAGCAAAAACAGCACAGAACTAGCTGACCTAAGAGCAGCACTCCATGGTCTATGCCAGAAATCCAAAAAAGTTATAATACAGTGGATCCCATCACATTGCAGTATACCTGGAAATGAAGAGGCTGACAGACTGGCAAAAGAGGGCGGACGACTACCACAGCCTGACATAGACATAACCTATAATGAGGCAAAGAGGTTGATAAAAAGCACTTATAGAACCAAATGGGAATCAGAGCATCCAGGCCACCAGAACGATGATGCATATTACAAACTCGACCGAAGAGAACAAGTAGCAATCTTCAGACTCCGCACAGGACATAACAGGCTGAAATACCACTTGTTCAACAAACTAAAGATAGGAGATACAGATGAATGTAATTGTGGAACTGGTAAAATGACAGCTAAACATTTGCTGCAAGAGTGCCCAATATATGCAGAACAGAGAAAGATATTTTGGCCCACACCTGCTTCATTCGAGGACAAGCTCTATGGAGATATCAACAAGCTCAAGTCGACTGCAGCTTACTTTAACTGTATTCAGGTTGACATTTAAATGTACATTAAGAAGTATTTAGACTGCCACACTTCATACCACAGGCATGTCGGTTACACAAGCCTCCCAGAGGCATGAAATGGAATATTGCTTGGATAGCAAATCCATTACGTGGAAAGTCCGAATCGAAAGCTCACTGTGTGGGCTTCATAAAAGGTGGAAAAAGTGTCCTAGTGGCACAAAATGGAATATTGCTTGGATAGCAAATCCATTACGTGGAAAGTCCGAATCGAAAGCTCACTGCGTGGATGTCATCTGCAAACAGCATTCTTCTGGCTTCTGGAAGAACAGCCTATGGTGAACGGAAGGCCCAATATACGGAAGTGAGGCTAAGCAGCCATGTGCAGGACGTGACGATTCCTTGGGTGAGCCCAGTACCAGAGCGCTGTGTGTTGGCTCTGCAATTATGGAAGCCTCCTTGGATGGCGGGGAATGCCCATGGTCTGCCCCTGCCTTCCCTTGAGGGCCGACCAGGATGCCATTGGCTGTTCTATATGGGCCAGCTGGGATGGGAGATAACACCGCAACAGTGAGAGTCTAACGTCCTAAGAAACCCCCCGGGAAGGTTAACCCGGTCAACAAATGCCCGCAGAAGCCGGATGTGTCGGCCTAACGGCGCAAGAACGCAGCTCTGCTGTAAACAGGCACAACGCAATCACGTCCGAAAAAAAACTCCGGATGAACGAAGAAGAAGAAGAAGAAGACAACTGTTGCTATAACTGCTGCTGCTGCTGCTGCTACTACTACTACTACTACCACTACACCACCATCATTACTACTACCGACTGATTGGCACCTTGCCGCCTTGACAGACGATAGTTTGTAAAATGGGGATATCTCCATAACACAAAGCCTGGGCTGAATTTAGAGATCATGTGTTGCCCATGCAGCATGATCCCTCTCTCGGCCTGCCTAGTTCACTCCAGAGGAGGAAAGGTAACACCTCTACATCAGGAACAAGACAAGCTGCAGAAGCTGCCGGATCAGCAAAGCAATGATCTAACTGTCCGCCTGTCAGAGCTTCGATCCTAGACCAGCCGCCAACCAAGACTTAGGGCCTGGTCTGCCCTGCCATGACATTTGTCTTTAGGTTGCATTTCCTCGCACCAGGGTAAGGCTTGTACCCTCCCAATTGCGCTCTTTCGCCCGAAGCCGTTGGCACAATGTGGGGTGTCGGGGTTGGTAAGCGCCGCTCAACGTTCGGCGCTAACAGAAAGCAGGTAGTAGCGTTTACTGTTATACGGTAGCTCAGTCATATCTGACTAAGACCGGCCTCTACTACGATACAAAGATGTGTGTAAGCGGGACATGATTGATACAGGCATTGATAATGCACATTGGGAGCAAGTCGCCACTGAACGTGTTGCATGGAGGACAAAGATCAGAAATGGAATAAAGACAAAGGAGAAAATTAGTGCAGATAAGTCACACACCGAGCGTGTGAGACGTAAGATGGTGCATGATGGTGGAAATGACCACGTGTTCACATGCACCCACTGTGAACGGACATTTACAGCGCGAATTGGCCTTATCAGTCACATTCGCTATTGCCATAGGTAAAAGTTATGCCTTTTTAAATCACAAACTATCGTCTGTCAAGACGGCAAGGTGCCAATGGGGATATATATATATATAAACTGCTCTTTTTACAGTAGCTTTTTTCCTAACGCGGTTCGTGAGCCGGGTACCAGGCGTTCGAAGCTCAGCAGCAACCGATTTGTGCAGCAGACCGTGTCGTGTGTTATAACGTGCTGGAGCCGGTCGTTCAGAAAGCAATGGCAAACTACTGAATACTTGCCTAGTACATCAACAGCAGCTGAAAAATGTAAGGGATACCAACACTTTTTTTCCCCCCTAAACCTTTTCGTTAATTCTTGCAATAACAACACATAACACAGACATTAATCATTTTGAAAATGTTCTGCTGTAACCTATACAATAATCCTAACGGCAATGAATAATAAGAAATATATTAGGAGCAGAGCTTTACAAAAACATAATTACAAAAAAACAAAAAATAAAATAAAATAAAACCCGGCCGTCTCAATTTCTTGTTTACCTATTATTCATTTTGAAATATTTTCATTCTTTACCAGCTAACCCCATATCATTCTGTGAATGACGTTGGATAGTTATGTTTTCTAGGTAACAATGTTTTTTATCTCCGTTGTTGTCGTTGTTGTCGTTATTATTGTTGTCGTTGTTGTTGTTGTTGATAATGTTGGTGTTGTTGATGACAAAGACTTTTTTGTTCGAACCATCTGATTTTATATCTTTGTGTCGTTCATTTGTCCATTTTCATCGTCACATTTCACATTCATTCGCCGATGACTTCAGCTCCATGGCGTCATTAATATCTTCGAGTTAAGTGTATCCAGTAATCAAATATGTATTAGAATATTATTTGTAAGGGGCGTTCATTTTAAATCCGTTCGTGCCGCACCGCACGTAATTGCGTATGTTGAACATGATCATGCCATAGTCATGTGATAAGTACTGACCAATGAATAAAAGAGCACGTGCTTATCGGCCCATGATGCATAGGTTCTGTTTCTGACCGTTGAGAAAATGGCAGGGTTGATCCAAAATCCGTTCAAAGAAGCTTATAGAGCGGTGATTCAGTTTCTTTCATTTGAAGGATGTCAACCAGTGGACATTCATCGAAGGATGCAGGCAGCGTACGGCAACAAATGTCTGTCGAAGACATTAGTGACAGACTGGGCACGAATGTTTCGGAAAGGACGTCAATTCACGACAGATCTTCGATGGCCGGGTCAAGCGCATATTGTTGCAACAGAAAAAAAAAACCATCGCCAAAATTGATGCAGCAGTACAGATGAACCGTTGTCGAAGCATACGTTCGCTAGCAACAGAATTTGATGTGTCAATTGGGACAATTCAAAAGGTGTGTTCACAGTGGGTACCACGGATGTTGACCGACCGCCAAAAAGAGGAACGCATGGGGTGGTGTTTGAACCACTTGCTGCGTTACAGAGTGGAGGGTGATGCATTTCTCTTCCGCATAGTGGCAGGCGATGAATCATGGTGTCACCACTTTGAGCCGAGAGGCAAAAGAGAGAGCATGCAATGGAAGCATGCTGGATCACCAAAAGCCAATAAATTCAAGTTACAGGTTTCCGCTGGTAAGGTTATGCTGATCGCATTTTTTGACCATAAAGGGCTATTGTTGGCCGACTTTAAAGAACCCGGTGTCAACATCAACTCTACCCACTACTTGCAAACACTAGACAAGCTGCAAAAAGCCATCAAGAATAAACGACCCGGCATGCTTTCTCGCGGTGTGATTTTGTTGCACGATAATGCGCGTCCGCAGACACCAGGATTCAGCTGGAGGACACTGAAATGTGCTTTCTTTAAAAACAGAATATCGAGAACCCTATGGATGGCTAAAAAGACCAGAGAGGCGAAATTTTACTCTTTAAATACATTACTTTACTAGCTGCAAGCTTAAAGAAATATCCAACGTATGGTTTCTGAATATTAACATATTTGCGTTTATTTTCGTAACAATCAACATAAAACATGCTCAACGTAAAGTTAAATAATGAAAAAATGGATATACAAGATAACCATAACAATAGTTTCGATATCAACAATGTAACTATATAATTAACACAAAACTGAAAAAGCCAGATGCTGTCACTTCACTTACAAATATAACGAATAATAAATAATAACAAAATTAAATAAATGGAGATTCTCTAAGTAGTTATGTGTTCAGTAATAATGTGTAATTTCAAAAGCCCACATTTAAAACTCGTCGAATATAGTAATTGATCTTTAGTCATTCAACAGGTTATTGTGGAGAAGTAGTTATGGGGGAAATTCTTAATCCAACATTCCGCACTAGTAACATACCAGTGGGATATTTGGAAGCGGACCGCCATGCGCTCTATTTTCACTGAATGGTAGAGTGCCGGTTGTTCAGAAAGCAAATGCCAAGAAAAGAAATTGCCAAGAAATCACAAATAGCCAAAAATGCTGGGGTTAACTATGACGTCCGGTAAAGGATATGCAACTACTAACAGCTTTAGTCATTGGGGTTTTGTTGTGTAATTTCTGGAGGCAAGTACAGAAATTCAAGTTTATATGTGCACGGAGATTATCAGCTGAGAGAAGTGCCATCAAGTTTATAGGTGCATGGAGAACATCAGTTGAGAGAAGTGCCATCAAGTTTATAGGTACACAGATAACATCAGATGAGATAAGTGCCATCAAGTTTATAGGTGCACGGAGAACATCAGCTGAGAGAAGTGCCATCAAGTTTATAGGTACACAGATAACATCAGATGGAATAAGTGCCATCAAGTTTATAGGTGCACGGAGAACATCAGCTGAGAGAAGTGCCATCAAGTTTACAGGTACACAAATAACATCAGATGAGATAAGTGCCATCAAGTTTATAGGTGCACGGAGAACATCAGCTGAGAGAAGTGCCATCAAGTTTATAGGTACACAGATAACATCAGATGAGATAAGTGCCATCAAGTTTATAGGTGCACGGAGAACATCAACTGAGAGAAGTGCCATCAAGTTTATAGGTACACAGATAACATCAGATGAGATAAGTGCCATCAAGTTTATAGGTGCACGGAGAACATCAGCTGAGAGAAGTGCCATCAAGTTTATAGGTACATGGAGAACATCAGATGAGATAAGTGCCATCAAGTTTATAGGTACACATATAACATCAGATGAGAGAAGTGCCATCAAGTTTATAGGTGCACGGAGAACATCAGATGAGAGAACTGTCACAGAAATGTTGCATGGCCTTTGCAGGACGTTGCCATCAACCCCAGCCGCTGCTGATTTTGTAAGGCAATTTTACGTTCAGTAGTTTGCCGTTGTTTTCTGAACGAGAATTCCAACTGACCGGTGTAGGGAATGGACCCGTCACCCCGCTGTCACCGCACCGGAAATTTAAGTGCAAGTGCATGCCGCGACCACTCTGACCTTTAAAGACATAAAGAAAAGAAAATGACAAGTAAAAGTAAAATCTGCATTTTATAAAATGAAGAGCATATTATACAAAAAGTGCGAGTATATCACTGGAAATTGAAAAAAAGAATTCTCTCATGTTATATATAACCACTTTTAACATATGGTTGTGAATTCTGGACGATTAGTGAACAAGCAACAACAACAAAAATAAATAAATAAATCCCTAAAGCTACAGAGTAGTTTTATAGAAAAATGCTGAAATACATTGGAAAATCCAAAATGTGTTATAAAAAATGAGTAATCTAAATGTTGTAATGATGATACACATATAGTTTAGCACATACGCCTGAAAGAAGCAATCAACAATATGAGAAGAGAAATATTTGGAACATGTAACAGCTGGAAATATTAATATAAACGAGATAGAGAAAGTCAATATAAGACGATCCTTGAAAGCCTTTCCTCATGGCATAGTAAAATAACCGCTCATGAATTGATGCATTCTGTTGGGGATCACCAGATGTAGAGAAGTGTGGTCACCCACGCCAGCAGGCAAAGTATTTTATTATGGTGATTGCAAACGCAGTTTCAAAATCCCGATATACCTGGTACGAAGTCAGCCGCTGCCAATTTGAGAGCAAAACGCTTTCCGTTGATTTTCACAATGGTAAGATTGTCGGGCGTTCAGAAAGCCGTGGCAAGCTAATGAATGTAAAACGTCTAGAACTGTCACAAATAGGTGTTAACTGCTGGAGTTTATGGCGATGTCCGTAAAGAACATGCAACCAAATCACATATCACAAAACACACATTTCAAATCAGTTTAATGTAACAATTGTTCTTTAAGTCTTCACGTTGTCAAGCACACAATTGATACTGCTGGCAATATTACAGTTATGCATCTACTATCACATTTCACAAACACACACGCAAATCCGTGCAATGTAGCATTTATTCTGCTATCATTCATGTTGCTGCCACACGCACAATGTTTATGATCATACTATGGCTGTCTGTCTATCACATCTCACAAAGCATAAACTGCATACTTCTTCTTCTCATCCTCTTCATTTACCTTAGTGAAGTGTTGGGAACATTGCATTCAAGTTCAATATAACACGTTGACTTCAATCATCTGTTTATTGACACACATTTGATACTTATGGTAATATCACAGTTGTATTTCTTCCATATGTCACAATGTATACATCGCATCTAGTCTAGGCATCACATTAAATAATATACGTTATATAGGGAGCAGCGCCAGCCCAATGGTTAGTGTACAGTTTAACTACCTGGCTTCAATACATGTATGGAGATATGTTGAGCTCACTAGTACGGCCCTGAGGCCGAAACAGCCTCATAAAATGGGTACTGGAGTAATGTAGGACAAATGAAGATGGCCGGCCTAATACAGACCACATACTCATTGCATTAGCTTTAGATTAAAAAAAAAACAATAGACAATTTTGAGAACAAATGTCTTAAAAGAATTCTAAACCTCCACTGGACAGATTTTAGAACCAATACGAAAATAAGACAAGAGACTAAGCAAGATATTGTATCCAATTTTATAAGAAAACGCCGTTGGAACTAAATCGGCCATGTACTTAGAATGGACAAGACAAGACTCCATTACAAAGTCCTCATATGGACACCGATAGGGAAAAGAAAACGGGAAAGACCTAGAGAGACCCTGCGTAGAACCATCATCAGAGAGGGCTCAGTCAACGGCCAAATAAACATCCAAGATCTACAACTTGGGCTCGAGAGGAAAGACTAACTAACTAACTAACTCATTGCGAGCCGTGAGGTTGTCGATAATTATGGGCTTAACACAATTCCACACATCGATTTAACTCTTTCTGACCCAGACTGCTGCCTTGAACTGATAACGCACGCACGGGCGCGTGCACACACATACACACACAACCACACACACACACACGCACACACACACACACACACACACACACACACACTCACACTCACATACGCCTTAATGTTTCGTGGAGATCCCGCGATCATGTTACGTCAAAAACATCACTATACATGCTCGTAATTATAATGTTCATGGAATAAATGAAAAACATAAATATTTTGCTCCCGATGAGAACATTTAACCAGGATGTTACTGTAAAAACACGTCAATGTCGGAGGATGACAATGTTGTCCCGCAGATGGAAGGTTCATTGTCATCAACCGTAAAAATATAACTGGTGAACGTAATGTATCTGTGCTTATGACAGAGTTGTTGAAAATCAGAGCTTGGATTTCGTTAGTTATCACATCAGAGATTGCACTTGAAAGCTGGTTCTTGATTACAGCGTCAAAAGTAATAAGTTCTGGTCCATTGAAGTGTGATTTGTGTCTTTTCGGCCTAAGTGACCCGAAAATAGGCACATCTGGAACATTCTGATCCACAGAGCGTGGGAGCACCTACGTCAGGGGTTACAAGAGCTTCGTTCCACAGTGTGTCATATCTATTTTCACCGCGTCAGACTACTGCTGTCAATGAACAAAACATGTCTATAACTGAGCGATTTGTGAATAGCTATCTGATTGTAGACGAAGAACTGTTATTCTCTGGGATATCTGCATCTTCAGTTATTATAGTTGTCAATGTTGGTGACGCAAGACTTGTTTGTCCTAGTTGGGGAATTTCATCTGCCGAAATCGCTTCTTTTTTATGCAGTCTAGGTCTCAAAGAGTGTGGCGATGAATTGTTAGATGCAGACGTGGTTACATCATCTTTTACAACCGCCGCTGGTGTGGTTGAGATAATTGTGTCTGCTTCCGTGCCCGGTTGTGCAGGCGTTGCGATGAGAGCCTGGGTTCTGGGTGGAGCATGGATGTCCGAGAACAAGTCTTTTGGAAAGATGATTAAACTATCCACCACCAGTCCAGGTTCTACGTTGGTATCGCTTGTACAATCCCGGGCAACACGATCATCAGGGGGACAGACACACTGGTACTCGCAAGGACCCTGAAAATTAAACAAAAGCATTGTATTGTAGAGATGTGCCATTGATAAGTTCGATTCAAAACACAATCTACACAAGTAACAACAAGACATTGATAAGTTTGACTGAACACACCACAATCTACACACATGACAAAGATACATCGATAAGTTTGATTAACACACCACCATCTACACAAATAACTCTGAGTCATTGATAAGTTTGACTAACACACCGTAATGTACATAACGGCTATGAAACACTTATAAGTTTTATTGAACACACCACCACCTAAATAAATGACAATGAGTCACTGGTAAGTTGATTGAAAATTCCTTGTTATGCTAGCTCCTATTGGCTTTTGTAATCATATTTTAATTTCGTTGCCTGTACCCCTATCTTTGTCTACATTGCTAGCCTCTTTCGTGTCGACTAGCTGCATAAAATGGGTACCAGACAGTTCTGGAGTGCCGTTTGGTCAAGAAATTCTCAACCTAGTACAATGTCCGTAAAAAGCCAAGATGTCAAGGAAACAAAGTTGACACACTCACATGCAACAAGCTCAATACATGGGAGGAGCTTTACTTAAGGATATGACTCGCACAACTTACAAATAGTTTGAGACCTATTGGTATGCAAAAAGGATTAGAAACTAATTTGTATAAGGATTAAGGTAACCTGGTTTATAGAAAGATTAAATAGTGCGCAAAAATGTATTATAAAAGAACGCACAAGTAAAGAATAGGATAAACAAAAACAGTATAGACAAAAAATACCATTAATTCTTGCATTCATTAGGTCAGGCAGTCCGATGACTGGTGATCAAGACGTCTGATCATGCCCCCTCCCCCACTCATCCCACAGTCTCGTTCCAGCGTCCTTGCATGCTTGTATCCGTAGGACGTCCTCTTTTTTTCTTGTTCTGGAGATTGCCCAGCAGGAGCGCCAGGACTAAACCCCCGCGTATCATATTGTGACCAAGCCAAGATAACATTATTGTGTGTGTATGTGTGCACGCGCGCTCGCGTGCGCGCGAGCATGATATTTAATTGTTGCCTATGTTAGCCACTGTCTTTAAAATGTGTTCATTTAATCTCATTTCTGTCTAGCTTATTCTTTGCATCCAGCGATAACACCACACCCCACACGTTTCCGCCGTCTTTTAATCTCTTTGGTTTCAAATCCAAGTTTCAGAGCCGTAGGCCTATAGTGCTATGAGCCATATTAATTGCCAAAAGGACTCCATAAGTCATCGTGGAATAGAAAACACGAGAAACAACCGCCTCTAAATGTACTCCCCAGAAATTACGTGCAAAGAGTGGTTTTTCCAGCTCCTACAACTGAACATTTGTGGCACATCATCTCATCTCATCTCATCATCTCATCTCATCAGGTTCCTCTTGTACCTTGCGGTGTCGAGGTGAAGCATAAACAGCGGGAAAGAACCCGTGTATAGTCTTCATATATTGTGGCACATCACGCAGTGAAACATCTAGGTAATACTAGAAATACATAGCATCTTCTAATAACATTGAATACATCAATTTTAACTATAGTTATAATATAGTAATTGTCATGTAGGAAATACCTTGAAAACGCAACGACCACCTCCCACAGAACATAGGTCCGGGAACAGCTCGCAAGGGTTCTTGTTTGGGGTGTTGCACTGATGAAGCGTACTTGAAATTGGCAAAGACATCACTAACTGGTTTCTCATAATGTAACCAGCCAATACATATAAGCATATTAATGCTCGATGGAGTGACAAAGCCGTCGTCACTTTTATAAAACTTGCCATCATCATATTTAAACTTGAAAGGTGTTGACAAAAGCCCAGTCGAATGCAACTACTTTTTTTTGTGTACGAATTAAATGTTAAGCTGGTTGCGCTTGAATGTGCTCCACTTAAACAGTTATACGCAAGGTATCGCCAAAAGATGAAATAACCGCCGTGTTTATCAGGCTTTTATAACACAGGGCTATCCTATCCGGTGGCGGAAGCGGTAACAGGTAATGTATTAGTCAAGCCGGCAAAACCTTCTGACAATCCTCTCCTGTCATTGTCTTGGCCAGGGCCATCGGCTATTCGGCGACACGTCAGCGTCAGATTCGAGCGGAAGAAAATGACGCATAGATGTCAGTGAAGCATTTATTAGCTAGATGACGCGACTAATTTTATAAGATATGAATGAATGCGTCATCCACCATATACACATTTAATCAACAATTTTCTGCACTGTAAACTGGGGGCGGGGAGCCGCAGCAGCGTAGTGGCTACACGCTTGCTTGCGGGCTCGATGGTCATGCGTTCGAAACCCCATCGAGAAGGATTAAAAGAAAAAGTTGACCTAGGGTTCCAGGTCGACGCAGACTAAAATGAGTACCAGGAATTGTTCAAGAAAATAAAGGCGGCTGGCTCGATATTGATCCCCATCACCCATCGAGTATCGATTAGTTTATAAAAATATCAGTCTAACACCGTCCACCGGTATACCTCAGGGCGTGAACAAAGTTCTTTTACTCTGCTTCATTTACGATGAGCTGACCAGTTCCTTTTACGCCGAATATTATACCCAGAAAATGTCCCGCTATCATTTTACGACTCAAGAAGAGTTGTACTGGCCGAAAAAAAGAACCATATACTGACATCAACAGCGGGTTGAAACTTAGAGACAACTGTGACAGCAAGCAAGGACATTAACCACAACGGTACTAGTCTTCATTAAGTATTATTTTTTGTTAATGTGAGCTCCATTGAATGTCTAAGCAAGTTGTTTTCTTCATTAACCAAAGTATGTAGGAAACCAAAGTATGTAGGAAACCAATGTATGTAGGAAACCAAAGTATGTTGGAAACCAAAGTATGTAGGAAACCAAAGTATGTTGGAAACCAAAGTATGTAGGAAACCAATGTATGTAGGAAACCAAAGTATGTAGGTGAAAGAAAAGTATTCAGTGAGACAATGGCATGTAACACTAAAGTAACAACAGAAGTCTTTAAGTATACTATGAAAATAACACTAAATTCGGTAAATAAATTATTAAAGTTAGCTGATGTCTGTGAGTAAATTATGAAAATTAAACTAAAATATGTAAAGAAATTATGAAAATAAAAATAAAGTCTGTAAGTAAAGGTAAGTAAAGGGCACTTCGCGAGCATTGATTCATTCATGTGCCATGGTGATATGCGTGGGCGGTCAGGTTTCGCCACCTCACACGATCACCAGAGTCGTGGATCAGCTCCGTGTTCTTGTCTCCACCATGCCATGTGGTCAAACCATCCTGATATTTATTTCTCTGCCTTCTCCTTGATTTTTTCAACTCAATCTTGCCAGTTGTCCCCACGTTCTCTAGTTCATTTCTTCTTATAACGTGTCCAAAACATGTTGACTGCCTACGTCAAATTTCTCTGATCAGTTTACTGTTTTCATTTGCTTCTTGTAAGACTTACGCACTGGTTTTCCTGTATGTCATGGTATTCTTTGCATTTTCCTCTGAAACCATATTTCCACTGCCATTATATATTTTTCCAGCTTGTCTGTTCATTGTCCACGTTTCACATCCATACAAAAGAATAGGTTCTATGTATCACTTCAACACTTTTATTCTCGGTGCAGTTGACATATTTTGTTTGTGTGTGGTCAGTATGTTTTCCATCTTGCAAAAGGCTGCCTTTGCCATAGAGATTCTTGTTCTAATCTCTTCAAAGCAAACTGTTCCGAAATCATCATCATCAAGTGCCATGTCAGCTATCGTAGGCGTTCTTGTCTCTCCAGTTATCTCGGTCTTTGGTGTTCTGGATCAACTCTGCTGCTGATGTTCCTCCATGCCACGATGGCATGATCACTTGTGCCAAACGACAGGGGCTATAAGAAGAAGAAGGAATGAATTAATGTGTATTGATTACCATGTAAACGGTAGACAGAGGGAATAATAAGTCAATGGGAATCGTGATACATGAAGCCCATAAACGGGGACTCTCTCACTGTTTATGCTTCACCTCGACACCGCAAGGTATAAGAGGAACAAACGAACAAACGAACATACTTTATTTTCAAAGGGTAACAAATTGGGCACGCAGGCCCGTCTTACATTCGGCCCTTCCAATCACTCATCTTTCTTTCATCAACAGTGCATAGGAAAAAACATTGTCAAATGAATTTTGTAAACATAAACAATGCATATTACTATGTTATGAGACATATACACCACTCACCCACACATTCCCCATTCACTCCAACTCCCTCACCAACCACATACATAACCCACACACACATACATGTCCCCACCCATCCACCTCATCCCTACACCTACACATCTCCTCATCCACACACACCTCTCACCCACCACACATCCCATCCACCCACACCCCAAGCACACATGCATTCCCCAACCCACACATCCTACACCCACACACATCTACCCACCTACACACATCTCCCCACCCACTCACATATCCTCTACCCGTCCCATTACCCACCAACAGTCACTCACCCACATATCCTCCTCCACCCACACACCTCCAACCACCCAGCCAAACACACATTTCTCAGCCACAACAAGGTGGGTTGAGATGATTAGCACTAATTTAAGCAGGGCAATCGTTTGCCTAAGCCGTTAGCCATTTAAATGGGGTTAAATACAGTAAAGCTGCACAATCAAAGGACAACAGCCACCTTCAAATTAATATCCTATATGTGGCTGACTCGGTCGCATGATTATTAATATGAGCTTGGCGATGGACCCTAATATAACTTCTCGTCTAAGGTTGAATGGGATAGGCGTATTGATACCATAGTAAAGCTGTGATAATGCAATACATAATGGGGAAAAAAATCAAAATCATACTATGTCAGTCTTTACAAGTGTATGTGCACGAGAAACCAAATAGACGTTGTGGTTACAAAACTTTATACGCATCAACACAGAATGAAACAATTGAATCCGTTTATCTCTGATCAGGCTTTTTCACTTTTGCTATGTCCGTTCGTTTTTTGTATACTAGTTTAAAAAAACCACACCACCTCTCGTGTTTTAATTTATTCCACGCTTTTATGATATGTCTAATATGTTTGTCGGCTCCGTGGCGAAGGTGTTGCAGTTCGTAATCTCGTATACCGCGTTCGAAACACAGCTGCGGGCGATTGGCAGCATACCTCCTTGCGTTGGTTTTTTAAACGAAATGTTATGAGTGCCGGTCGTTCAGAAATCAATGGCAACGTACTGAACGTAAATTTGCCAAGAGATCACAAACAGCAAAAATGCTGGGGTTGACTGCGACGTCCTGTAAATGATTTGTAACTAAACTAAACTGGTATGTCTAATCCACGATTAAAGTGTAACATAGCGGTTCAACCAAACTAGGATAATATACATTGTCATTTATCATTCTTTGAACGTTTAAATCAGTGGTCGTTTTGGTGCAGGCTATGACTTCAATCATTCAACACATTATGACATTTAATACTGCCAACCCCGCCTGATGACAAACGAAAATAGATATGCTTGTCCTAAAAAAGGATGAATATTGTGCGCCTCAAATTTCATGTCAGAAATATATGAATCACCTGTTGCTAAAAGCGGTTTAAAGCTGGTTCTTGTGTACTACTAGAACGGATGGCGTAAGTTGAGATCGCCGCAGAGACATAATTAAACAACACCTCGCGTAATAAATGGGCAAAGGTATTGTTTGACGTAGAGAATTCTGTATTTGTTCCTTTGCAGTATGACTTCTTGACCTCGCCGTACCTTTTCGTTCTAGTTTTTTACATAACGTATCCTGCTGTATTCAATTGTTGTTTGTCTCCTTGTTTTGCTTTGTTTTTTGTTTTTAATTCAACACTGCACATGCTGCACTTTAGAAAATGAAAAATATCGCTTGCAAAATTTCACTATCAATGAATGTTAGAAGAAAATACAGAAATGTATAGATATAGATGTAGATAGATGTGTATAAATATAGGTAACTATAACTTCTTCTTCAGCGTTCCGAGCCATTGAGGTTCTTTGCTGCAGATACAATCCGTCTCCATTCGTCTCTCTGGTTGACCTTCTCTTGCCAGTCGTTGATTCCAAGTGCTTGTAGGTCTGTATATATATTATCTCTCCACCGTCTTCTTGGTCTACCTCAGGGTCTACGGTCATTTATTTCCTGAGTGTAAGCGAGTTTTGTTTCCCTATTATCTTCCATTCTTTCTATATGCCCCAGCCATTGTAGTCTATTAGCCTTCATGATACCAGTGATTAGCGGGGACTTAAACAGATCATAAATGTCTTTGTTACTTCTTCTTTTCTACTCTCCACTTTTGTCGCGGAAATTCTTGGAGTTGTCGATCGATGAAAGACTGTCGCGCCATTCGTCTACAGGCGACAGCCATTCTTTGATGTTGGAGACAGACTGTTCTGGCGGGAGTCGGCAAATCTTTTGTTGTGGGAAAACAGGTCTCTAGATTACAGGCCGGCAAGACTTTTTGGAGTACCGGGACAATTCCCCAGATGAAAGCAGGATAGCCGGCGGGTTGTTTCCATCGAGTCGGAAAAGGAGATAAAAAATAGCTTCTAGACGTCTAGTGTCTAGACAGATTTGTGACGTCATTCAAACACAGTATTAAAACAGTCTGGATAAACAACTTTGGCGGGAGTCGACCAAATGTTGTGAAACAACAAGGACGTGTGTGATATTCCGGGTTTGATTATGGAGAGAGGCTACAGTGTCTTATGTTAATTTACATCGGCGGACATTTATCCATTGTGTGATTCAGAAGTCTCAATTTCAAACAGGAATAAATATATGGTATTTAATTAAATAGACCCAAATTAGATGATTCTTAGGAATCGAGTGTAGTAATGTGCGTTATGAGAACGTATTATAGGAGCGTTGGCAGCAGTAGGCTATCGCGTTGCTTAAACTAGCTAGTGTGAGATATCAATTAACTCAGTGAGTTAAGAACAATGTAGTGGGATGATATTTAGGGAGATTGAGGATGGTTGGGGGGATAAAGGAAATGTCAAATGGTAGGATCTTCCAGTAGGGTATCTACTGGGTTTCTGCACTTTTCCTTTAGTCTTTCCTTGTCTTACCATGACTCAGACCGATGTGATGAGCTCCTCTGCCTTATGACAGAGTTTAGTTCTCTGTTATATATCTGAGTGCGGCCGTTGGCCTACACTCACATTATAAAGGTCGGAATCGGGTTGCTCTCACCAGTTGTGTTCTCTCTCATCAACAGGTTCCACTAGATTTACCAAGAAGTAGCAGAAAAGTATGGCTCGATTTTTTTAAGGAAGGTTTTTACTCAGCAGCTTTTGCACTGGGCCCATAACCCAGAGGGTCTGCAAGAACCTGGCCTCTGCTGAGCAGGAACTGATGATCATTTCAGAGTGATTCCTCGGTGGTGATTCTTATTACAGTAGAGTACATATACTTACAATACCACCAGTAACAGGAACAATAGTAGTATATAGAAAACTGGAAAATTAACATTGTGTTTTCTAAATGGGGAATTCTTGTGAAACATTACCAATTAACTTTGAGTTTTCTAATTGGTGAATTCCTATGAACTTAACTACTAACATTTAGTTTCGAAAGTGACTGTAAACATTATTTTACGGTACAAGCGTTATTAGATCACAGAACTTTTAGTGACATATTAGTTACACTGTGTGTGTCAGATTCATGGTCAGTATTGGACTATATCCACTATTGGTGACCAGGCATCCGGACTATCCAAGAGCTATTGGAGGAAGTCGACATCTGGCCGGAGAGACGCATCATTTGGTGAGGTCTTCTGTACTTGATCTATGGTGCTGTTGTGTGGCCAGTACTGTGATGAAGCAGACTTTGCTCCTGAGCTGTTCGGTCTGATTCTGCATACACACTAGAGTATACGACAGACATTCTACACATACACTTTGCACATACCTGACACTTTTCTTTATTAAATTAATTTGTCATTTTGTTAGAAGCTAGTGTTGTGTAGTATGTTTTGGAAAAGAATGAGAGGGGGCATGGTCCAGTGGTAAGAGAGAGAGAGAGAGAGAGAGAGAGAGAGAGAGAGAGAGAGAGAGAGAGAGAGAGAGAGAGAGAGAGAGAGAGAGAGAGATCCAAGGACTGACGGGGTGTTGTGGACAGAAATCCAGAAGATCCTCAAGATAATGATATGGGGTTAAAAGAATGTGGGTGTTGATTCCCCTCACCCCAGGGACGACACTTATTACGACATTACTGGGGGATCGACACGGGATCTCTCGACACGGGATCTCTCGACACGGGATCTCTCGACACGGGATGGTGATATCATATTAATGAGGATCCAGCTAGGGTGAATGTGGATAGGAGTTAAGACACATATCTTACCTGTTCACACTTCACAAGTCTACATAGGTCTTTGGTCCTAATTCTACTCTTGTCATTGAGAGATTGTTTTGTGTTGTGCTGTGTGGTGTTAAATATATAGATAAATTTTAAATAGTGAATATCTATATATTGTTTGGAGAAATTTACACTCAACCTGCTGACTCACCTCTCTGAAATATGGCCACTCCTAAACTAGATATGGCAGAACTAAGGGCAAGGGGGGAAGGAATGGGCTTGTCGGGTTCTGCACTAACAGAGTACATACAGGAGGTGGAGAGAGATTTTCGTCAAGCAGAAAGGGAAGATCGGAAGGCCGAGATGGAATTAAGAAAGATGGAGTTAGAGACTAAAAGAATAGAAGCTGAGCAAGCCACTAAAAGGTTAGAACTTGAAGCTGAGCAAGCTGCTAAGAATCTTGAAGCGGAGCAAGCTGCTAAGAGATTGGAAGCCGAACAAGAAGCTCAGAAAAGGGAGCATGAGTACCGAATGCGGGAACTCGAGCTTAAGAGGCAATCTAGTGGGGAAACTGAGGGAGCAGTGGGAGGTTCCTCTCTCCCTGGCTCAACCCCAGTGGGTGGACATAGTTACCATGCTATGAAGTTTCCTTTGGCTGTCTATGAAGAAGACAAAGAGAAAATCGACCAGTACTTACAACGCTTCGAGGCAATGTCTGTTGCTATGGGTCTGGATCGTGACAAATGGTGTCTTAAGTTGTCCCAGGGATTACGCGGGACAGGTTACGAGGTTTACTCCCGCCTGCCGCCAGGACACGAGAACAATTACGACGAATTGAAAACGGCTCTGCTGAAACGTTTCGAAGTTACGTCACATACCTACCGGAAAAAATTTCGAGCAGCGAAACGAGAACCGGGAGAGTTGTTTGCCGCCTACAGTCTGCGTCTGAAATCCTATCTCCATAAGTGGATGGATTTGGCTGGGTTCGCGCATGACTATGAGAGTCTGGAAGAGCTCATGATAGTCGACCAGATGCGAAAGCAAATGTCGAAACCTCTCAGGACATTCTTGGGAGAACAAGGGGCGGAACGTATCGACATCGTGACGAAATTGGCAGAACGGTTCGTCGAGGTACATGGGGAGGCTGGAGAAAACCATTCCACAAACACCAAAGGTCAGGAGAAACATGACCGGAAGAAATCCAAAAGCACGGGAACTAAGAAAGTGGAACCATATGTTAAAATTTCAGAGGAGAGTTTGGAGAAGACAAAGGAGGGAAGCAAGAGCACCTCGAACTCTTCACCAAAACGACAGTGGACGGAGAAGTGGTGTTCGATTTGTAAGTCGCCCTCTCACAATACGAGGGACTGCAAATCGAAGGCTAAGAGCCCTCACTTCGCGGCGTGTCAAGTGGCTCCAAAGGAGGTTGCCACTGAAAATGCTGAGGTCGACAAGGAAGCTCTCAACCAGGAGAGCTCACCAAAGTCCGGCACGAGAAAATCTAGGACAGGGAAATGGTGCAAACACTGCAGGTCGAACACGCATAATGCTAAAGACTGCAGGTTTAAGTCAGGAGACTCACATTTCGTCGTGTGCCCAGTGGAACCCAAGGTGGAGTCCACCGAACAGGTCGAGGCCGAGGAAGAGACTCCAGACCAGGATAAGCCACCTGTAGTGGAATTGATAGAGGTTAACGGCCGACAAGTTGAGTGTCTATATGACACTGGCCTGGACGGGGAGGCCGTGATCTCTGCGGATCTGGTACACCCAGAACAATTCACAGGGAGACCATAGAGATAAAGCCTCCACAGAAGAGTGCTGTGGCCATGAAGTTGCCAATCGCCAAAGTGGAGATTCGGTCAAGATATGTCACCGGCACAATCAAGGCCGCTGTATTGACCGATCCCATTTTCCCCGTCATCCTCGGTTGCCGGTATGTCTTTCTGGGAATGCGCAGGGAGCCAATCCATATGGGAACAATTCAGACTCGCTCTCAGACGAGAACTGATCAGGCAGAAGCAATTGTCACTAACCCACTGCCGGGGGAGTTGCGAACTGCCCAGAGTGAGGATGCAACCTTACGTCCTTGCTACAAGAAGCTGCAGAGAAGTGCTGATCCACCAAAACGGGGGCAGTACTACATGAAGAATAGGATACTCTACAGGAGAGCCGGAAGGGGAGACAACCTACACGGTCAGTTGGTAGGTCCCGAAGGCCTACCGTTCCCAAATTCTTCATATGGGGCATACCATCTCATTTAGTGGGCATATGGGTATTGCCGCCACCATGCAGCGAATTTCCTGCCATTACTATTGGCCGGGAATGACCGGTGATGTGCGTCGGTATGTGAAGTCATGCTCTGAGTGCCAGAGGGTGGCACCGAAACACTGGACAGCGCCGGTGGTCTTGGGTGAAATGCCCATCATGAACTCTCCTTTCGAGAGGATAACCATCGACATCGTGGGTCCACTTCCTAGGACTAGGAAGAGGAACATGTACATACTCACAATGGTGGATTGCTGTACAATGTGGGGTGAAGCCATACCATTGACCACAATTGACTCGAAACGAGTGGCTGACGCACTGATGGAGGCCTTTACCAGATTAGGCTTCCCTAATCAGATTCTGACCGACAATGGGTCTAAGTTTTGTGGGAAACTCATGGAGGAGGTATTTAGGGTGTTCCACTCTAACCACATTCACACCAGCCCTTACCACCCTCAAGCCAATGGACAAGTAGAGCGTTTCAACGGCACGTTGATGACAATGCTCCGGAAACTGGCACAGGAAAAACCTGATAGGTGGGATGAATATATCCCAGCAGCACTTTTCGCCTATCGGGAAGTGCCTCATGGCTCAACAGGACTACCACCCGCTACTTTGCTGTTTGGTCGTCCAATCAAAGGACCATTGGAAGCCATGTTGAGGAGTTGGACTGAGGAGGGGACGTCAGAAGAAGTGATCTCCTCTTATAAATACGTGGAGGAACTGAAAGAAAATCTTCACACGGGCTGGACTCTGGCGACTCAGAACTTGCGAAAGGCCAGAAAAAGACATGCGGCTTACTACAACTGTAGGTCTAAAGACAGATCTCTAGAGGTGGGAGACAAAGTCTTGTTGCTACTCCCAACGGGAACCAACAAACTGGAGATAGGTTGGCAAGGACCATTTCCCGTGGAAAGGGTGATATCCAGAACCAACTATCAGATCCGGATCCGGGGAAAGTCGAAGATTTTCCATATTAATCTCCTGCGGAAGTACGAGGAGAGACCCGGAGACAAAGCAGCCCACCTCATGGCAATGGCAGTCGCAGTGGAGACTGAAACGGGAACCAACGAGGGCAGGGAATATCCACTGGTACACCAGGAAACCTATAGGGATGTGCAGGTGAACCCTGATCTGACTCCCCAGGAGAGGGAAAAGATTACCCAGGTTCTCGAGTCTCATAGGCAGATACTGACTGATAAACCAGGACGAACGAGGTTGGGTGAGTTCGAGATGACTTTGACAACACAAGAGCCTGTTCGCCAAAAGGTTTTCCCAGTGCCATTCTCTAAAGAAAAGGCCCTGGAGGAGGAAATACAGAAACTGCTGAAGGATGACGTGATTGCGCCATCCACATCCCCATACAATGCGGGGGTGGTTTTGTTACGCAAACCAAGTGGAGAACACCGGTTGTGTATAGACTATCGACTCTTGAACAGTCACACTCAATCTCAGGTGGAACCATTGCCGAATCCAACTCAGTTATTCGCTAGGCTCCATAAGGCTAGGTACTTCTAAAAAAATGGATCTGAGTCTGGGGTAGTATCAGATCCCGGATCCAATCGTATGGACACCCGAGTGCGAGAGTACATACAGTCAGTTGAAGGAGGCCTTGGTCAGCAAACCTGTTTTACAGTTTCCCGATCTTTCCAAACCATTTGTGTTGAGAACGGATGCGAGTAGGATTGTAATTGAGGCAGCCTTGTTATAGGAAGGGAAAGACGACGCTTCGGTTTTGAAACCAGTGGTATACGCAATCAAGAAACTTCTCCCGGCTGAAAGGAATTATTCGACCGTCGAGAGGGAGTGTTTGTCTCTCGTTTGGGCCGTGCAAAAATTCCAGCCCTATTTGTACGGAGTTCAGTTTCGGGTCCAGTCGGATCATCAACCCCTGATGTTCCTGGTCACTTCTCAGAAGCTCAACGCCCGTTTGATGCAATGGTCGTTGCTGCTTCAGCCCTACCACTTCACGGTGGAGTATATACCTGGGAAGGAAAATGTTTCCTGTCTAGACACCCAGCTCATGAAGAAGAGGAATAGATCATCTGGATCGAACCTCCAATGAGCGAAAGTTGATGCGAACTACTCTCTTAAGAGGGGGCCTATGTCGTATGAACTCTTGGAGGTGTCGATCGATGAAAGTCTGTCGCGCCATTCGTCTACAGGCGGCAGCCATCCTTTGATGTTGGAGACAGACTGCTCTGACGGGAGTCTGCAAGATCTTTTGTTGTGGGGAAAACAGGTCTCCAGATTACAGACCGGCAAGACTTTTTGGAGTACCGGGACAATTCCCCAGATGAAAGCAGGATAGCCGGCGGGTTGTTTCCATCGAGTCGGAAAAGGAGATAAAAAAACATAGCTTCTAGACGCCTAGTGTCTAGAAAAATTTGTGACGTCATTCAAACACAGTATTAAAACAGTCTGGATAAACAACTTTGGCGGGAGTCGACCAAATGTTGTGAAACAACAAGGACGTGTGTGTTATTCCGGGTTTGATTATGGAGAGAGACTACAGTGTCTTATGTTGATTTACATCGGCGGACATTTATCCATTATGTGATTCAGTAGTCTCAATTTCAAACAGGAATAAATATATGGTATTTAATTAAATAGACCCAAATTAGACGATTCTTAGGAATCGAGTGTAGTAATGTGCGTTATGAGAATGTATTATAGGAGCGTCGGCAGCAGTAGGCTTTTGCGTTGCTTAAACTAGCTAGTGTGAGATATCAATTAACGCAGTGAGTTAAGAACAATGTAGTGGGATGCTATTTAGGGAGATTGAGGATGGTTGGGGGGATAAAGGAAATGTAAAGTGGTAGGATCTTCCAGTAGGGTATCTACTGGGTTTCTGCACTTTTCCTTTAGTCTTTCCTTGTCTTACCATGACTCAGACTGATGTGATGAGCTCCTCTGCCTTATGACAGAGTTTAGTTCTCTGTTATATATCTAAGTGCGGCCGTTGGCATACACTCACCTAATAAATGTTGGAATCGGGTTGCTCTCACCAGGTGTGTTCTCTCTTCAACAGGTTCCACTATGTTTTCCAAAAAGCTAAGAGAAGTCATAGAAGATGATTATGGCTCGATCATTGAAGGAAGTTTTTACTCAGCGGCTTTTGCACTGGGCCTATAACCCAGAGGGTCTGCAAGAACCTGGCCTCTGCTGAGCGGGAACCGATGATCATATAAGAGTGATTCCTCAGTGGTAGTTCTCATCCTAGTAGAGTGAAGATACGTACAATACCACCAGTAACAGGAACAATAGTAGTATTAAAGAGAACTTGAAAATTAACATTGTGTTTTTCCAAATAGGGAATTCTTGTGAGACATTACCAATTAACATTGTATTTTTCCAAATTGGTGAATTCCTATGAGAAATTAACTACTAACATTTAGTTTCAAAGTGACAGTAAACAGTATTTTACTATACAAGGATTATCAGATCACAGAAGTTTTAGTGACATATTAGTTACACTGTGTGTGTCAGATTCATGGTCAGTTATTGGACTATATCCACCATTGGTGACCAGGCATCCGGACTATCCAAGAGCTACTGGAGGAAGTCGACATCTGGCCGGAGAGACGCATCGTTTGGTGAGGTCATTCTGTACTTGATCTATGGTGCTGATGTGTGGCCAGTACTGTGATGAAGCAGACTTTGCTCCTGAGCTGTTCGGTCTGATTCTGCATACACACTAGCTAGAGTATACGACAGACATTCTACACATACACTTTGCACATAACTGACACTTTTCTTTATTAAATTAATTTGTCATTTTGTTAGAAGCTTATGCTGTGTAGTATGTTTTGGAAAAGAATGAGAGGGACCATGGTTCAGTGGTAGGAGAGAGAGAGAGAGAGAGAGAGAGAGAGAGAGAGAGAGAGAGAGAGAGAGAGAGAGAGAGAGAGAGAGAGAGAGAGAGAGAGAGATCCAAGGACTGACGGGGTATTGTGGACAGAAATCCAGAAGATCCTCAAGATAATGATATGGGGTTAAAAGATTGTGGGTGTTGATTCCCCTCACCCCAGGGACGACACTTATTACGACAACTTTGTGTATCCCTAAAGGGTCCAAAGATGCGTCTTAAGACTTTGTTCTCAAAGGTTTGTAGTAAGGCTTCGTCTCCTTTCGTTGTACTCCAGGTGTCAGAGCCATGCAGCACAACTGGTCTGATCAGTGTATTGTATATTGTGATCTTGGTGTTACGAGATAGCGCTTTCATTTTTGTAGATGTTGTAGTGCATAGTATATCTTATTTCCAGAATTGATTCTAGTTTGTATTTCTTCCCTTATGATGTTGGATCAGTTGAAGATTGTACCCAGGTATGTGTATGTTTCCGTTATTTTAATGGTCATATTATCTATTTGTATGTGGCCAGAGTTTTTAGCCATGTGTCCTCTTGAAATTACCATATATTCTGTCTTATCTTGGTTGATAACCAGCCCCATCTGTTGGGCTTTTTCTCTTAAGTGAGTCAATATTTCTAATGTCTTTTGTTCATTTCCCCCTATAATATCTATATCATCTGCATAACCAAGCAGCTTGGATGTTCCTCCAATATCACATTCCTCCTTTACCCTCCTTACAACTTTCTCTAGAGCCAGATTGAAGAGTAGCGGCGATAGTACATCACTCTGTTTCAAGCCAGATGTTATTTGGAAAGGGTCTGATTTCCTGCCTTTATATGTTACTATATTATAAGTATCTTCCATGCATAGTCTGGTCATGTTGATTAACTTCCTTGGTATTCCAAACTCCCGCATAGCATTCCATAGACTATTCCTATGGACACTATCATAAGCCTTTTTAAAATCCACAAAAATGTTATGGAGATCTTTTTTATATTCCGAATTTTTCTTGGCTATTTGTCGTAAGATACATATCTGATCTATTGTTGATCTGTTTTGTCTAAAACCCGCCTGGTAGTCACCTAATATGTATTCTGAATATGGTTTTAGTCTATTTAGTAATACTGCGGATAGTATCTTATAGCTTATGGACAGTAGTGATATGCCTCTATAATTTTCACACTGGAACTTGTCTCCTTTCTGAAAGATAGGTATCAATAATGACTCTTTCCAGTCATGGGGTAATTCTTCAGTCCTCCAGATTTTTATTATTAGTTCGTATAACGTTAGATGTAATGCATGGCCACCCGCCTTCATAATTTCAGCAGCAATTCCATCAGCCCCAGTTGCCTTATTGTTTTTAAGTCGTGTGATTACATATAGGATGTCTTCAAATTCAGGTTCTTCAATTTGTCGTTCACACGTTAGAACCTCTTCCTGTGGGAAAGTGTTTCTTGGAGCTTCACAATTTAGTAATTCAACAAAATATTCTTTCCATGTGTTGTACATTTCCTCATTGGTATTTATCATATTCCCATTTTTGTTTTTTAAACCATATGTGTTGTGTTGGTGCCCTCGTTTCATTGACTTCAGTTCTTTAAAAAACATTCTGGATTCGCTTTTCTGGTGATTAGTTTCCATATCTTTGATTATATTACTCATATATTCTCGCTTCTGCTGTCGAACTATTTTTGTAGCCTCTTTACATTCATTTCGATATTGCTCTTCCTTTTGGATGTTGTTGATGTCATTTAGCCATAGCTGTCTGGCATTCTTTTTCCTAATGACCGCTTCTTCACATTTTGGATTGAACCATCTATTCTTTCTGTGCGTGGTTAACACACCGAGACATTCTTCTGCGGTAGATTGAATTGAATTCTTGATGTTCAACCAAGTTTGGTCAACGCTTTCCTCCAATGGGTTTTGTAGAATTTCAAGTTTACATTTTATTTCATCTGCAAATTTCTCTGTGACTGTAATTTCTTGTAGTTTTTCTCTGTTACATGTTGGGTGTAACCTTTGTAGTTTAGCATAGAAAGCTCTCTTAAGTTTTATTTTAAATTTTGCCCCAACGAATAAGTAGTCGCTGTGGCACTCAGCTCCTCTATAGCTTCTAACTTGTTGTATGTTTGTTGCATTTTTGTTGTTAATTAAAATGTGATCTATTTGATTATAGGTTCTCTTGTCACATGATTTCCAAGTTTGTTTATGTATATCCTTTCTTTGCAGTCTGGTACTGCTGATCTGCTGTCCTTTGGCTTCTGCTAGGTTGATGACTCTCCATCCATTATCATTTGAAGTTGTATGTAGGCTTTCCATGCCGGCAACTTTTTTATGAGTTTGCTCTCTACCTATTTTTGCGTTGAAGTCTCCCAGCACAATCAGGATGTCCTGTTTGGGGGTTTTTTCTATGACATCTTCCAGATCATTATAAAAGTCTTCTTTAATATCATCTTCTTTCTCTTCAGTAGGTGCGTGTACATTAGTCATCGTTATATTTTTCCATTTACCTTTTATTCGTAATATACTAATCCTATCATTAACAGCGTTAAAGTTTAGAACGTTCCCCCATAACTCTTTTTTGATGACAAATTCTGTTCCTATTTCATGTTTATTTTGGGTGTTTCCTCCATACATTATAATCATTCCATTTTGCTCTAAAGTACCCTCTCCTGGCCACCTTATTTCTTGAATTGCTGTTATATCCATTTTATACTCAACCAGCTCCCGGGTTAATTCTTCGGTCGCTCCAGCTCGATATAGTGTCCATACATTCCATGTTCCAAATCTCAAAAGTCCTTTAACGTTCCAAGGTCGATGTCCAAATAAGTCATTCTTAATTCGAGGCTCATGTATCTGTTTCGTAACAAAATGGTTTTTACAAAGGTGGGGATGTTAACCCCACGCTTCAACCCCACCCCCCCCCCCCAACCCCTGGAGGACCAGGGTGTTTCTCTTTGTCTGTTCTCTACCCGTTAACCTGTCCGGCTTGGGAGGCCCTGCTGGTAGCTACGCCACCGCCGGCATAGCTCTCAGGAGGTAACTATATGGTATATAGAAATATAGAACGTGTTCTGCAGTATGGCAGTGAATCTTGGAATGTGAACAAACAAGTTATAAAGATCTTGGAGGAAGCGATGATGTGGTTTTTGAGACGAATATTACGAATATTCCATTGAATGCCAGAGTATCTAACAATGATTGCCTGGAGGAGGCTATCGAAACTAGAACATTAATTACAGCTATAAGAAAGAGACAAACATTGGTCTTTGATCATACAACTGGAAGAATTCTTCGGAGAACATCGTGACGACTGTAAAAAGACTGCGATAGAGATCTTGGAAGCAGCAGTTAGGCGTCGTCGCGAGGAGTAATTGAAGTCCTAGCGCCCGTAACCAGCACCTTTCCTTCAATTTCCTCCTTGATTCGCGAGCAGTATTGACTAGTAGATTCCCTACCCGTTTGTCAGACGCTGTCATAAGTCCCTTACTTACGCTACAGCGAGCATATGCAGTGTTGAATGGCGACCTGATTTCATCCTAATATACATCCAAGTATTATATTCACGTGCTTGGCTGGTGGGCCGGTGGTGCGAGGCTGCCATCGGAGGGTTTGCAGAGTTTCCGGCTTGGGTCAGGATGGCGGGACATGTTTTCTTCTAGCTTGACTTAACTCGGTTGATCGGCGGCTTAACAATCCGCCATCATAAAACTCGCAGTTGTTACAGAATCAGATTTCTGGCCCTAAATGTTAGCGCTACGCACAAACATGGAGATCATGACTTCTGCCCTATGCGCCGCCTTAGGCCCAAGAGGAAAGACTAACTAACTATACATCCAAGTTCCGGTACCGGTCTTGTTCACTCTGCTGGTTTCTGAGCTTGGAGACCGCAAGCAGGACAATACATTTTCTGTGGAGATGGTAATTTGTTGCCGCCCACAGAATCAACCAACCAATCAGCCAGTCAATTAACCAACCAACCAACCAACCAACCAACTAACTAACTAACTAACTAACTAACTAACTAACTAACTAACTAACTAATCAGCCAACCCAACTAGCTAGCTAGCTAGCTAGCTCGATCGCTCGCTCGCTCGCTCGCTCACTCACTCACTCACTCACTCACTCACTCACTCACTAACTAACTAAGTAACTAACTAACATAACTAACATAATTAACTAACTAACTAACTAACTAATTAATTTTACTTCGTCTAGACTTGTAGAATCACAACTACTAGAGCACTCTAAGTGGATTTTGGTAACTGTGAGACAATTTTTGAGCTACTTCTAATGCCCAATAGTACACTCAGTCGAAGGTGATTGAGAAAACGAAGAAATAAATATTACAGAAATTGAGATTGAAGAACACATAACTAAATAGGTCCTACAAGAAACAAACGAAAACCGTAAACTGATTAGAGAAATTAGATGTATACAGTCACAATTTTTTTAGTCACTTTATGAGAAGAAATAAATTGGAGAACTTGGTGACAAATGGCAAGATCGAGGGGAAGAGAACAAGGGGAGGACAGAGAAGTAAATATCTGGGTGGCTTGGCCACGCTGTATGGTCGAGACAAGAAAACTGAGCTGATCCACGACTCTGGTGATCGAGTGAGATGGCAAAACATGACCGCCCACGCTTACCGGCATGGCACACGATGATGATTGTAAACTAAATAGGGTCAGGACCAGACATGAAGGTACTTCAGTCATAGACAGAGACACCGCCTCTCCTTGTTGTATATCGCAAAATGCTGTGGAACAGTGGCAGGGGAGAGTACAAGAGGATGGCATGGTTAAGTGTATTACGGTACATCATATAGAATAGACTAAGTAACCCGCTTTACCCTTTTTTAACCTTCCTTCTCCTCATCCTGCTCCTCCTTTTCTTCTTTTTCTCCTGAGTTGTCAATCTGAATATATCGAAAGAAAGCAGCAGGAAACCTGGGCCCGTTGTCATCCTCATATAGTTTTTCCTCAAATGTAGCGGAATACTTCTTCTTCTTCTTTGCGTTCATCCGGAGTGTTTTTTTCCTTTCTTTCAGATGTGATTGCGGTGTGTTGTTATGCACCCTTGGGCCAAAACTCTTGGGCCTACTCATCCGACTTTTGCGTGCGTTTTTGACCAGGTTAGCATTCCTGGGAGACTCTCACTTTTGTGGTACCGTCCACATCCCAGCTGGTCAAGTTGGAACAGTCGAAGACTTCACGATTATCCCTCAAGGGAAGGCAGGGACAGTCCATGGCATTTTCCGCCATCCAGGGTGGCTTCCATAGTTGCAGAGCCGACACATAGCGCCCTGGTGCTGGGCTCACCGAGGGAATCGTCACGTCCTGCTCATGGCTGCTTTAATTCCTCACTTCAATATATTGGGCATTTCGTTTGCTACGGGCCGTTCCCGCACAAACCAGGCCGGTCTGCAGACGGTATCCACTCAGCGAGTTTTCGATTCGGACATGTGCTTGTCGTTGTGCCCGTCAGAGCTGTTCCGGGCACGACGGACATTCGGAAAACTACCTAGTCAGAGCTTTTCCGGCCACGAGGGACATTCGGAAAACTAGGTAGTCAGAGCTGTTCCTAGCACGAAAGACATTTCACTCGGACGTAATTGCGTAGTGCCAATTTTTATTTTGCCACCCGTAGGCCGGCACTTCCGTCTTCGGCGGGCATTTTTTAAATGAGGTTAGCCTTCCTCGGGTTTCGAGGCACGTTAGACTCTTATTGTTGTGGTGTCGCCCACATCTCAGCTGGTCAAGGTAGAACTGTCAGAGACATCACGGTCAACCCTCAAGGGAAGGCAGGGGCAGACCATAGGCATTCCCCGCTATCCAAGGAGGCTTCCATAATTGCAGAGCCGGCACATATTGCTCTGAGACTGGGCTCACCCGAGGAATTGCCACGTCCTGCTCATGGCTGCTTTAACTCCTCACTTCCATGTATTGGGCTTTTCGCTTGCCACTGGTCGCTCAAGCACAAACCAGGAACGGCCAATCTGCGGACGACATCCACTAGGCAAGCTTCCGCTTCGGACTTCGGGCCACGCAATGGATTCGCTAGCCAAGCGTTCCATTTCGTGTTATTGAGACGTTTTTCCACCTTTGACTACACTCTATGAGTATAGATACAGACATTTTCGTAAACATTACGTGCGACTAGGGCACTTTTTCTACCTTTAGTACTCTCTCACGAGGTAGGCTACATGTGCTGCCGGCTCAGCACCTTACCTCCGTGCGCGATCAGTGAGCGAGAAACGGCCAGGCCCTCTCATCCGGGGATCCCTCATATCCCCCAGCTGAGAGCCTAAAACAAGTATCTGAACTGAGCATGTAGCGTGCTAAGCATCTCACCTCCATTTTTCGGTAGGTGGGTATCGGCCCGGCTCTCACATCCGAGGGTTTATGGCTTAGAGGCGTTCAGCAATACCCCTCGACTGGGAGCCTTAGAGTATGTGTCCGGACCAAGAATTAGCGGCATCGTGCGCCTGATTTAGACTTTGACTGCTATCCTCAGTCTACCTGCAGAGCAGCAGGTTGTGTCTCGCTTAGTCTGGCCCCTATACCAAGAGCTGTCCGACATGTAGTTGTGCTTCCGTCGACAATGCACTTGGGGTCACTGGGACACGCAAGCCCCCCCCCCCCCACCCCACCACGACAAGGTGGAGACACATCGGGGGGGGGGGGGGCGGGGGATGTAGCGGAATAACTTTCTCTGTTCTGTAATATAGACGAAATGATCTCATCTCATCTCATCATGTTCCTCTTGTACCGTGCGGTGTCGAGGTGAAGTATAAACAGCGGGAGAATGCCCGCTTATGGGCTTCATGTTTCGATATTCCCATGGACTCTGTTATTCCTTGCGACCATCGTTTACGTGGTCGGCCTCTTCTTCTGGTTCCATTTGGTCTGTACATCATTGCTTGTTGTGGTATACAGTATACCGTATACTGTTAGTTGGTAACCTACTTGCAAGGCCAAACCATTTGACTTGCTGCCTAAAAATAATAAAATATCGTGCATAATAAAATCTAGTGCAGCTATAACCCCCACTTTGGTCCTGATTTCTTCATTTCTGATCTTATCTCTTCTTGATACATTGAGAATTCTTCTCAGGAATCTCATGTCTGTTGTGATTTTTTTCTTTTCTATTTTTTCTGTCATTGTACAGGTTTGGCATTGGTAACATAGAGTTGGTAGGAAGATTGTGTTGTACAGAGCTTTCTTAGTAGTTATTGATACATGTTTGTTCTTCAGTGTTGGTGCCATTTGTCCAATGAGTTGGTTTGCCTTATTACATCTGTTTTCGATCTCATCTTCTGATTTGCCATTTGATGATATTATACTTCCTAGGTACTTGAAACTCTTTACTTGTTTCAAGGGATTTTAGTTTAGGTTAATCGTTGTTGCTTTTTCTTCTTTAGTTATAGTCAATGCCTCTGTTTTACTTGTGCTAATTGTCATGTTATGTTCCCTACACATTTCGTTTAGACTATTCATGTGGTCTTGTAATTCAGCTTCTGATTTTGCTATTAGTGCTTGATCGTCCGCAAACAGGAGTTCTCTAATGGTTAGATTTGCAGATGGTTCTTCTTCTGTGTTCTCGTCATGCGGTGTTCTTGCGGTCTCTGTTTGGCTGGTTTCTTTACATATGTTGTCTATATATGTTATAAACAAGAGAGGGGACAGGACACAACCTTGTCGTACTCCGGATCTTATGGTGAAGGGTTCTGAATGTCCTCCAGTTGCTCTCACTATGCATTCACTGTTGTTGTATAAGCTTCTACATAGGTTTGTTAGATGTGTACTCACTCCATATTGTTTACGAATTTCCGACAGCTTGTTTCTATCTACTCTATCAAATGCCTTTTCTTGGTCGACAAAGGTTAAATAGAGTGTTTCATTGAATTCGATTGATTTTTCTATAAGTTGTTTAAGAGCAAAATTGGCATCTGTGCATCCTTTGTTTTCCCTAAATCCAAGATGTGTTTCTCTTAGCTGGGGTTCTATAATAGTTCGTAATCTTTTCTCGAGAATTTTGCAAAATATTTTCCCAGTATGACTCAACAGTGAAATGCCTCTGTATTGTGTGCAGTTTCTTTTGCTGCCTATGTTTGTCCAAATTGGGATAATTATGGTGTTTCCCATGTCTCGTGGTGTTTGATCGATTGATTGATTTAGGAATCGACATCACAGCTTTCGGGGCATTCCCATAAGCGCTCCGTCCCCATCCTCAGCAGCCAGCGAAGAGTTCCAACACTAATAGTACCAGTAGCAATCTGATTATATGTCCGTCTCGCCTTTCCTCTGAGCGTCGAGCGCAGGCCAGATCCCCTCGTCACTCCTCGTTGTCTCATTCTTGCCAGACCATGGTAATCCATTTGCTCCTCCGAGGTGTGCACGTGCTCCCACAAGGCCGCAACCACGTCTGCCTTGTCATGTATCAATACTCCACCAAGTTCTGCAGAGCCAGCCAATCTGTCCGCCTGTTCATTTCCCAGCACACCGGCATGCCCCGGAGAAAAGATCCAGGCGATGCTTGTCACCCGTGACCTCCGAAGCGAAGCAAGCCACTCCACACGAAGCCTGCCCGTCCTCACCCTCGTCAGCACGCTTTCTGAGTCAGTTACAATCACGATGTGTGTGTGTGTGTGTGTGTGTGTGTGTGTGTGTGTCGTATTCTCCATCCAGCGGAGAGCCGCAGTGACCATCCCTCTACCTCCATTCTTAAGCTGGATGTTGTGGTATCATATGCCAGGATCTCCTGCATCAAACTTCGACCATTGGCTTTGGCTATGAACCCCCAGCCACTTTTCTCACCTCTTGACACCGAACCATCTGTGTAGATAATCACATCACCCGAGTGAGCATTGTCCTGAATTAGTTGCTGGATTTCCACTTCCGTGGCCCCTGCTGACCACTCTCTGCACTCCCAGCTTAATGTGATTATAAATCTGCACAATTCTGACTACTCCGCCTGGCACTCTGACCCACTCCTCTCACTAGTCTCGTGGTGTCTGTTGTTCTACCCAAACGTGGTTGATATGAATTGACGAAATGATATATATATATATATATATATATATATATATATATATATATATATATATATATATATATATATATATAGGCTTTTTCGATTTTTAGCAAGCACACACTTTTAAGTGGACTGCGGTTAGGTATGAGGGGTAACACGTACTTATCTGGGCGATAAGTATACAGATACTGTCCACAGATCTCGGTCTTTGGTGTTCTGGATTAATTCTACTGCTGATATTCCTGCTTGCTATCATCTTAGACCATCAAACATCACTTCTTTCGGCCTATTTCTACCTCTCTATCTCTGTCTATTTACAGTCATCACGATTTTCTCCAATGCACTCTTGCACTTGTATTATCAAAGACCAATGTTTGTCCCTTTCTTATACTTGTAATTAATGTTCTATTTTCTCTAGCCCCTTCCAGGCAATCATTGTTAGATACTCTGGCAGTCCAAGGTATTCGCGACATTCGTCTCAGAAACCACATCATCGCTGCCTCCAAGATCTTTATAACTTGTTTGTTCACATTCCAAGATTCACTGCTATACTGCAGAACACATTCTATATAACATACATTTACCTATATTTATATACATCTTTCTACAACTATACATTTCTGTATTTCCTTCTGACCTTCATTGCCAGTAAAATTTTGCATAGGATATTTATCATTATCTACAATGCAGCTATTTTGTTCTTATTCTACTTTTAGCTTTTTGAACGAGGGGAATAAGGGAATGTCCTGAGTGCAGTGATGTCAGTTCTTAGCTCAACTCAGCTCAACATTCTACTTTTAACCTTTGTCGTGCATCTTCTGTTTGATGTTGTGATTACCCCCGGAATTTGAATTCATCAGCTTGGTTAATAATTTTCCATTCTATTGTTTATCACATTTTGATGGTACTTTTTCCCTTGATAAACCATTGTTTCTGGTTTCTTGATACTTAACGACAGTCTATTACTACAATGTGCAACAGATGTTGTAGAGCTGTTGCGTTTTCGACAATCAATACTGTGTCATCTGCATATCGTAGATTGTTAATATTATATCCTCTGACACGTATTCATGGTCTCTCATTGATCTCACTAATTACTACTTTGCTGTATAGAGAGAAGAGATCCTAGGAGCAATCGATTATTGGTCGTTGAATACAGTATAGAAAATGCATCTTGATTCTTAAATCTGTGATTGCTAATATTCAAATATTCCGTGATGGCTGAATCCGACGTTTCATTACCTGTTGACAGCAAAAGGGATTCCTGAAGAATGATTAACTCTCTTTTCCAATCACACTTGTATATTATCGGCTACTCTGTTTGTTAATTTTCTTTCCGTTCTGCCTATGTAAGTTGCTTGGAACTCACGCTGGAATTGATAAATGCAGTTTGATTTGGTGCACGGAGACAATTGTTCTTTCACAGATGGAGTAGATGTCGAGGTGGTTTTACTTTTGATCATCATTGCTTCAGCAGCAAAGAATGTTCGGTTTACGGCTTTTTTTCGGGGGTGGGGTGGGGGTGGGGGATTTATCATCTATAAAGCACAAGATTATGTCTTTCTGTGTCTCTATTGACGTTTCTAAGATCTTTTGGAATTGATCGCGACACTTTGGAGACTGCTGTCAAAGGCCGAAATTCGTAACGTACATCATTACTCAAGGATGAGGTCACTTGTGATGCAATCAGGACTGCAAGAGCTGTGGGGGGAAAAAAACTGGGGGGAAAAAAATCACCGCAATAGATCCTCCTCCTGGAACGTCAATCATTCTTTGCCCACATTGTCAAAGAAAATTTCGAGCCAAAATAAGCCTTGCAGCGATCTAAGAACTCACGACTCCTAACTTTCAACGCGACTGGATAAAATGACTGGTCATCATTATATTTGATGGAAACACACCACGTAATGTGTACATGACGCTGTTTTTACCTTTCCCTTCTACAAATCTACCTGACATATGCCTGGGTTCACTGACATTAAGGAGAATGACCTTGCTAGTACATAAACAAGTGACCGGGCATGAGAAAGAATAGACGAAAGTTGGAGACAGTGAAGTGAGTGACCGGGCTACGAGAAAAACAACCAACCCTAAGAAATAATGGTGAGGGTGGATGCAGACCCCCAGGGTGGATGGGGTGAGAGACAGTTTAGTGTCGTGTGAAGTTAGGGGACATAAAAGAGAGTGGAAAACATTGACAGGGGAGTTGGAGCTGAGAACGGCTGCGGGTCGGATCGTGTGGACAGGGGATGTCTAGACTCCGAGCTGTTCGGGAGTCGAAGGATAGGAGCGGAGAGAAAGAGAGCTCCGTCCTGTGGTGTGTTGTGCTCCGAGTTGTGAATGCAGGCCTAAAACCCAGTGGGGGTTGTATAGTTAATGGAGGCCTGAACCCAAAGTGGGTTGTATAGTTAATGGAGGCCTGAACCCAAAGTGGGTTGGATAGTAGTGGAGGCTAGACCCAGTGTGTGGGTTGTATTGTGTGAGGTCCAGCTGTGGATAGTAGCTGGATAACTGTTTTGTGAATTGGAGATTCACAAGGCCTTGAGAAGGCAGTATTGTGTGCTGGTTAAGTTGTGAGGAGGATATTTATATTCTATGGATTATATTGTTTCTGGATATAGAGTTGTGTTCCGTTTGTCCGTGTTCTTTCTGTATTAAAGGATTATGTGCGCCAAAGCAATCTTGTTCACTGACTGATGGATGTGTACTACTGGGGTGAGTTGCATTGTGAGACGGGTGGCTAGCTCTACTTACACTCCATAGTGACATACAAGGAACATCGAAAACCCTAGACAACGACCATGTCACTCAGTTGTTATATAGAACATTGTGACATTATCCTATTCATAATATTATTAGTATGATACTAGTATTCACATCTGATGGTGTATTTATGTCTATGCATTTTTATAATAATAACTGTTTGTGAAGTACCATGTTAATCATTAACTAGTTTAGCAATTTCGTCATCAAATAGTAGCCCTATTACTGTTTCCTGTTTATAACCTCCTGAATATATTATTGTGTATTTATTCAGTTGTTAATTTACCAGATCCCATCCACCTCAATTTCAACAAGACTATGATATTCAGTTTTATATTTTTCATTTCGATTGTTACATTATCTGTCTTATGTCATCTAGTGTCCTGACATTCCCCGTTCATATTTTAAACTTTTCTTTTGCCATCAGTAGCTTTATGGCGGTCTTGTATAACCTTTGTCTCTGACAGTCCCTGCCGGATGTGGATGTCCTAAGACAACCATTAACGTCGATCTCTGACTCTAATATTCTGAAATTAACGAAATCTTGGGAAGATAATGTGGTGATTTTCCTTTGCCTCCGCACGGGAGGTATTTAACTCTCCCTTCGATAGCAACTTCCGACAGATAGACAAGTGAATGCTCTGATCAGCAGCTAAATTGTCCACTTATCCCGGTGGACACTTAGGTCCCAGATCTTCGTGTGCGACACGGTGGTTTTTTGTGTGTTATTGTTTGAAATAGACAATCAGTTCTCTCTCTCTCTCTCTCTCTCTCTCTCTCTCTCTCTCTCTCTCTCTCTAATCTCTCTCTCTCTCTCTCTCTCTCTCTCTCTCTCTCTCTCTCTCTCTCTCTCTCTCTCTCTCTCCGAGAGAGACAGATAAAGAGTGATAGAGTGTGTATGTATGTATAAGTAAACTTTTGCTAGTGAATTTGTGATAGTAAGTTAGTATGTGTGTATAAGAGGGAATGTGTATTTGTGTGTTAATGAGCAGGTGCATAACTGTGAGAGTTTGTGTAAATGATGTAAGCATTATGCAGGTATGTATGTATGTATGTGTTTATACATGTGCGTGCGTATGTGTGTCTGGCTACGTGCCTGTCTCATAATATGCATTGTTTATGTTCACAACTTTCATTTGACAATGCTTTTTTGCTATGTGAATGCAACATGCATAATAGATAATCGATGTACGAAAGATGAGTGGATGGAAGGGCCGTTTGCTTGCCCAATTTGTGACGCTCTGAAAATAAAGTATGTTCTCTCTCTCTCTCTCTCTCTCTCTCTCTCTCTCTCTCTCTCTCTCTCTCTCTCTCTCTCTCTCTCTCTTTCTCTCTCTCTCTTCTCTCTCTTACTCTTTCTCTCTCTCTCTGACCTCCCCCCGTCTCTCTCTCTCTCTCTCTCTCTCTCTCTCTCTCTCTCTCTCTCTCTCTCTCTCTCTCTCTCTCTCTCTCTCTCTCAAAATCTTTTAAGTGTATGAAGCCTCAAAAGTTATTAATCGGGTTCTGGACCCACAATTGGGATTACGGCTTGATTTGATCTGATCTCTTTGTAAAAAAAAAATACTCACATATTATATCGACCACTTGCGTACATATTTCTATAAGTTATGTGACTGAAAATATGTGCAGTGAAAACTTGTCAAAGCATAATTACAGTTGCAAATTAATTTAAACGTGTATTTTAGATCTCGGCAAACTGTCGCCTCAAAAAATTTATACATTCAGTAAAACTTCGATTCGATTAACCGTCACCGTCCTGACAAGGACTGTGACGGATAACCGAATAGACGGATAAGATAAATCTCTTAATACACAAGTAACGTGATTTCACTGCAGGCTTGGGACGAAAATGAAAATAAAATCCATTAAAAGTAATAGTACATGCATATTGTATTTAATTTTACAAAACGATATATGTAAACTTTAATATAAGAGTAGTAATGTACATACATGTATTGTAATACTATACGTTACTTTAAAATAATCTGCCATCTCCTTCTGTGACTTTAAGGCTCCAGCTTTCTGTGCGGCGATGTTCCGTGTCTTACGCAGAAATAGGATGTGTATTGTGTTGCATTTCCCTACCCTTGCATTTCAAACATGTCGATGCACTCTGATAACATTGTTTCTGCCTCTGAGTGGCTAGTTGTCGGTTTTTCATTAAGAACTGATCCTTCATGGTCATCAATTTCTTCTTCTTCAATGGTAGTCACACTAGAAACAATCTCATCATCGTTCAAAATTTCAAAGCCTGCATCCATTGTGTGACATTCCAACCAATCTATTACTTCTTCTGGCGTAATGTTTTCACTGTTTAGTCCTACATAGTTGCACAGTTGCACAATTTCGTCAACACAAACAGTCCCAATTCCTTTGCAAATCGAAGTACAGCGTAACAATACAGAACAGTAGCACTACCGTAACATTATGCCAAAAAAGTTAATCAGGGTACTAATGAAACAAAACATTAATTGGAACGCAGGCTACTCTTGTCACGACCGAGACCAGTACGTAACACAACAGAGACTGGCTCACCAGCCTGCTCCGTGGCCTAGAGTTACGGACGCAGTTTCGTAATCCCACATACCCACATGTGGGCGATTTGGCAGCAGACCGCCCTTCGTTGTTTTTTTTTAATGAAATAATATGGATGCTGGTCGTTCAGAAAGCAATGGCAAACTACTGAACGTAAACTTGCCTAGATATCACGAACAGCCAACAAGTGTTGGGGTTGACTGCTACGTCTTGTAAAAGATATACAACTAACTTTTTTTCCCACCAGATCAAGCTCAACTCCTCCGCCACCGACGATTAGTCACTTTCGCAATCTTACAGTACAGTAACTTCTCCATCCATCCATCATGTGCCATGCCGGTAAGCGTGGGCGGTCATGTTCTGCCATCTCACTCGATCACCAGAGTCGTGGATCAGCTCCGAGTTTCTGTCTCGACCATGCCACAAGGCCAAGCCATCCAGGTACTTGCTTCTAGGTCTTCCCCTTGGTCTGTTCCCTTCGATCTTACCAGTTGTCACCAAGTTCTCCAATCCATTTCTTCTCATAACATGCCCAAAAAATTTTGACTGTCTACGTCTAATTTCTCTAATCAATTTACGATCTTCATTTGTTTCTTGAAGGACTTGTTCATTGGTCTTTCTGGCTGTCCATGGTATTCTTTGCATTTTCCTCAGAAACCACATCTCCACAGCCATCAGATGTTTTTCAGCCTGACTGCTCATTGTCCACGCTTCACATCCATATAAAAGTACAGGTTCTATGTAGCATCTCAACACTCTTTTTCTCGTTTCAATTGACATCTTTTTATTGGTCAGTATGTTTTTCATCTTGCTAAAGGCTACCTTTGCCATGGCGACTCTTGTTCTAATCTCTTCAAGGCATCTCCCATCAGATGTTATTACTGTTCCGAGATAATTGTACCTATTCACTTGTTGAAGAATATTCCCATTTACTTGTATATTACATTGTGGTATTTCGTTCTTCCTAGTGACAACCATAATCTGTGTCTTTTTACAATTTAATTCTAACCCTAGTTGTTCACTGTGTGTAACAATCGCATCTACTAAATTTTGCAGGTCCTGTTCATTATCTGCAATCAAGACTGTATCATCTGCATATCTAATGTTATTGATGCATCGTCCCCCAATGTTGATTCCTTCCATATCTTCAATATTTCTGAAAATACTTTCACTTTTATAGGGAAAACAGATCTGGAGACATTACACATCCCTGTCTCACACCTCTCTTAATAGGCTGATATTGGCTTACTTCATTATCAACTCTTATGTCAGCTTGTTGTTTCCAATATATGTTTTTTACAAGTCTGAGATCTTTTCCATCAATTTGTAGATCTTCAAGCATCCTTATCATGCTGACATGTCTCACTTTATCAAAAGCCTTTGTGTAGTCAATAAAGCAAAGGTGTAGGTCTTTGTTTACTTCTATAGAACGTTCGATTATGGTTCTCAGTATATACACAGCATTTACTGTACCCTTGCCTTTTACAAACCCACATTGATCTTCTCCTATTTCAGGTTGTATTTTCCTCCTAACTCTTTGCATGATAATTCTTAGCAAAATCTTCGTGATATGACTCATTATACTAATTGTTCGATGTTGATCACATTCCAAGGCTCCTGATTTCTTTGGGATTGCAATAAATACAGAATTACATAACTCCTGAGGTATATTTCCAGTATCATATATTGTATTAAGCAGACTGGTAACTTTATCTATTCCATATTCTTCTAAAGCATTAATCATTTCTGTTGTGACGCTGTCTGAACCGGGGGTCTTGCCAGATTTCATATGGTTAAGCGCATTCTGAATCTCCATCTTCAGAATTTCTGGTCCTTCATTATTATTTTGAACATCATACTGTTCGTCTCTGTTATCGTCATAAAGGTTTTTCACGTAATCTGACCATTCATGTAAGATTTGATCTTTTTCTATTATGACTCTTCCATCTTTTGTCTTTAGGCAGCCTGCTGATGTACGTGTTCTTTGATTAGTAAGCTCCTGAATTCTTTTGTGCATTAGTTTCGCATTGTTACTGTTGTGTTGTTTTTCAATTTCTCTGCAATTTTTCTCAAGCCATGTTTCTTTTGCCTCCTTACATAAGGTTCTCACTTTTCTGTGAATTTCTTTATATTTGGCAGGATTATTTTTGTTCTGTCTTCTTGTTTCCATTAGTTGTAAAATTTCTTCAGTCATCCATGTCTTACGACCCACTTTCTTTACTTTTGGAATAGTTTTTTCTGCTGCACAACTGATTGAATTCTTCATCATTTCCCATTGATCATCTACATCTTGAAATAGGATCTCTAGATCAGACAATATATCAAATTTGTTCTTTACTTCTATGTTAAAATTATCTTGTATTTCTTTGTCAGTCTTCAATTTGCACAAGTCATATTTAGGGTTTCCTGCTGTATATTTGACTTTCTTTAACTTTACCCTCAATGTGCCTGTAATTAATCTGTGATCACTGTAACAGTCTGCATTTGGAACTGTTTTTACGACTGTTAACGCATTTCGAAACCTTTTGCTAATTAGGATGTAATCTATCTGGTTTTTAATCTTGCTGTCTGGACTCCTCCATGTCCATAATCTTCTAGGATGCTGTTTAAACCAGGTGTTTCCTACAACCATTTCTTGTTCTTTTGCCCATTCTACAAGTCTGTATCCTCTTTCATTTCTCTCTCCCAAACCATGGTTGCCTACACTGCATCCATCGCCTTGCTGTCCTATTTTTGCATTGAAATCACCCATTATGATATTTATCTCTGATTTTTTGCAGTTCTTCAAAGCAGACTCCATGTCATTATAAAATTCCTCTATGCTTTCTTCACTGCATTCACTTGTTGGGGCATATACTTGAATGACATTTATTTTAAAAGGTCTTCCGTTTAATTTTACTAATAGAACTCTGTCTGACACAGCCCGATATCCTTTGACAGAATTTGATGTTTGCTTATCTAATATAATGGCTACACCTCTTTGCTGTGCTTCTCCCCCAGAGTAAATAATCTTACAATCCTCTCCTGTCCTTATCCCTGCTCCTTTCCATCTCGTTTCTGATATTCCCAATACGCTAATCCTCTCTCTCTCCATTTCTTTTCTGATGTTTTCCAACTTTCCATCTGCATTCATTGTTCTAACATTCCACGTTGCCACTTTCAATGATATTAATCTGTTGCACCTAGTAGCCCGTTGACGGTCTGGAGTCACCTGGTGCGCATGACTATCCCTACCGGGCGAGGCTGCTCCTATGGAGCACCCATTTACGCCGTTTCTCTGATTATCGATGATTTCACACAACATGATTTTCTTGGCATCTGTAAAGAAGGTAGTTTGCCATTGCTTTCCTTCCTAGCAGTGACCATACTGGTCAGTGACTGTAGCCATTGTCTCCTCAAAAAAGAGATCCTCTGCCTACCGTCGTGAAGGTGGAGACCATAACCTACAACTATCTGTCGGCTGCTCTCCATCTTCATCCACCACCTGCACCCATGGCTTCACGTAACCCTGATCGGGGGGCTAAACGGGTACTCCACCTTGCCCAAGGGTGTCAGTAACTTCTAGCTTTATTAAAAAATTTTGTTGCATGTCCTTCATAGGACGCAGCAGTCAACCCCAGCATTTTGGCTGTTCGTGATTCCTGGGCAAGTTTTACGTTCAGTCGTTTGCCATTGTTTTCTTAACGACCGGCATCTATACCTTTTTCGAAAAAAAAACCAGCACAGCTGTATTTCGAACCCGAGTTTACGGGACTACGAATCGCGTCCGCATCCCCTTCGGTTTAAAAGTAATCCGCGGACAATGTCAAAGGTGTCTGTTTGTTTGATGATACTCACGCATTTTTTAAAGACGATGACGGATAACAGTAACTACCGTTTAAACTAGTGACGGTTAATCGAAGTTGTACAGAATATGGTGACAAGCGTCGTGACAAGCGATGCATTAGGCGTGTGACTCGATATGTCTCAGCAAATAAGTGATAATGCCCAAATGGCAATATGATATGCTGCGGGGATGATCATCTTCTTCACTTACACCCTCCTCCCCCTTTCTTAGCCGCCTGGCATACACGAGGCTGTCTGTCACAACAGAAAATAAATGACTTTTGATGACGATAAGTCGACCTCAGAACTACATGCTGGGTAAACATGCTTTTTAACTGAGGAATGTTATGTTATCTTCAGAAAATTAATTAGTTTCCGTTGTGTATGCACTATGGTGAAGGGGATTACGGACCGGCTCTGTGGCGCTGGG
Organism: Cepaea nemoralis; assembly: GCA_014155875.1. Classification (NCBI taxonomy): domain Eukaryota; kingdom Metazoa; phylum Mollusca; class Gastropoda; order Stylommatophora; family Helicidae; genus Cepaea; species Cepaea nemoralis. The sequence continues at coordinate 109,878 of JACEFZ010006914.1, read as the reverse complement.
ACTACGAACGCAATTCGTAATCCTGCCTACTGCTTCGAATCACAGATGCGGGAGAAATATGCCACTCTATGGTTTGTGTCTACGTTATTCAAATAATATGAGTGCCGATAGTTCAGAAAGAGATGTCAAACTACTGAACGTACACTTGCCAAGAAATCTCAAACAACACCGCCTCCCTCCCCAACCCCAATTCCGATTAACAGCGAAGTCCTGTAAAGGATAACGGATAATCAACTAACTTGTATGCACTATTCTTCTACGTTCCCAGACCTTCAGCATATGATGGCGTTATCATATCACAGACCCATAGTAAAAAAAAAAACTGCAATATATTAATAATAATAAATCATCATCCAATGCCTTGTCGGCTGGCGTGAGCGATCATGCCTCTCCACAAATTACGATATTCGTCGGCATGGATCAATTCGTGCGTTGACTTCCTTCCATTGACATGACACAAGACTCAAGAATCTTCTCACGCCGTCTTCCTCTATCTCTCTTTCCGCAAATCTTTCCGGTTGTCACAACATGTTATAGCTTTTGTCTTCTCATAACGTGGCCAAAAACGATGACTGCTGCTTTCTGGTGTTTATGGTAAGTTATTTTTGCGAGTCAGCTTCCCTTAAAACGTCCTGATTGTTCATTTTGGCTGTCCAGTTAATTTTCAGCTTTGTTCTATAAAACCACATCTCCATAATAAATATTATTGTTTATACCATGTGTACCGAAAACTGATGATCGTGCAAGATGACTAACCATGACCGCCAACGTTTATCTAGCGCCACACATCACCATGATGGTATTATATGTCAACGGAAGCGGGCAGGGCTGGGACGTCTCCGAATTTGAATAGTTAAATAAGCAGAGGGCCCTGATACACGCATTAGATGGCAGGTCAACATGGTCGAATGAACAAGAACGCGTGTTCTTAAACATCCGGTGTGCTGATGCCGAGGTGAGCGGCTCAACGCCTACACCGGACAGTTCGACTAAAATGTTGATACAGAATTTGCTCCCGCCAGTAAGGCTATCAGATGAAACCAACTTCCTTAAATAGATGCAACGAATGGATCAACAAAAACCAGAAGTACCGGGTGTTTGTAAAGTCTCACTACACTTTGTATGTAGAACACACACACACAGAGAGAGAGAGAGAGAGAGAGAGAGAGAGAGAGAGAGAGAGAGAGAGAGAGAGAGAGAGAGAGAGAGAGAGAGAGAGAGAGAGAGAGAGAGAGAGAGAGAGAGAGAGTGAGAGAGAATAAAGGGGACGACCGCGACTAACTAACTTTGTATGTAGAACACATTTGAAAAAATAATATTTCTTCCGTTGATAACACCATTCTATTTGGAGTGCAAATAATTACTCCAGCAGATGACAGGAATTCACTACATATTGCTTCACGTTGGACTGTGGAGCACGTGTTTTGATGACGTCATGTACTTCATCTTTCAAATTTGTTCTACATACAAAGTGTAGTAAGACTTGACAAACACTCTGTAGAATCATGTAAGCTTTACTAGAACACGATCACAAGTGACAAAATGCACGTTTCGGCTGAAGCTTTCGTCAGCACACAAACAACACGCATACACTGATACAACAACAGGAACAACTCTACACGAAAATACATACAAAAGTTTCTTTTCGTTTCCTTGTTATGGGGCTCGACACGTGTGTAGTTCAAGGCCGTGTGCGTAGGTAATACGACTGGCACCTTGCCGTCTTGACAGACGATAGTTTGTAAAATGGAGTTATATCTCTCCATAACAAAGCCTGGCTTGAAATTAGAGACCATGTGTTGCCCAAGCAGCGTGATCCCTCACTCGGCCTGTTGAGTGTACTCCAGAGAAAAAGTAACACCAACATGTCTGGAATAATACAAGCTGCAGAAGCTGCCTGATCAATAAAGTAATACTCTAACTGTCCGCATGTCGGAGCTTCCATCCGAGGGCCTGGTCTGCCCTGCCATGAGATTTAGTCTTTAGTTTGCATTTCTTCGCACTAGGGTAAGGCTTGTATCCTCCCAATTGCACCCCTCCGCCCGAAGCCTTTGGCACAATGTGGGGTGTCAGGTTTGGTGAGCGCCGCCCAACAATTGGCGCTAACAGAAAGCAAGTTTAAATATTGAGCACAACCCACTACTGGCAACGCCGATCGCATTCTGGTATGAACCTAAGGCCTATCCACGTCAATATGGAAGCACTATACTCGAGTTTCGCCCTCATTTGAGCTCGTCAGTAATGCATATCCCTGACCGGATCCGGAAACAGTTCCGGATCACGCGTGTGAAGCGGGTGTGTAACCACGCGGCACACACTGGACACACCAAATTATCACAACAGAACATCACAACGCTACCCATCGTAGGCTATGCTCAAGATTGCCCAATCGCCGCGACCGACGTCCGTCAACCGATGGGACCCGAACGATCAGGACTTCTCACTGGCAAGGAACACCAGGCCTCCTAAATCCAGTGAGCAATAATCAATTGATTATGTGGTTGTTTCGGGATTTGAAATTTAAATATTGAGCACAACCCACTACTGGCAACGCCGATCGCATTCTGGTATGAACCTAAGGCCTATCCACGTCAATATGGAAGCACTATACTCGAGTTTCGCCCTCATTTGAGCTCGTCAGTAGTGCATATCCCTGACCGGAAAGCAAGTTATAAATGTACTAATAAACAGGTGTACGATTGTGTTCTCTCCGTGTATATGTGGGAAATGATTGCCTGAGAATGAAAGTCAGTGGTTAAGGCATAAGGTATAATGCCCTGATAGGAAATAGAGGTGACAGGTGGGATATTGAACAAGTCACCCATCGAATTCGATTGGTCCATACAAATACAGGGCTAGTACTCCGAAGGAAGTGGGTTCGATTCCTGGTACTTTCTTCGGTTCACCAGGACGTTTCTGAGTATTCCTGACCGAAATGCCAGTTAAGGCAACATGCTGTATACTCTCGTGAAAATGAACCAAATTATCTGATTAAATGCCATGGGATGATCAATCGTCATAAGTGACTTCCCGTATTTGCCATGGGCTTATATATCGCCGAAATGTTGCCAATGCGTTATAATACAACATGTCTGATAGCATATGAAAACTTTCAAGTCATAACTGTGACACACCTTTACTTCCCATTTTCCGTCGGTCATTTTTTTGGGGGTCCAAGCCTACCTTTTGTGTGGCACATAATCTGTTATAAACAACACTGCAACACCTACAGCCTAGAGATGACAACATGTAAAGATAGATAAATGACTGAGCTTGAATTAGTGACACCAAGGACAGAGACAGCGACAGATAATATACATTATAAGATTAGCATACGACCTATATTTTAGATTTTGCAGCATTTCATATTGTACGTGGGTTACCGCTGTATTTTAGCACAGGAAAATTTATCAACACTAGCATATTTGTCGTAGGAGGCGAGTAGGGAGAGTTTGCGTGGGACTTACAGCTTCATACTGCAAAAATGTTTAGGTGGATAGCCACGAACACGTCTTCGGTCAAGGAAAGAAAAACAACTCAACCATCAAATATGAAAGCCACGAACACGTCTAAAGAAAAGGAAACAAAAATAACCCAAGCAACAAAGATGAAAGTAGGTTCATTTTCTACAAGAAGCAGGACACAATGCGGAGAAAGCCGTAAGAAGTTTGGATAACCGACTGACCTTTTTAAATTTGAGAAATCCCCATAATTGGCACCAGGGATGTTAACAGTTCCTTTTCTGTACTCCTCTTTCAACAAGTCATTTGCTTGCAAATCAATGAGCTCCATCTGTAGTTAAACTGGCACATCATCAAGGTTATAATCAAACTAATTCTGGAACAGAAGAATGTCACTCTCCATTCTGTCAAGATCTGAAAATCTCTCTACTTCTTCTTCTTTCGTTCGCTTGAAATATGTCTATAACTGCAATGTTGTCTCTTGTATGGATTTAAATGTCTTTTTTAGTTCACATAGCGGTCCATAGAGTTTATCTTCCACTTTCGTCTCTCTAGGCCAGAAGGTTTGCCTAGATATGTTATATTTTGGGCAGTCTTGGAGTATGTGCTCTGTTGTCTGCGACGCCAATCCACATGTGCACATGGCTGTTTCACCAATCTTGAATTTTGTATACATATGGTTGCGTAATCTATTGTGTCCTGTTCTTAAGCGCAGAATAATGACTTGTTCTGGTCTGTCCATAAAGTGGTAGTCATCTTGAGCAGGTTTGGATGGCTTTCTGACTGATTTGATCATTCTTTTCTTTTGGTGGTATGTAACGGGCGCATCAGGCTGTTCTTCTTTGGCTCATTCCTTAGCCAATTGATCAGCTCTGTTGTTTCCGGGTACTCCACAGTGGGATGGTATCCACTGTATAGTGACCTTTTGCTGACTGCTAAGTTCAGAAAATAGTGTCCTTAGTACTGGCAATTTCCCAGACAAGAGCGCCTCTATTACTGATTTTGCATCTGTCAATAGCACCACAGGTTGTGTACCATTGCTGGTATTTAGTAATTTCTCTGTTGCTAGCTTGATTGCCTCAATTTCAGCATTATAGTTACGGCAGTACTTTCCTGTCGGTACTCTGGCTATGTCCCTAGTATTATTTGGATATTCTATGTACACCCCCGCTCCTCCATTTCGAACAGCATTTTGTGCTGACTCATCTGTGTAGACTCGGATCCAGAGGTCCTGTGTGTATTCTTCATCAAGGAAGCTGAGAGTGGCTGTTCTGTGCTGCATACTGTTCTGTTCTTCCTTGTCAAATATTCCTCTCACTTTTGTTTGGATTTGTAATGATAGTCTATGTTCATCTTTCCATGGAGTTCGCTCTGGAATAGTTGTCAGTGGGAGACCAACTGTGGGAAGATCGGTGGTTTCTCTGCAGAGTCGTTTGGCCTGGTGGATAAAACTACTTTTTAGCCGCCCCATAGCTAGGTTTTCAAATCGGTTTTTCATAGGGTGGACTGGCAAGCTGAGGAACTTTTCTGCTTGTATTAGCGTTTTTGTATCTCTGCGCTCTCTCAGTGCTTGTGTCCTCGCCATCTTCTCCATCTCCACTATAAGGGTTGATCTCATCCCTCCTGTGGTGACTTGAAGTGCTTGAAAAATCTCTCTAAAATGCTTCTTCAAGTCATGAATAATATCTTTTCCCCGGAAAATCGAGGTTGACATCTTCAGCGATTGTAGCGCAAAACTCGTTGAAACTGTGAAAATGAGAAGTTTTATCCTTCCAGCTGTACTTCAAACAATGACAGCTTTCTCCGAAATCCTTTGATGATTCTGTAGAGACCACAGACGTGGTTATCCTTTCCCTGAAGTTTCGAATTCAGTTCATTCATGTGGGATGTGGAAAAAAAATGATAACTTTGACAGCTAAGTAGGATCTGACAGCTGTGGATCAGCTCTACCTTTTTCAGTGAGGAAACCATTTATTTTGTTTCAGAGCTTGTAAAAACGAAACATAACTTGACCGCAGCTGAGCCACCTCCCTGATGTGTAATAAGGCAAGTCACAGAATTCAGAATCAATTTCTTCAAGAAAAGTCTGGAACCGACGGTGATTGCGTGCATGTCTCTGAATGAAGTTCACAGCAGAAACGACTGGTTTCAGTACACAAGAAATGTCTAAGTCTTTCCCACAGAGTTCTTACTGATGTATGATGCAGTGTATGGAAAGAACGCCCGGAATTTGCAAATCTTCCAACTAAGTCCTGATCTGCCCCATCAGACCCTTCCTCACTTCAGCCATGCCCCCCCCCCCCCCAATCAACTGTTGCACCTCGAAGCTGATTCCACTGAAGGTTATAGTCTTGCAAAACCTTTTGCACTTCCATGAAAATGTCTTTTCCAGTTGTTCCATGCATGCTGCAAACGGATGCCAACTCTTTCGTTATATGAAAGTCCGAACTGACACCACGAATGAACACGAGAAGTTGTAACGTACTCGGGAGATCAGTAGACTCATCCAGCGCCAGAGAAAACAACAAGTTCCTAGTTTTCTCGCGTATCTGTAGCACAATGTTCTCTCCAAGTCCTTCTGTTCTTCGCACAACTGAACTGACCGAAAAGCTGATAGTTCCAAACAAATCGGCTTTCTCAAGACACAAGTCATTTGCTGCTTCCATCATACACTCTTTGATGAAGTTGCCATCAGTAAACGGTTTTCATCGTTGTGCCATCTTATGCACTATTTTGTAACTTGTGCGAGTGACAGATTCATTTTCAGCAAACTTTCTCGTGAAGAGATTTCTTTGTGTTTCTAAACTATTTTTCATGGACTCGTATTCCTCAGAGCGTAACTTTCCAGAAAACTTTGAATATGTTGTTAGATGTTTTGTTTCGCAGTGACACCGAAGATTGTACTCTTTCAAAACGGCAACACTTTCGCTGCATGTTACGCAACTGGTTTTCTGGTCCTTTGTTTCCACAAAGAAGTACTTTACTCCTTGTTCTTCATTGAAAACGCGACACTCGGCGTCCACTTTTCTTTTCTTGGTAGCCATAATGAAGGGTGGAGTACACGGGATCTGAAAATGAAAAAGACATCGAATTAGAAACATAATTAAAATCCTATTGAAACACAAGAAAAGCAGAGGACTAGAGGTCACTGGCGAAGCTATGGCTCATCAAAGGTACATATAAAGTTTATAGGTACCTTTGGTAATAATCTCATAATAAGGTTTGCAAAATATATAAATAGGGCCGGCCTAAATAAACAGCTTAGAGCAGAGTTTTTCAACCGGAGTTTCGCGAGTGGCAGCCAGGGGTTCCGCTGATACAGGCTGTAAAATCACTGTAAAACAAAGAATTCCTTGATACAATGGATAACTGGCAAAAGAAGTAACTATTTCTAAAGCATCGGACCTGTGTTGACAGCCGGACGCATCTGGGGGAGGGAAAGATGTGTGTGTGCATGTGTGTGTGCATGTGTGTGTGTGTGTGTGTGTGTGTGCGCGTGTGTTTCCATGGAAACCATGGTAACGCCAGAGCGTAGGCGGCGCTACCACCAAGCCGGGGAAGGACTTGGGATGGCGTGAAATAAGCAAACATTATAATAAACAAGAAAATCTAGATACAATAATATATAACTGAAAATAGTAAATTTAAGACACATAGCAGCCAGGAGGTCTCCAAGCGTGTGAAGATCTCCTATTATTCTAAACATAATATTTATATTTAAATTGTATCACAAGGCCTCTTGTTCCACATGTATCATGCAAGTTCGAGTACCTACGGCGGACTGGATGAAATGACGTCGCGGGCCGTAGTTTAGTGACCCCTGCCTTAGACCATCAAACATCATTTCTTTCGGCCTGTCTCTACCTCTCTATCGCTGTCTATGTGCAATCGTCACGATGTTCTCCAAATCACTCTTCCAGCTGTATGATCAAAGACCAATGTTCAGTCTCTTTCTTATAGTTGCAATTAATGTTCTTCTTTCGCTAGCCTCTTCCAAGCAATCGTTAGTTACTCGGGCTGTCAAAAGAATTCACAACAGTCGTCTCAGAAACCACATCATCGCTGCCTCCAAGATCTTTATATTAGGGGCGTTCATTTGAAATCCGTTCGTGCCGCACCACGCATAATTGCGTACATTGAACATGATCATGTCATAGTCATGTGATAAGTACTGATCAATGAATTAAAAAGCACGTGCTTATCGCCCCTTGATGCATAGGTTCTGTTTCTGGCCGGGCTTGATCCAAAATCTGTCTAAAGAGGCTCAAAGAGCGATGATTCAGTTTCTTTCATTTGAAGGATATCTACCAGTGGACATTCATCGAAGAATGCAGGCAGCATACGGTAACAAATGTGTATCGAAGACAACAGTGACAGACTGGGCAAGAATGTTTCGGAAAGGACGTCAGTTCACGACAGATCTTCGACGGCCGGGTCAAGCGCATATTGTTGCAACAGAAAAAAACCATCGCCAAAATTGATGCAGTACAGATGAACCGTTGTCGAAGGATACGTTCGCTAGCGAAAGAATTTGACGTGTCAATTGGGACAATTCAAAAGGTCGTTCGTAAGAAACTGCAATATCGGAAGGTGTATTCATAGTGGGTACCGCTGATGTTGACCGATCACCAAAAAGAGGAACGCATTGGATGGTGTTTGAGCCACTTGCTGCGTTAAAGAGTGGAGGGTGATGCATTTCTCTTCCGCATAGTGGCAGGCGATGTATCATTATGTCACCACTTTGAGCCGAGCAGCAAGAGAGGGAGAGAGAGAGAGAGAGAGAGAGAGAGAGAGAGAGAGAGAGAGAGAGAGAGAGAGAGAGAGAGAGAGAGAGAGAGAGAGAGAGAGAGAGAGAGACAGAGAGCATGCAATGGATCACCAAAAGCCAAAACAATTCAAGTTACAGGTTTCCGCTGGTAAGGTTATACTGGGCGCATTTTTTGACCATGAAGGGCTATTGTTGGTCGACTTGAAAGAACCTGGTGTCAACATCAACTCTACCCACTATCTGCAAATACTAGACAAGCTGCAAAAAGCCATCAGGAATAAACGGCCCGGTATGCTTTCTCGCGGTGTGATTTTGTTGCACGATAACTCTCGTCCGCATGCTGCAAAGATTATGCAGGAAGCATTATCTTGGAAGAAGTGGGAAATTCTGCAACATCCAGCCTATAGACCTGATTTGTCACCATGTGATTTTCATTTGTTCGGACCTCTAAAAAAAAAGCTCTCAATGGGCAACGATTTCATACAGATGCAGACGTAATGAACGCGGAAAACACTTGGTTCAGTGAGCAACCACAATCCTTTTTTGCGGACGGCATTCGCCGCCTACCCAAGCAATGGGATGCTTGCCTGAATGCTTACGGCGACTTCTTCTGACCAACCCATGATGCATAATTCATTCAAAATGAATGCTTTGTTTAATTCTACCACACCTGTTAATGTTTCTTTCATGCTTTTGTAATAAAGCCATTGAAACGGGTTTCAAATGAATGACCCTTATACAATATGCAGCAACTTTTGCAGTGCTGTTGCATTTTCATCAATCAATATTGTGTCATCTGCATATCGTAGACGGATAATATTATAACCCCTGACACGAATTCATGGAATCTTATTGATCTCACTAGTTACTACTTTGCTGTTATTGTCATGGCAGGGCAGACCAGGCCCTAAGCCTTGGTTGGCGACTGGTCTAGGATCGAAGCTCCGACAGGCGGACAGTTAGAGCATTGCTTTGCTGATCCGGCAGCTTCTGCAGCTTGTCTTGTTCCAGATGTAGGGGTGTTACCTTTCCTCTGGAGTGAACTAGGCAGGCCGAGAGAGGGATCATGCTGCATGGGCAACACATGATCTCTACATTTTAGCCCAGGCTTTGTGCTATGGAGAGATCCCTAGATCAGGAAATCAACATCCGGATTGGTAAGGCAGCAACAACAATGAACAGGTTAAGAAAAAGAGTCTGGGAGAACAGGAAGCTTACTGCCAAAACAAAAGTCCTTGTCTATCAAGCCTGTGTCCTTAGTACTCTTCTCTATGGCAGTGAAACCTGGACAACTTACTCACACCAAGAGAACAATTTAAACAGCTTTCATATGCGGTGTTTGCGAAGAATTCTTGGTATTAAGTGGCAAGACAAAATCACAAATACTGAAGTATTGGAAAGATCAGGTTGTGTGACAGTTTATTCCATGCTCAGTCTTCGTAGACTTAGATGGATAGGACATCTTAGGAGGATGGATGATGGTAGAATACCAAAGGATATCTTTTTTGGTGAATTACAGATGGGTAAGAGATCTCAGGGTCGGCCTCTACTACGATACAAAGATGTGTGTAAGCGGGACATGATTGATACAGGCATTGATAATGCACATTGGGAGCAAGTCGCCGCTGAACGTGTTGCATGGAGGGCAAATATCAGAAATGGAATAAAGTCAAAGGAGAAAATTATTGCAGAAAAGTCACACACCAAGCGTTTGAGACGTAAGATGGTGCATGATGGTGGAAATGACCACGTGTTCAGATGCACCCACTGTGAACGGACATTTACAGCGCAAATTGGCCTTATCAGTCACACTCGCTACCGCCATAGTTAAAAGTTATTATGCCTTTTTAAAGCACAAACTATCGTCTGTCAAGACGGCAAGGTGCCAATGGGTATAGAGAGGAGAGATCCTCAGAGCAATCGATTATTGTTCGTTGAATACAGCATACAAAATGCAACTAATTTGCATGTGATTGCTAATATTCAAATATTCCGTGATGGTCGAATACGACGTTTCATTACCTGTCGACTGCAAAGGAATTCCTGAAGAATGATTAACTCTCTTCTCCAATCGCGTTGGTATATTATCGGCTAGTCGATTTGTTAATTTTCTTTCCGTTCTGCCTATGTAAGTCGCTTGTAACTCACACTGGAATTGATAAATGCAATTTAATTTGGTGCACGGAGACAATGGTTCTTTCACAAATGGAGTAGGTATCGAGATGGTTTTATATTTGATCCCTGGTTCAGCAGCAAAGAATGTTCGGTTTACGGCTTTTTTTTGGGAGGGGGGGGGTATCATCTATAAAGCACATTGATTGATTGATTGATTGATTTAGGAACCGACATCACAGCATTCGGGGCATTCCCATAAGCGCTCCGTCCCCATCCTCAGAAGCCAGCGAAGAGTTCCAACCCCAATAGTACCAGTAGCAATCTGATTATATGTGCGTCTCGCCTTTCCTCTAAACGTTGAGCATCGGCCAGATCCCCTCGTCACTTTACGCTGTCGCATTCTTGCCAGACCATGGTGATCCATTTGCTCTTCCGAGGTGTACACGTGCTTCCACAAGGCCACAACCACGTCTGCCTTATCATGCATCAATACTCCACCAAGTTTTGCAGAGCCAGCCAATCTGTCTGCCTGTTCATTCCCCAACACACCAGCATGCCCCGGAGAAAATATCCAGACGATGCTTGCCACCTGTGACTTCCGAAGCGAAGCAAGCCACTCAGCACGAAGCTTGCCAGTCCTCACCCTGCTCAGCATGCTTTCTGAGTCAGTTACAATCACGATGTGTATGTGTGTATCGTATTTTCCATCCAGCGGAAAGCTGCACTGACTGCCTCCACCTCCATTCTTAAGCTAGATGTTGTGGTATCATATTCCAGGCTCTCCTGCACCAAACGTCGACCATTAGCCTTTGCCAAGAAACCCCAGGCACTTCTCCTGCCTCTCAACACCGAACCATCTGTGTAGATAATCACATCACCCGGGCGAGCATTATCCTGAATTAGTTGCTGGATTTCCACTTCCGTGACTCCTGCTGGCCACTCCCTGCACTCCCGGCTCAATGTGATTATAACTCTGCACAAGTCTGACTGCTCCGCTGGCACTCTGACCCATTCCTCTCCTCGCCTAATGTTCTCTCTCTCTCTCTCTCTCTCTCTCTCTCTCTCTCTCTCTCTCTCTCTCTCTCTCTCTCTCTCTCTGTATATATATATATATATATATATATATATATATATATATATATATATATATATATATATATATATATATATATATATCTTATATATAAATTGCGATCTCCGTCTGTCTGTCTGTCTGTCTGTCTGTCTGTCTGTATGTCCGTATGTCCTTTATTTGTTCGCGAACGGCCCATCCGATTGAGATGAAATTTTCTACACGTCTTCCTTTCATTCCAGAGCTGCCAACTGTGATATTTTTTTAGTGTGAAATCGCCTGCTTACTCAGTATTATTTCATTTTTCATTTTTCATTATAATTTCATATATCTCAGGGGACCTAACTCTGTAAAAGTTATTTCAAGGGGCATAACTTTTCTGTATAACTTATAGTCATATTGTGGCATCGTTTTCAAAGATTTATAAACTCTTTGTCCATAGTTATGTACCGGCATATGAGTTATAATAAATAATGATACAATCTGTAAGGCATTTTCAAAGTTTTCATAAAAATAATGCACAATGCATAACATTGTAACTCATCTTTTTTTGCTTAAGAAGTTACTGTAGTCATGAAGGTGATTAGAAAGAGTTTTCATTAAAAATAATGGATGGTGTGTGGAAGGACATTCTTTTAAGTTACTTTTTTTGTTGTATGAATTTAATGAGAACTTATATGACTACTTATATGAATTAAATGAGATGCTCCCCACCAGGGACTGGGCGAAGCCGGACAGGGTCAGGCAGACAGATAGACAGACAGACAGATAGACAGTCGGGAACAGGAACTTATATGACTACTTATATAAATTAAATGAGATGCTTCACACCAGGAGCTGGGCGATGCCGGGCCGGGTCAGACAGACAGACAGACAGACAGACAGACAGACAGACAGACAGACAGACAGACAGACAGACAGACAGACAGATAGTCCGTAACGGGAACGGGAACTTATATGACTACTTATATGAATTAAATGAGATGCTCCCCACCAGGGACTGGGCGAAGCCGGGCAGGGTCAGGCAGACAGATAGACAGACAGATAGACAGACAGATAGACAGTCGGGAACGGGAACTTATATGACTACTTATATGAATTAAATGAGATGCTCCACACCAGGAGCTGGGCAATGCCGGGCCGGGTCAGACAGACAGACAGACAGACAGACAGACAGACAGACAGACAGACAGACAGACAGACAGACAGACAGACAGACAGACAGTCGGTAACGGGAACGAGAACTTATATGACTACTTATATGAATTAAATGAGATGCTCCCCACCAGTGACTGGGCGAAGCCGGGCAGGGTCAGCTAGTATATATATATAGCTTCGGACGAAAATGGAAATAAAATCTTTTAAAAGTGAATAATACATACATATTGTATTTAATTTTACAAACGATCAATATAAACTTTAATATAAGAGTAGTACTGTACATAAATGTATTGTAATACTACAAATCTACGTTACTTTAAAATAATCTGTCATCTCCTTCTGTGTCTTTGAGGCTCGAGCTTTCTGCGCGGCGATGTTCCGTATCTTACCAGAAGTAAGATCTATGTTGCATTTGCCTCCTCTTGCATTTCAAATAAGTCGATGCACTTTGATAACATTGTTTCTGCTTCTGAGTGGCTAGTTGTCGGTTTTTTATTATTATTAAGAACTGATCCTTCATCGTCATCAATTTCTTCTTATTCAATGGCAGTCACACAGGGACAATTTCATCATCGTTCAAAATTTCAAAGCCTGCATCCATTTTGTCACATTCCAACCAATCTATTACTTCTTGTGGCGTAATGTTTTAACTGTTTAGTCCTACATTGTTACACAGTTGCACAATTTCGTCAACACTAACGGTCTCAATTCCTTTCCAGATCGAAACACAGGTTAATAATACAGAACAATAGCACTACTGTTCTAGTGTTCTGGACTGATTTGCGTGTGGATTAGCTTTCCCTATTACAAGTGTCCCTCGCCATCAGGCGAATCCACTCCGACTTCTGAGGTACTTGTAATTTATGTCCCCAAGTCAAGGACGATTAGTCAACATTTTAGTCCAACTGACCCACAACTTCGGTATCAGCATACCGGAAGTGTAAGAGCAAACACTCTTATCCATTTTGCCATGCTGACTTCCATCTTTATGTGATACTATACACAATTCAACGCCATGCATTCCTTCGGTCAACGTTTTATCTCAAAGTCTATGACTCTGACACGTGTAATACTGTTTATTGTGCTTGATGTTTTGTAAATGTACATAACAGGAGATAACTAAACATTCATTGAACGGAAAGGAGAACAGACATATTGATCCAAAAAGAATCCACTACTGAAGAAGATTAGATATTAACAGATTTAGCGCCATTAAAAAAGAACATTTGGACGAAAGAAAAATGGATTGTAGAAAATGGGAAGTATGGGTATGTCACAGTTATGACTTAAAAGTCGTTAATATGGTAGCAGACACATTGTACTGTATATCAAATAAAAAGGAGTTGCATTGGGAAAACTACTGTATTGGTATTTTATCTATAGTTTGATGTGTAAGCAGCTGGCAGTTACAGATAGTTAAAAAAAAAAAAACGATTTATCATTCCATGGCACTTAATCAATTAAGACAAATAAAAATGAATAAAATGAAATATTTTGGGCATTTACAACATGAACGTCTAGAAAATATAATTATGGAGGGATTGATTGATTGATTGATTGATTGATTTAGGAACCGATATCACAGCATTCGGGACATTCCCATAAGCGCTCCGTCCCCATCCTCAGCAGCCAGCGAAGAGTTCCAACACTAATAGTTCCAGTAGCAATCTGATTATATGTCCGTCTCGCCTTTCCTCTGAGCGTCGAGCGTCGGCCAGATCCCCTCGTCACACTTCGCTGCCTCATTCTTACCAGACTATGGTGATCCATTTGCTCCTCCGAGGTGTTCACGTGCTCCCACAAGGCCGCAACCACGTCTGTTTTGTCATGCATCAATACTCCACCAAGTTTTGCCAAGCCAGCCAATCTGTCCTGTTCATTTCCCAGCACACCGGCATGTCCAGGAGAAAAGATCCAGGTGATGCTTGCTACCCGTGACCTCCGAAGCGAAGCAAGCCACTCTGCACGAAGCTTGCCTGTTCTCACCCTCCTCAGCAAGCTTTCTGAGTCAGTTACAAACACAATGTGTGTATGTATCGTGGTTTCTATCCAGCGGAAAGCTGCACTGACCGCCTCCACCTCCATTCTTAAGCTAGATGTTGTGTTATCATACGCCAGGCTCTCCTGCACCAAATGCCGACCAATAGCTTTTGCCAAGAACCCCCAGGCAATTCTCCTACCTCTCAACACCGACCCATCTGTGTAGATAATTATGGAGGGAAGTGTACCGGAATGAGAAGAGGACGGCGACAACGTATATGGATTCAAGGTGTGATAGATAATTTTCTAATGACAGCAACACAGGCGGGACAACTGGCTTATGGTAGAGGGCAATTTCAAACTCTTTAATGTTGGTAAAAATCGACACTGGGCAGGCCACTGGATGATGATGCTTGATAACTCTTGTTTTACACGATAAGACATTAATTTATTTGGTTGTTTCTGGATTTGATGTGTAAAGATTGAGCACAACCCACTATTGGCAACGCTGATGGCATACCGGCACGAACCTTAAGCCTTGTCCACAATATATATAAGACATTAGTTGTCTGTAAAAGTTTCCAGATGTCTCTAAATCCATTTTTGAGACTGAATCTTCCCCAAACCTGCCGCCCGCTCCCACTGCACTAGTAGGACACGATTCATTCACCATTTGACGACATGACCGTCCCATCAGGAAACCTGAGCCGCCACACCATCTGACACGAAGACTGTCTCGTCCGGAAACCTAAGCTGGCAGATCAAAATGCCTGCATGCTTCAGCCAATCGTTTTGCTGGTCTAATCTAGTGCACACAATACGTTTTACGGGATTGTAGGCACACTGCAGGCGCCCACGCGAGGCCGGAGTAGGTGCACATCCGTGTGGACAAGGAAAGCATAGAAACAACGTAACTTACCGTGCGTGTTGTCAGAGTCGACTAAGGTGGGGTGGTGTAGAACCGGCCAGCACATCCCGAAACAAGACACCCATTAAAAAAAAAAGAAGAGAAGTTTCTATTTTTGACTCGTAATATTTGGTAAATTTATAGAATTGGTGACTTCAATGTTAAACATCGAATAATCTTTGGAAAATTTATAGAATTAGTAATTGGAATGTCAAACATCGAATATTTTTTGGAAATGTTATAGAAGTGGTAACTGGAATGTCAAACGTCGAATCCCCTCTGCTGTGTGTCCACCGTGACGAGGTAGAGGGGCTTGTGCGTCCCAATGACCCCAAGAGCTATGCCGACGGTAGCACAGCTACTGGTAGGGCCACCCATGTCGGACAGGTCAAGGGAGAGGGACCAGACGAAGAGACACACAAACCTGCTGCCTTGTAGGTAGACTGGGGACAGTCAAAGGCTAGGGAAAGCACCCCAAATACATGCTTGTCGAAATCGGATGTACTGAGCCACAGGCTTGACAAAGCAGTGCAACGTAAAACCTGCTGCCTTGTAGGTAGACTGGGGACAGTCAAAGGCTAGGGAAAGCATCCCGAATAAATGCTTGTCGAAATCGGATGTACTGAGCCACAGGCTTGACAAAGCAGTGCAACGTAACTTAATTCATGATGTCACAAATCAAAATTAATCGATATGGTGCTAATCCCGTGAAGTCCCATCAGGCGGTGATAGTGCCGGGCCCCCTGCCTCGAGGGGGTCCACCCATGACTACTGGTGGTCACCTTCCCCTGTGCTGTGGAGTCAAGGCACAGAGGAGTAGGTTAAGAGCTATTGACCAAATACCCCGGACACTCAACATACTACAGTGGAATGCAGAAGGAGTTTATAACAAGAAAGACTCCCTAACACAGCGTCTTCATAAAGATAGAATAGATGTGGCATGCATTCAAGAGACACACCTCAACGCCAATCACAAATTCTCAGTCAGAGGATATCAGGCCACACGTTTCGACCGCGAAGGACACAAAGGAGGAGTTCTAATACTTACACGAAATACAATACCTTGCAGCGAAGTATCTGTGATCTCTGACAACCAAACGGAAATTATAGGTGTTGATATAATGATAAAGGACGTGAAAATAAGAATCTGCAATCTGTATAGCCCAGCAGATAAGGACCTTACACTCTCAAACATGAAAATAACTGACACAAACTGCATTATTGTCGGAGACTTTAATAGCCGTTCAGAAAGATGGGGATACCCAGATACTGACAAAAGAGGAGATAAATTGGAGGACTGGGAAATAGACTTAAATCTCCATCTACTCAACAAAGCGGATGACACACCGAGCTTCTACTCCAGAAGATGGCTTACCACTTCTACTCCAGACTTAGCTTTCTGCACAGGAGACATCCTCCACAAAATCGATCGCCATGTGCTGGACCAATTAGCAGGTAGTGACCACAGACCAATCAAGCTTGAAATGAATATGGAGTATATTCCACAGGAGCAAAAGCCCTTGCCCCGCTGGAATTACAAACGAGCAGATTGGGACAGATTTGCCATACTAACAGACAAATATTGTGAAAACATAAATACACGATATGGCAACATAAAGCAAATGGTGGAAAGTCTAAACAGAGCGATAATACAGGCAGCCACTGAGTCCATTCCAAGAGGAGCGAGGAAAAATTACAAACCATACTGGACTGAAGAACTACAAAGTTTGGAGGACAAAGTTGAAGATGCCAGGAAGACAGCAGAGAGAGAGAACAAACAATTGAAGCAAACATCTCTCTCAAAGCCATCTCAGCAAAATATAAAAGAACAGTAAATCAAACAACAAGAGATTGTTGGAGGGAAAAAACAGAAAACCTGAATTTTGACAGGGATGGAAACAAACTATGGAAACTAGTGAAAGCCATGAACAATGAAGGACCTAGAAACAAACAAATAACAATTAAACAAGGAAATGCCTTGCTTACAGGAAAAAAGGCTGCAAATGCACTAATGGAACAGTATGCAAATGCAAACCACATTGATATTACAACCGAACAGAAGAAAGCAATCAAAGACAAACAGATACATCATAGAAATACAGAGACAGCAGCAGAATATATGATGGCAAATCTAACAATGGAAGAAATGGAACAGGCAATGAATACCCTAAAAAAGAAGAAATCACCAGGAAAGGATGGAATCACAAATGAAATGCTAATAGGACTAGGCACCAAGGCAAAGAAGAAACTACTAGCAGTCCTAAATAACAGCTGGAAGAGAGGAATAGTCCCACGGGCATGGAAGGAAGCTATACTAATACCAGTCCCAAAGAAAGAAAAAGACCTGGAAGAACCAAATGGCTATCGACCTATCAGTCTACTTAGCTGTGTAGGAAAATTAATGGAACGCATTATCAATGGCAGGCTAACATGGCATCTGGAAGAAAACAAACTCTTAACACCACACCAAGCAGGATTCAGAAAGTACAGATCCACTGAAGATCAAATAACCTATATAGCTCAGGAAATAGAGGATGCCTTCCAAGAGAAAAAGCACACACTAGCCGTCTGGATAGATTTAGAAAAAGCATTTGATAAAGTATGGAAGGAAGGACTGAAAGTAAAACTGCAAAACATGCATGTTTGTGGAAAAATGTATAAATGGATCAGCCACTACCTTGAGAACAGAACTGCCAGGACAAAAGTACAAGGACAAACAAGCAAAATGATGCTGCTGGAGCAAGGTGTCCCCCAAGGAGGAGTTCTTTCACCAACATTATTCCTAGCATATATAAATGACATCACAGAAAATTTTCCAGCCAGAGTACACACATCCTCCTTTGCAGATGACCTAGCCATATGGACATCTGAAGAATATATTAGTACAGCTAACAGCAGAATACAGCAAGCCTTATTAGCGCTAGAGGACTGGTCAAAATCATGGCTAGTGAAGATAAGTGAGGAGAAAACAACATGCACAGTGTTCTCCCTCTCAAATAAAACTCAGCAACCTAAGCTGGTATTGAATGGAAAAATATTGCGCCATGAAGAAAATCCAAACTATCTAGGAGTCACCTTTGATCGTCGCCTGACATGGAAGACACAGGTTGAGAAAAATCGAACAAGAGCAAGGCAGAGAATGGTAATCATGAAAAAGCTTGCTGGTACAACGTGGGGAGCAGATGAGAAAGTTCTCAAGAAGTTATATACTGGACGGGTGAGGCCAGTACTGGAATATGGCATTGCAGCTTGGGCAACAGCAGCTAAGTCAAACTTTAACAAAATAAGTAGAGTCCAAAACCAAGGAATGCGAATCATAACTGGAAGTCTGAAGACAACGCCTATTAATGAACTAGAAAAGATCACTTGTTTACAACCAATGCAGGATAGAAGAGATAGCAGAGCCCAGCAACAAGCAGAAAAATTTAGAAGATTGACAGACCACCCTATGTACAACAGATTTAATGGTTTTGGAAAGGGAAGACTGAAGCGTAGCAACTTTGTAGAAACTGCAAAACAAAGGATTAGGGCAGATCCTATACTTAACATATCAACAGTCAAGCCCATACACAATGCACACAAGTTCCCAGCTTGGAGACAGCAGCAACTGCCTGAGATGATAGAAAACATTCCTGGTATTGAGAAAAAGAACACTCAGCATGAAACCGAAAGAAGAGAAATAACCCTAAACTACATAAAAGAACATTACCCAAGCAGGAATTGGACCCATGCATATACAGATGGATCAGCCAAAAATTCAATAGAGAATGGAGGAGGAGGAATTCTCCTAAATTTAATAGATGGAGTGAAAAAAACACATTCAATGGCAACTGGAAAATTTTCAAGTAACTTCAAAGCGGAGGTAGAGGCTTTGAAAACTGCAGCAGAAATGCTCCTGATGGAGGAAAATAAAGAGAAGCAAATAGCTATCTTCACAGATGCAAAGTCAGCTGTCTCAATACTGAAGAGCAATAACAGCACAGAACTAACTGACCTAAGAGCAGCACTCCATGGTCTATGCCAGAAATCCAAAAAAGTTGTAATACAGTGGATCCCATCACATTGCAGTATACCTGGAAACGAAGAGGCTGACAGACTGGCAAAAGAGGGCGGACGACTACCACAGCCTGACATAGACATAACCTATAATGAGGCAAAGAGGTTGATAAAAAGCACTTATAGAACCAAATAGGAATCAGAGCATCCAGGCCACCAGAAGGATGATGCATATTACAAACTCGACCGAAGAGAACAAGTAGCAATCTTCAGACTCCGCACAGGACATAACAGGCTGAAATACCACTTGTTCAATAAACTAAAGATAGGAGATACCGATGAATGTAATTGTAGAACTGGAAAAATGACAGCAAAACATTTGCTGCAGGATTGCCCAACGTATGCAGAACAGAGAAAGATATTTTGGCCCACACCTGCTTCATTTGAGGACAAGCTCTATGGAGATATCAACAAGCTCAAGTTGACCGCAGCTTACTTTAACTACATACAGGTTGACATTTAAAGGTGCATGAAGACCCAGAGGCATGAAATGGAATATTGCTTGGATAGCAAATCCATTATGTGGAAAGTCCAAATCGAAAGCTCGCTGTGTGGGCTTCATAAAAGGTGGAAAAGTGTCCTAGTGGCACGAAATGGAATATTGCTTGGATAGCAAATCCATTACGTGGAAAGTCCGAATCAAAAGCCCATTGTGTGGGCTTCATAAAAGGTGGAAAAGTGTCCTAGTGGCATGAAATGGAATATTGCTTGGATAGCAAATCCATTACGTGGAAAGTCTGAATCAAAAGCCCACTGTGTGGGCTTCATAAAAGGTGGAAAAGTGTCCTAGTGGCACGAAATGGAATATTGCTTGGATAGCAAATCCATTACATGGAAAGTCCGAATCGAAAGCTCACTGTGTGGATGTCATCTGCAGACTGCATACTTCTGGTTTCCGGAAGAACAGCCTATGGTGAACGGAAGGCCCAATATACGGAAGTGAGGCTAAGCAGCCATGTGCAGGACGTGACGATTCCTTGGGTGAGCCCAGTACCAGAGCGCTATGTATCGGCTCTGCAAGTATGGAAGCCTCCTTGGATGGCGGGGAATGCCCATGGTCTGCCCCTGCCTTCCCTTGAGGGCTGACCAGGATCTTTGGCTGTTCTATATGGACCAGCTGGGATGGGGGATAACACCACAACAGTGAGAGTCAAACGTCCTAAGAAACCGCCGGGAAGGTTAACCCGGTCAACAAATGCCAGCAGAAGTCGGATGTGTCGGCCTAACGGCGCAAGAACGCAGCTCTGCTGTAAACAGGCACAACGCAATCACATCCGGAAAAAAAACTCCGGATGAACGAAGAAGAAGAAGAAACGTCGAATAATCTTTGGAAATTTTATAGAACTGGTAACTGGAATGTTAAACGTCGAATAATCTTTGGAAACTTTATAGAATTAGTAATTGGAATGTCAAACATCGAATATTTTTTGGAAATGTTATAGAAGTGGTAACTGGAATGTCAAACGTCGAGTAATCTCTGGAAATGTTATAGAACTGGTAATTGGAATGTTAAACGTCGAGTAATCTTTAGAAAATTTCTAGAATTGGTAAAGGGAATGTCAAATGTTGAAGAATCTTTGGAAACTTTGTAGAATTGGACACTGGGATGTCAAACGTCGAAATGAATAATGTCATAACTGAAACTAACTTCTCCTTTCATCAAAGACAATACCTGAGGAATCTGAAGTGCGAAACGAGCAAGCTGACGTATAATGAATGCATAAGTGGATAGTTTTAAATATCTAGGGACATTTATAACATCAGATGCACAATAGAGATCAAGAGCAGAATAGGGCAAGCAAAGGCTGCATTTCATAAAATGAAGAATATCTTATGCAATAAGTCACTATCATTGAATGTAAGAAAGAGAGTGCTCAAGAGCTATATAGAACCTGTTTTGCTGTATGGCTGTGAATCTTGGAGTATAAATGAAAAATAAATTAGGAATAGATTGGAAGCAACAGAGATGTGATTCCTTAGACGATTGTTGCAAATTCCTTGACCTGTCAAAGTAACGTCCTGCGCGATAACATCCAGGGTATCACCAAGCCTGCCATTCGCCGACTGGCCCGGTAACAACGAATGTCTTAAAGATGCTAACGAACCTAGAACATTATATACAACAATAAGAAAGACACAAACAGCTTTTTTTTTAGTCATGTGATGAGAAGAGAGGCGCTGGAGAACATCGTGACAACTGGAAAGATCGAGAATAAGAGAGGCAGAGGCAGACCACGAGAAATGATGCTGGATGGATTGCGAGGGTGGCATGGAGGAATATCAACGGCAGAGTTGATCTAGAAAACCAAAGACCGAGATCTGTGGTGACTCATGAACGCCTACGCCAGTCGGCACGGCACTTGATGATGACCTTTTAAATGACATACGATTATGTGTATGTATGTATGTATGTATGTATGCATGCATGCATGCATGTGTGTGTATGTCTGTCTGTCTGTGTGTATGTATGTGTGTGTGTGTGCGTGCGCGCGTGTGCGTGTGTTTTTGTCCATCAAGAATAATGATGACCGTTTATTTAATCCAGTAGGTTTGAAAGTATGGAGCCGTGAGGTCTAAGATGGATGATAAGGCCTATTTTAGCTCTAAATGCTCTTTGACAATGTGGGCAAAGAATGCTTGACGTTCCAGGAGGAGGGTCTCCTGCAGTGGTTTTTCTGTCCAGTCTTTTTTCACAGCTCTTGCATTCCTGTTTTCTTCACAAGTGACTACACCCTTGCGTAATGATGTACGCCACGCATTTCTGTCTTTGGCAGCAATCTCCCAGGTGTCATGATGAAATCCAAAAGCTTTTAGTGAGATCTTCAGAGTGCCTTTAAAGCGTTTCCTCTGGCCGCCTTTGGAGAGTTTACCACAACGCAGCTCGCCATAAAAAGATTCGTTTAGGGAGCCTCTGATCTGGCATGCGAGTCAAGTGACCAGCCCATTGAATCTGATTCTTCATTAGTAGAGTATGGATACTGGGCATGGACACTCTTTCTAGAACTTCAGTGTCTGGGATCTTGTCTTGCCATTTAATCTTCAATAGCTTCCTTAGGCAGACTGTGTGGAAGTGGTTTAATTTCCTAGCGTGTCGCTGATAAACAGTCCATATTTCATAAGCATATAGCAGTGTGGATAGTACCACTGTATTTAAGACTATCAGCTTTGTTTGCAGGCTTAACCTATTTCTGTCCCACACATTCTTGTACAGTCTGCCAAAGGCCGCGCTGGCCTTGGAGATTCTTGCATTCACTTTGTCATCATTTGTAGCAGCTTGGGACACAGTGCTGCCAAGATAGGCGAATTTGTCCACGAAACTTAGTCTATGATATTCTGCACGGCGTGATTAATCACTCGAACTGGCTTTTACATAACTACAGTCTTCTCCAAGCTGATATTGAGCCCAAAGTTGGCACAGGGATATGAGAAAGCTGAACCATTGTGTTGCGTGTTTGCTTATGATTTGGCATCTAGTGCGCAGTCACGGTGTCGCTGTTAGTTTTTGGTTTTAGCTTTCAGTCCTCTGAGATTGAGCAACTTTCCATCCATGCGGTAGTTGATGTCTATTCCAATGTCGTTGTTCTTGAAGGCATTCGTCAGCATAGCTGAAAACATGAGACTGAACAATGTTGGTGCCAGGACACATCCTTGCTTCACTCCATTGGTGACAGGAAAGGGCTCAGACAGCTCACCATTTGCCTGTACTCTTGCACCATCATTAAATAGCCGCACTATTTGGACAAACTTTCGTGGACAGCCATATTTTTCCATAATCTTCCACAGTCCTTATCTTCTGACTGTATCAAAAGCCTTGGTAAGATCAATGAAAGCGGAGAACATTTCTGAGTTCTGTTCCTGACATTTCTCTTGCAGCTGCCTTGCAGCGAAAATCATGTCAACAGTTCCTTGTTCTTTTCTGAAGCCACATTGACTCTCAGGAAGAAGATCTTGGTGGAGATGGCCCATGAGGCTATTGAGAAGAATTCTGGCGAGTATCTTCCCTGCAATTGAAAGCAAGGCGATGTCTCGGTGGTTGTCACAGGATTGGCGGTTTCCTTTACGTTTGTAATGGTGGACTATTGACGCGTCCTTGAAATCTTGTGGCATGGTCTCGTTCACTCATATGTTTGTAAAGACTTGGTGAAGCTGCTCTATTATAGTATGTCCACAAACGAATGCCGTCATTCACGATCAATTATTTTGAAAACTGTCTGTTGCATCGTTATGAAATTTTTCCAGCCGTCTTATATTTACCGCCACCCAAGGAATATGTCTTTGATAGGTCCAAAAACAACTTAAATCATTGAAAGCGGCGACATTCCTTTGATCTTTTGCTGAAAAACTAGTGATTTCTCGCTAACGAAGTTATTTTTACGGCAATGTGAGATATGTCAATTCTGTTGACACACAAAGGCGTATCCGGATTCGTATGAGAGTGGGTGCAATGAAAGAATTAGCTTAAAATCGACAGGGTGGGCTGCATTGCACCGGGTGTTTATCCCATATGGCTCAGTTTCTTTCCGCAGCGCTGAAAGCGTCGCACAAAGCACGAACTCCGTAGCTCCAGCGACGACCCTCGGGAGTCTCCGAAAAAATGCACTCGTTAAATGAAGGACGCGGCCCGGAATCGAACATACAACCTTCGGAGCCCGAGTCAGATGGCTTGACCACTTCACCACGGAGAATCCCGAGAGGGGTGTGCCAAGAGTCGGAACTCACTCATCATGTCCGTTCCCTTGGTGTTTGTGTCTAGGATTTAGAAGATTCTAGAATTAGCATAACAGGCTCGCTTGCTCTTTGTATGACTCTTTCGTGCGCACAACACAAGTTCATAACGCGTCCTTACAGTATATGACCACTTTATTACTTTGTTACATCACAGTCCTTACCGTGGTCGCCATCATACCCCACCAGCATTTCGCCTTCCAGTGTTCTGGATATGACCATCCCACCAACTGTCAAGTAATAGTGCGCACATAATACTATAATCGTTGTTTAGTACCTGCTGGTTAGCACACTCCGGAATACACAAGTCACAGCTAACTGTTTATACTAGTCTCTATTTACTACTTACAGTACACACGTGTCCAATGAGTCAAGGAGTGTTTTCCTCGTTGCCATGCACAGTGTTCAGAAAACGAGGCCAGCTCTCTCGCCACTGCCGGTCAACATGTTCTAAGCCATTGGCAGTCGGTTACTTCATTGTACTGCTTCTTCTCTCCTAGTTGTCTGAATCATGAACACTTCAAGGTTGTCTGTGACTTCAATAGCTGCGACCATCGTAAACGCTTTCAAGCGCAGAACTTTCTCAAATTAGACCATTCCCGACTCACGTCCCAGCTCAGACTCCAAATCAAGCACACTGCTTTTTCCAGCTGTCGCCTGGGCCCCGTCACGTGACGCATTAGCTCCGCCCACTAATGCTAGCGGCATTCGCTTGTGTGTCAACACATCTCTCCCGTTTCCATGACTAACACACCTGCCATATTTCGGGCAATCCATTTCATGGCAATAAGCCCCCCCCCCCCTTTTTTTTTTAAATGTTGTAAACATTTTTACTACCTTTACTCAGTCTTATATTTCTTGACATGAGATGGATAAGTACACGCTATTATTTGTTTTAGTGGACTCATTGTCGCACGCTTTGGTCTCTCTCAATATTCGCACATATTTGTACGTCTGTTGTCGATACATATGAGCCTATCTTTCCCATGATACCTTTAGACTCGTGACAAGTTTTCATCAATAACCAACATCACAGAAACAAAAAAAAAATTATATTTTATGCGGACACGGCAACCCGTCTACACCTAGACTTCCGTGTAGTCACCGCCTCCTTTTTAAGTTCGGAGGTTATGTGATCTAGTCTGACGTAGGATCCAATGTTTCCTCAAACATCCCTAGCAGCTCCTCAATCATCATACTCAATCCAAGCCCCAGGCTCTGAGTAAGGTATATGTGTGTGATTATGGACTATGGCCTTGACTGTCCCTTCTTGTATCTATAGATTGTTCTTGCTTTGACTTTGACGTTACTGAGTTATGTTTGACCTTTGTGCTGCGTTGATGCTTGTAATGTCTCTCTTCAGTCCTCTTAATAGGTATTTCTATTGTGGGGTATGTTTACCTGCTCTCTCTTTGTCTGGTAGGTATTATTGCCCATGGATGTTATGGCGATGCTGGCTTTATGTTTGTTCTATACCACTTCTCTGTGCAACTTATACCTTTGCCATTTTCAACTATGCCTTTGTCAATGAGACATTTACCTTACTGAGTCATCATCTCCATATAATGCCTAAGTGTCCTATAAAACCTATACATACTAATACTATATCCATGTCATGTATACATATGTTATCATACTCAACGAATGAAAATTATATTCCATCTTACGCATATATATTCTACAATTTATCATCCCTGTACATTGAAGCAATAAAGTAATATAACATCTATATACAATGCGTTTGTTTTCATTTGCACTATTCTGGTTTAAAACATTTATGCAAATGTGTACCTGTTTGGTTTCTCTCAACTGTGCATTGCCCTTATTTGGTTTCTCTCAAATTTACATTTCCACTTGTTGTTGTTTCATAAGTTCTGTGGACTTATGATCATTCTGTGCTTTACCATTTGCCTTAGTTTGCACATTATGTTTCAAATGTAACCACATGTGTCAAACTCTTGGACTCTGTTTGCAACCTATAATCATTGTGCTATAGAGACAAGTAGCCGACTCATATATGTCTCTCGTACCATATGTAGTGCCGGTCTCTCTGGCCGAGGGGTTACAACACTTTCTCCGTAATCCCGTTTATCACGCAGAGTCTCGTAGCAGGGCGAGAGCTGGGAGCAGTTCGACCCCCGCTGGTGACTTGCGGGATAACTGAGCCGGCCGCTCAGAAAGCAATGGCAAACTACTGAGCGTAATCTTGCCAAGAAATCAACATACAGCTGAAAGATGCTGACGTTGACAGCTATGTCCTGTAAAGGATATGCAAAACAAACAAAAACAAACAAACCATATGTAGTGGATCTCCTAAAATGGTAACTACAAGTACACAATTTCAAATCTGTGGACATCTGCAACAGTGTATGTAACTATTCATCAATTATCATAATGATGACGGATGAAATGATAAAATGCTAACACCATCAAAGGAAATAACAGTTTCCTAAGAATGTTGATGATGATGAAATAATACAAATTATAGTTCTAAATTCCTGTGTTAAATGTAGACTCTTTTATGACCCCTCGTGAGGTGTAGATCAACCTTGTATTCATTCACCAGCGGCTTGTAAAATAGTATGGTGGTGCATGGACTTGCATAGTGCTCATCTTATGTTGAAGTGATGTAGGACTTCTATCTGCAGCTGCATTCTTCCTGTCCATTCAGCTTCAGATACCCTAATACTGTCTGAGAATAATAACATAATGGGATGTACGTATCTATGTACATAAGTATATACAACAAGTATCAATACAGAGCTAATAGTACTTTTAAGCTGTTTCCATTGACATGCCAATGTCCTGATTAGCAATTCAGAGTGCAATTCAGTTGATTCAGCAAGCACCCTGGCTATGAGGTGATTTACAGGTGATGTACATTGGCAATGCTGTCCTTTGCTACTTACATTAATGGTTTACATATTTGCATGACATTTCATAGATATCAACATCAGAACGAAGTAGAAGTATCACTTTAACTCCATTTGGCCCCTGATCATAATCTAATATCATGATGGCATGAGTTGGACAATATGTCATATCACTTTAGCTCCTCTGTATGAGAGCTGTAGTTAATGTTATTATTCTGACACTTGGTGGTTTTATCACAGTATGTTCATTCACCCAATACTATCATAACCAAGTATTCATTCTGTTAAAAAAAAAAAAAATTATATATACACTAAAATATCTATCTTCTATCTACATATCACAAGACTGGGGTGTTTCATTGTGAAATATATGATGTTATCTATACTTTTTGTGATAGTACTTCTTATCTGCAGATGTATCAACCAATCTTTCCCATGCTTGAATCTCTTCTTGTGTACAATCTTTTATTCCAGGTATGTTACCTAGCATTAGTCCAGCGTACGGATTTGCTATCATTGCTGCTTTTATTCTGCCAGTATAGTATGGGCTGTCGATTTCGATCCATGCTGTGTGATACGTTTCGAGTGTTCCCCCGAATGTTCGACAATTTACTGTATTACCTGTGTAGTCTTCCCTTCTAACAAACTTTTGGTTTACTCCCACCAACGATGCTCCAGTGTTTCTTATGCATGTGGTTGGTATGCCATTGACAAATGCTTTTTTGACCTTCAGAGTTGCACTGCATATGTTGTTCGTATTTGTCTGTTGTGTAGGCATTCTTTGACTATTTAATGGGTTATCAATCTGTTGTCTATTATTTTGGTTTGTAGCTATAGACAATTTATTTGTGATTTGGTCATGTTCTTTCTTTTTACTAGGTTTGACATCTGCTCTTTTAGCTTCTTTCATCATTTGTTTCAGTTTACAACTCTTGACATCATGTCCAAAACTATGGCAAAGATAACATTTTATGTTGGTTTTATAGTCTAATAGTTTGTCTATTATTTTTAAGGATAGATTATTTATGTATGATTCATAGTTTGGATTACTGTCACACATCTCATGTACTCTGTGTTGGTGTTTGCAGTAGTTGCAATCTATCATTATCCCTCTCTTTGATGTGTTGTATGGTCTTTGCTGGTTTGGTTTATGTTGGTATGGTCGCTTAACTCTATTATGGTCCTTGTACTGGTGGTATATGTTTGATGAATTGTTGCTTTTTTGATTTGACAATATTGCTGAAGCTCCTATTATTATTTCCGGTTGGGTCTCTTCTGTACATATTTCTTTATTTGTGTTGTAGTTTGTTTGTGCTAGTGGTATCCTCATTTTCTCTTTCTCTAACTTCAACTTGTCTATTTGAAATTGTAGTCTTTTTTCTTCAAGATCTAGCTTTTGTCTTTCTAAAGCGAATTCTTTATCTCTTTGTTTTTCTTGTGAGTCTCTAAGTTCTTTAGCTGCTGCCCTGTCTTCTGTTATCTGACTTCGAAATTCTGAGAGTTTGTTTTCTGCCCATGTCAAAAGTTCTAGGCCTGTGAAACAGAATTTCTCACCAAGTATTACAAAATCTATTAATGTAGACATGTTGTGGTTGTGTACCTGTCTACTATATCTGTGTCAATAACCTATAGCTGAAACCATGCACAATAATTGTAGACACTAACTGTATCAGTATCTTCAGAAAATATTTGTGCTGACAATGGTAAGGGATCTCAATAGCAAGAATATATCTGCGTCAGTGTCGCTGCTGATCTTGCTCTGGCGAAGCCGACTGTGATGAACCTGGTGCAAAAATGCTGTACTACAATGATGATAACAACACTGGACAACAATAACACCTATCAGAAGTTTTAGCTAAATGACATAACACCTGTGGAAAAAATAATCACAAATAATAGATACATTAATGACATTTAAAGAACAACAAATATTGGACTAGGTTACAAAACAAGAAAGTTCTCGCTAGCAGTCGAAAATTTACTTAAATTATAAGTCAATTTCGAATGCCAACTGAACGGAACGTACTTTTGGGTGATGATGAAATAACCACAAAAGTAGCCCACCAACCTCCCACTAATGATGAGGGTGAGTGAACATATTGATGGAAGGGTGCCTGTTGACTCTGGAATACTAAGCAGGACACATATACAAATCAAGTGAAAATAGCTTAACCTGTATAAATTCCGCTTCGGTGTCCTTGGTGGCTTGGTCCAGATGCTTGGCTGCCCTTCAGGATTCTTCACAAGGTGGTATGGATCAGCTTCACTGCATTTCGGGCTGACCAGGAATCAATAGAAGTTTAGTCTTGAAAATGGTGATCCTCCAAAAAGTGGCGTCAAAGGTGCCTATTACACTACTGATGGCACTGGAAAACTGGATCTGAAAAATATTCTTCAATCTAACACTGAGATTAGTTCATTGGAGCACTATAGTGCGTGAAGCACATGAACACGGCTCTAGAATGATGGTTTATGTGGCTGAGTGCCATACTCTGTTTTCTTGAAGAAATATCTGGAATGTTGAATTAAAGTTCTTTATTGTGTTCTTTGCAACTGTACACAGCAGTACTACGATACACAGTTCATCTAACGTGATGCTTGGCTGAGACGTGAGCTTATTTGTTGTTGTCGATGGTAGCCATCTTGATACCCTTCGACAAGGTCATTCTTTGTCTTCAACACATGGTGTTCACATTCTATCTTTATTACTTGCAGATCACTGTATTTTTCGTTTCTTTCGTCCTGTTTATTCTTCAATACTGCACTGACGAAACCTTCTCCCTTGATTCATTCAAACGGACGTAATGTCCCCAAGTGCCAAGAGTCGGAACTCACTCATCATGTCCGTTCCATTGGTGTTTGTGTCTAGGATTTAGAAGATTCTAGAATTAGCATAACAGGCTCGCTTGCTCTTTGTATGACTCTTTCGTGCACACAACACAAGTTCATAACGCGTCCTTAGAGTATATGACCACTTTATTACTTTGTTACATCACTGTCCTTACCGTGGTCGCCATCATACCCCACCAGCATTTCGCCTTCCAGTGTTCTGGATATGACCATCCCACCAACTGTCAAGTAATAGTGCGCACATAATACTATAATCGTTGTTTAGTACCTGCTGGTTAGCACACTCCGGAATACACAAGTCACAGCTAACTGTTTATACTAGTCTCTATTTACTACTTACAGTACACACGTGTCCAACGAGTCACGGAGTATTTTCCTTCGCCGCCATGCACAGTGTTCAGAAAACGAGGCCAGCTCTCTCGCCACTGCCGGTCAACATGTACTAAGCCATTGGCAGTCGGTTACTTCATTGTACTGCTTCTTCTCTCCTAGTTGTCTGAATCACGAACACTTCTTCATTGTTGTCTGTGACTTCAATAGCTGCGACCATCGTAAACGCTTTCAAGCGCAGAACTTTCTCAAACTAGACCATTCCCGACTCACGTCCCAGCTCAGACTCCAAATCACGCACACTGCTTTTTCCGGCTGTCGCCTGGGCCCCGTCACGTGACGCATTAGCTCCGCCCACTAATGCTAGCGGCATTCGCTTGTGTGTCAACACATCTCTCCCGTTTCCATGACTGACACACCTGCCATATTTCGCGCAATCCATTTCATGGCAAGGGTGCAATGTGTAATATTAGTAAAGACAGAGAATTTACAGAGGCACGGGGTAAATAATTTGTAAATTAACAGGAAAGTAGAAGGAATATATTTCTTACCTTATTTTTCATTTCCTTCTTGTTTCTTCAGCTGATGCTGATGCTGTAATGTTTAGGGCCTGCAATTCGTCTGAATAGTTGGAGCAAAATATCCCAGTAAGCGTGTACGTAGATTAAGGTCTGCTCATACCTTAATCTGTGTCGGACGATTCCAGTAGGTTGATGATTGCTCTCGGTTGCATAAAAGTCAATCCATCCTTTCTCCAATAGTCCTCTTCCTCTTTCAACACATGGCCCTGACGTTTTTTCCAGTAACTTTTATCAATATTTAATAGCGCGGACAGACAGACAGACAGACAGAAAGGTAGGTAGGTAGGTGGGTAGGTAGGCAGAAAGGTAGGTGGGTGGGTGGGTGGATGGCTGGCTGGCTGGCTGACTGGGTGAGTCGGTGGGTCGGTTGGTCGGTGGGCCGGCCGGCAGGCAGGCAGGCAGGCAGGCAGGCAGGTAGATTATATAGATTAGATAGATAGATAGATAGATAGATAGATTAGATAGATAGATAGATAGATAGATAGATAGATAGATGGATAGATAGATAGATAGATAGATAGATAGATAGATATATAGATAGATAGATAGATAGATAGATAGATAGATAGATAGATAGATAGATAGATAGATAGATAGATAGATAGATAGATGTAGGGGGAAAGTTGTTATCCGTAATATAAAGGGGAATAGTATTTATTTGCTTTATATTTATTTATTTTATATTTTGATCGGAATTTGCTATCCGTTAAATAAAGGGGCAAGCTATTTATTTAACTGTTAAGAAGGGACATGACTCTTCGGAGTTTGTTTCGAATGATTTGATTGAAAATTTTGCTGTTGAATAACTCATACTGGAATCTGGCACTTGAATGCTATCATGATGGTTCTAATATGAAGATTATAAGTGGGTGACATATTTTGTTTCTTTATTACGTATATTTTAGATTAGGTATAATGCAATGTAACAACAGTATAAAAAACCTGCACAACCTTGAGGGATATTTGCCATCTGATCGAATGTTTTGTTACTCTGGTTTCTCTTCACAACGTATAAGTTTAAAGTATGCCGGCGTGTTCACTGACCCAAGCTGCCAAAATCTTTACGGATCATTTTGGAGACGTTTTCGTTTTTTGGCAAAGGGAGTGGGGCAAAATTAAACGTCCAAAAATCTACTATAATGCGCTTAGGCAAATGGAAAAATAAGGCGGATTTTCCATTTGACTTAACATCAAACAATCTTATAAAAGTGTACGGAATAGTCTTCCCATGTCAACCAAATCAGACACACAAAGACACTTGGCAACATCTAGAGAAGAAAATAACAGATATGTTACAGAGATACAAATACAAAACAACTACCATATTTGGTAGAAGTACCATTGTTAATACATATATAATTCCAAAAATACTATATCTGTGCACAGTCCTAGATCCCCCACGTCAAACTGTCACAAACATAAACAAAGAGATTAGACGCTTTGTGTTTGGCAGCACCATCTACAGTATCAAAAATACTACACTCATGCAAGACAAAAAAGATGGAGGTATCGCCCTCCAAGACATAACAACCAAAATACAAGCACTTAGGATCAAACACGTAGGTGAAATCCTACAACACCCAGAAAAACACCCTTTAGCACACTATTACATTGGAATTAGGCTATCTTATTTAAAACCTATTAGGAATACATCCTCACATTATTTTGGCACTCTCCCAACGTTCTACAAAACATGTATTTCAGCCATTAAAGGACATGAAAAATTACTACACAAGAAAACACATACAATCTACAGGCATTTAGTTAAATTACAAGCAACTCCGGTACATCTCAGAATTAAAAGAGGACATAGATATTTCATAAAAGATTATACCGAAATTTTCTCAAATATTCACAACAAGCAGATTACTCCAAAAGCAAGGGAAATTACATATAGGCTTGTTTACAGCATGACCCCAACAACAGAGAGTAACAGCAAAAATAACTAAACAAATACTACAGTGTCAGCTTTGTAGACGGAACGTCCAAGAATCAGAAGAGCACATCTATTACGAATGCAACACAATCATGCCAACAAGAAATCTCCTACAAAACATCCTAAACACTCATTCGAAACAAAGAACAGATGTTTACAAAGCAATCATGATAAATTCCATTCCTTACTCCACACAAGACACCCACACAAAGCTACTTGTTCTATTGGCAGAGTACAGAAATCTTATATGGACATTAAGAAACAAAGCACTATACAATTACAGAACAATCAACAAAGAAATTGTCCAACAACTTTATCAACAAAAAGTCGCAAACATTCTAATCTTAGCCCCACAAGCGCAAATCTCGTAAAATATTTGGCTGAAGACAGCACATATTACAGAAGAAGCAAATAACTTGTTTTAAATAAAGGATACTACAACTGTAAATGTATTTATTGATGGTATTAATAATCTTACAATTATATTATTATTATTATTATTAATACTATTATTATTACTGCTACTATTATTATTAATTTTCCCATTATTATATTTGAATGTGCAACATGAAATATATTGTGGATGGGTGTCTGTGCCGTTGGCAGTAACATATGTATGCGTCTGTGTGTGGATGCAGGTGTGTGTGCGTGTGTGGTGCATGAATTTGCACGCGCATGTGTACGAGTGTGTGTGTGCACGCACGCGCGCGTGCGTGCGTGCATGTAGCAGTCTTTAAACCAAGTCGGTATCTTAAGTATTGAAATGATGTTATACGGTAATGATATGTTTCAAAAGAAAAATATGCACCACCATGTATAAACAAATTCGATGAGCCCTTTAAGTACCCAGTAAGCTAAGGTGGCTCTTAGTGGCCAGGTTTTAAGTCCTTCCCATTGTATATAAAACCCAGACACTATCACAATTTTGGACCAATTATCTCCCTGGGGACAGACCATGGACCCTAATTGCTAGTAGTAAATCCCTGATTCTTGTCCCCCAAACAAAAGACATCATGGACTAGAGCGTCACCCTGAAATTTGTCATCAGGCAACAACACCAACGACCTTCGCCTCGGGAGCTTAGTGACCCAGAAATTACAAGGAAGCCACATTTTAATGGAAATGATAGTTTAAAGTTTATTGTCCAAGCACGGGGCATTTAAATGTACTGCAGTCTCCAGAAAGCATGAGATTGTGTGTGCGTGTGTTTGTGTGTGTGTGTGAGTGAGTGAGAGAGAGAGAGAGAGAGAGAGAGAGAGAGAGAGAGAGAGAGAGAGAGAGAGAGAGAGGAGAGGGAGAGATGGACAGGTGTTTCATGCATTCCGCTTGCGGAAGTGGAAGTGAAGCATATGCAAGGAATGTGTATCTACATGCACTATGCCACAAATGTCATATTATCATAACTGTATATATGTATGTATACGTTTTATTCACAATGTCACACTTAACACTAACAAACGGCAACGCTCTGTAATATACACAAACAAAAGAAACACACATTACAACTTGTAAATACACATTGCTTTGTATGAAATAAAAGTTGAAAAAAAAAAAAAAGCTGCAAATGTGGCAGTTTACAAAGGCCTGCATGGCAAGACGATAAAACTGCCGACGGAGGGACTCGAGGTGTCGATCGAACACTTTGAAAAGGAACGAGAACGTGTGACGATTCATTGGCTCCCCAACACGATTCCTCCAGAGGGAGTCAAGTTCATCGTAAAACAGACAATTGGGGACGAAAATGCGGAAGTATTCCGCATTAAGTACGGTGGCGAAAAATGGGGAGTCCTGTGCACCCCAAAAAAAACCAATACCTCATTACGCCAAGATTACAGCTCCTGGGAAAATCACAGGAGACCACCGTATTATGTTCACAATAGTGGGCCGTCGCACCGAATGCCCAACATGTGGCCTGGACTCACACTGGGCTAACAAATGCCCGAGCCGGAGGCAAAAGAAAGACAATATAAATATCACACAACCAACTGAAAGATCACAAGAAGATTTCCCCTCACTCGGGGGAAAAACCTCAAACAATTTCGAACAATAAAAAACAAGATGTCGCCGAGACAGCCGGCCAAAAAGAAGCCACGAGGCCATTCGAGGCCTCAGAAACAGTGACAAAAACAACACAAGAAGACGAAAACGACGGCTTTCAAGTCGTCGGCCACGGCCGAAAAAGACAATGGAGAGACAGAAGGAACTCGTCACCCAGCAAGGACGTGAAAGAAGAGGAGGAAGGGAACGTCCTCTTCCAACCAAACAAGAAATCCTCAAAAACACAAGACAAACAGAGCGAAAACAGCGATGAGGAAAGGGCCACTTCTTCATCAACACAGGATACTGACACCGACGACGGAGACCAAGAGGAGGACGACAACAACGAAAGGAAACACCACAGAGGGAGATAAAACCCAAAACTAAAGACAAGACAGACAAAGGTACTAACTCTTAAACTACACATTAATTAGTTGTTTTTTAATTATTTATAAATGGCTGACAACTTTATGTTTAATTAGTTTAAATATCCGTGGGTATGAAAATGAAATTACAACATATAGTCACACTCATACACAAACACAAGCCAGATTTCTTTATTACAAGAAACTAACATCAAAACAGACTTTGAAGCAGCAGAATTAGTGACACGGCTAGGATTAAGAAACTCGTGTTTCAGTTTGGCGAAACATAACGTAGGGTCAGGGACAGCCATTCTCCAAATTTCCGACACGTGGACTATTTTTAGAACACACACAGACGCACATGGTAGAATTTCCACAGTTCAAGTTAAAAACGACACACACTCATTTGTCATTGTGAACATACACGCACCACCTAACTACAATTATCAACCTCTATTTTATGAAAATTTAGACGACTTACTAACACAGACATACAGGGGACAAAATATTGTTCTTGCCGGCGATTACAATTGTGTTCTTGAAGATTTAGACGTGGTAGGGTGGGGAGGTGAGAAAACAGCTGAGGAGAGCCGGCAGGGACAGTTTACATCAACTTGACACACTACGAAATATAATCGATACACACAACCTCACAGACGCATTCAGGCATACACACCCCGACAGTAGAGAAACGACATACACAAACAAAACACACAACAGATCATCTAGATTAGACCGGATTTACACGCCCGCAACACATCACATCATACAAACCAAACACCTACGGGAAACATTAGATTACACAGACCACAAAGCAATACTAGTACACATCAGCACAAACAGCACAAACACGGAGCCAAACAAAAGGTCACCTCACTGGAAGTTCAATAATTTATTATTGGAACACTCAGAATATGCAAAACATATGAAACAGCTCATACACACGTACACAGACAATATACCGACTGAGAACATCACACAATACTGGGACTTATTGAAAAACACCATACGAAGCAGAACACAACATCTAGCAACCATGATCCACAAAGACAGACTAAGACAGGAGCGCATCATACAGACAGCCATACGACTAACAAAACAAACAGACAGAGATGCACATCACTTACACACATTAGAAGCACAACTAGAAGAACACCAACAACACAGCTATCTGGGTGCTCTTCTAAGAACAAAAATCAACACAATTACACAAGAGTCAGCTACGAGGCAATATTTAGCAATAGAACAGAATGTACAACGTAACAGACAAATAAGCAAAATATCAGACATGCAAGGAAACATGCAGACAGAAACACCACACATAGAGACTGCTTTCCAACAACACTACACACAACTATTCACAGCAGAGACAGTCGACACACAGATACAAGACAACTTCTTACAGTACACAAAGAAATTATCTGACACAGACAAAGACACACTGGACACAGAACTGACACTGACAGACATAACACAGGCACTAAGCACACTAAAGAAAGACAAAACTCCAGGACCAGACGGTTTGACAGTAGAATTCTACCAACACTTCTTCCCTATTCTAGGCAATCTTCTCCTCAAAGTCTATCAGGAAGCCTTTGACAAAAAAAATCTTCCGGACAGCTGCAACATGTCTTACATTACACTCATATGCAAGGATAAAACTGACAAAACACAACTGAAGAACTACAGACCAATTTCCTTACTCAACACAGACTACAAGATACTCGCCAAATCACTCACCAACAAACTTAAACCTTTCATGCCAACACTAATACACCCAGACCAACAGTGCAGTGTCAAAGACAGAAATATACACAATCACACACACCTCATTAGAGACATTATTAAATACACACATGGAAAAGACTGTCCATCCTCCATCTTATCCTTGGATCAAGAGAAGGCCTTCGACAGAATTTCCCACACTTACCTACATAGGACACTAGAACACTGTAACATAGGAGAGTACTACAGGCAGTGGATACAGATCTTGTACAAAAATCCTGAGAGCAGAGTGTTGGTGAACCATTCACTGACAGCTAGCTTCAGGCTCACGAGATCTGTAAGACAAGGATGTCCCTTATCACCACTCCTGTATGTGCTCACTCTAGAACCTTTATTAGAGAAGATAAGGCAAGACACTAGTATTAAAGGAACCTTCCTGCATGGGATAGGAGAGCAGAAGCTCATCGCCTATGCAGATGACACTGCCTTCTTTCCCACCAGCAACACATCAATAAGGAATATACTCCACACCATTACCCATTTTGGAAAAGGCAGTGGAGCCAAAATTAATGTACAGAAATCACAGATAATGGGCCTGGGAAAGTGGAAACAAAAGGCTGATTTCCCTCCAGATCTGAAACACATAGACACCATGAAGCTGTATGGGATCACATTTCCATGCGATCCCACAGAAACACACAGACAGACATGGCACGCACTGACCGAACAGATCACAGACATGTTACACAGGTATAGGTACAAGACATCCACAATATTTGGTAGAAGCACAATAGTCAACACATACATATTACCCAAAATAATATATTTAGCGACAGTACTGGACCCTCCTAAACAGACCGTCACAAACATAAACAAACAAATCAGACGCTTCATCTTCACCAACACGAATCACAGCATTAAACACAAAACTCTCATACAAGACAGGAAACAAGGCGGGATTGCACTACAGGACATCCAGACAAAAATACTGTCACTTAGAATCAGTCACATAGGTAAAATCATCAGACACCCAGAACAGAACAGACTAGCACTATACTACATAGGCCACAACATCAAACATCTCACACCTCTTAACAATGCAACTGCACACTACCAGGGAAGACTGCCAACATTCTATCAGACATGCATACAGGCAATAAAAGGACACGAACAGTTAATACAGCAAACAACACACACAATATACAAACATTTAGTTAGAGAACAAGCACCATCACTAAGACTTAGGATTAAAAGAGGACACAAATACTTCATGACTGACTTCACATGCACCTTTTCAAACCTACACAACAAACACATAACACCAAAAGCTAGGGAGATCACATATAGACTGTTATACAGTATGACCCCCACAACACAGGTAGAAGCATTCATATCCAAACAATGTCAATTATGTAGAAACAACACACAAGAGACAGAGGAACACATTTATTATACGTGTCCAACAATTACTGCCACACGCGCAACACTCAAACACCTCATACAAACACACACAGGCAAACAAACCGACATATATAAAGCAATTTTTTCTCAATACTATACCAATGACATCTAAGGACATACATACAAAACTACTTGTAGCACTTTCTTACTACAGACAACTTATATGGACCTGCAGAAATTTTGCCAGATACAAACACCACACATATAACACACATTTAGTTTCCTTCATGTACACGCACAAAATATCACAACTCTTTCCAGAGTTGGTATAAATGGTATACCAACTCCGGAAATTTTGGAATTTTTTTTTTCATGAGTGAGAGAAAGAAAGAAGAAACTGTGAATGAATGGTGAGTGGATGATTAAAAAGATCACATATGGTCAAAAGACCAACGGAAAATCCCTTATGTAAAGAAAAAGTGGAAGTATAAATGCTTGTTTTATTTGTTTCAATAATGGTTTCACCCTTATACACAAGGGGGAAAAGAAAAGAGGAGAAAAGAAAATTAAACTCCTCCCATTCCAATGTACTATTTATGAAATGTTTTGCTTTAAATGAACTTGTTGTGCTAAACTACCACCACAACTAAGATGATCATTTTAGTAAATAAAATCACATATCCTTTATACTAATATTATTATTATTATTATTATTATTATTATTTATTTTATTACTAGCTGACCCGGCCCGGCTTCGCCCAGGCCCTGGAGGGGATCTATTTATCTATCAGTCAGTCTGTCTGCTTGTTTGTCTGTCTGGCTGGCCGACCCGGCCCGGCTTCACCCAGTCCCTAGTGGGGAGCATCTCATTTAATTCATATAAGTAGTCATATAAGCTCTCCCGTTTCCGACTATCTGTCTGTCTGTCTATCTGACCGGGCCCGGCTTCACCCAGTCCCTGGTGGGGAGCATCTAATTTAATTCATATACGTAGTCATATAAGCTCTCCCGTTCCCGACTATCTGTTTGTCTCTCTGTCCCGGCCCGGCTTCACCCAGTCCCTGGTGGGGAGCATCTAATTTAATTCATATACGTAGTCATATAAGCTCTCCCGTTCCCGACTGTCTGTATGTCTGTCTGTCCCGGCCCGGCTTCACCCAGTCCCTGGTGGGGAGCATCTAATTTAATTCATATAAGTAGTCATATAAGCTCTCCCGTTCCCGACTGTCTGTCTGTCTATCTTTTTTTTTTTTCCTGACCGGCGTGGTTTCGCCCAGCTTTTGGCGCACAGTAACTTAAAAGAATGTCCTTCCACACACCATTCAATGAAAACTGTAGAAAAAGATGGGTTAAAATGTTATGCATAATGCATTATTTTTATGCCAACTGTAAAAATACCTTAAAGATTATATCATTATTTAATATAACTCATATGCCTAAAAATAACTATAGACAAAGAGTGTAACAATAGTGCTTGTGTAACAAATGTCCTTCCACACACCATTCAATGAAAACTGTAGAAAAAGATGGGTTAAAATGTTATGCATAATGCATTATTTTTATGCCAACTGTAAAAATACCTTAAAGATTATATCATTATTTAATATAACTCATATGCCTAAAAATAACTATAGACAAAGAGTGTAACAATAGTGCAGGTAAGTCCAACAATAT
The DNA here is from genome assembly GCA_014155875.1 of Cepaea nemoralis. NCBI lineage: Eukaryota > Metazoa > Mollusca > Gastropoda > Stylommatophora > Helicidae > Cepaea > Cepaea nemoralis. The sequence continues at coordinate 69,861 of JACEFZ010006914.1, read as the reverse complement.
GACTATAAAGTATTTAGAAATGTTATTAAAAGTTATGCCCCTTGAAATAACTTTTCTAGAGTGAAGTTCCCCTGCTATATAGACATTATATAATGAAAATGGAAAAGTAAATGTTATTAAATAAGTAGAAGATTTTACATTCAGAAATTATTATAGTCGGTTGCACAGGAATGAAAGGAAGACGTGTAGAAAATTTCATCTCAATCGGATGTACCGTTATCGAACGCATCCAAATCCACAAACCCACAAACAAACAAACATACGTCATACAGTCTCTTTTATAGATATAGAGTATTAGTATTATTATTACTATCATTAACATTATTATTTTTTACTATCATTACCCTACCCTTTTTATCCTTAGTATCATTAATTAAATAAGTATTAATGATATCACCATTATTATTTTACAACTTCATCCTCCATGTCCCTCCCCCCCCCCCCCCCCTTTTTTTTGTTTTTGTTTAAGGTTTGTTGCTTTTGCTACTACCCCCACTAATTTGTTTCAAACATTTGCCCTGCCTGTACAACCATTACAGGTGGTCATAGGGACATTGGTGCAGTGAAACCAATTGGTGAGAGAGTAGCGAGGAAACAACATGTAAAGACTTTCCCCTATCCTTGTAGTCAATACCTACCTTATCATCCTTAGTATCTTTGATTTTATAAGTATTATTGATATCCATCCATCATGTGCCATGCCGGTAAGCGTGGGCGGTCATGTTCTGCCATCTCACTCGATCAACAGAGTCGTGGATCAGTTCCGTGTTTCTGTCTCGACCATGCCACAAGGCCAAGCCATCCAGATACTTGTTTCTAGGTCTTCCCCTTGGTCTGTTCCCCTCAATCTTACCAGTTGTCACCAAGTTCTCCAAATCATTTCTTCTCATAACATGCCCAAAAAATTGTGACTGTCTACGTCTAATGTCTCTGATCAGTTTACGATCTTCATTTGTTTCTTGAAGGACTTGTTCATTGGTCTTTCTGGCTGTCCATGGTATTCTTTGCATTTTCCTCAGAAACCACATTTCTACAGCCATCAGATGTTTTTCAGCCTGGCTGCTCATTGTCCAAGCTTCACATCCATATAAAAGTACAGGTTCTATGTAGCATCTCAACACTCTTTTTCTCGTTTCAATTGCCATCTTTTTATTGGTCAGTATGTTTTTCATCTTGCTAAAGGCTACTTTTGCCATGGCGATCCTTGTTCTTATCTCTTCAAGGCATCTCCCATCAGATGTTATTACTGTTCCGAGATAATTGTACCTATTCACTTGTTGAAGAATATTCCCATTTACTTGTATATTACACTGTGGTATTTCGTTCTTCCTAGTGACAACCATAATCTGTCTTTTTACAATTTAATTCTAACCCTTGTTGTTCACTGTGTGTAACAACCGCATCTACTAAATTTTGCAGGTCCTGTTCATTGTCTGCAATCAAGACTGTATCATCTGCATATCTAATGTTATTGATGCATCGTCCCCCAATGTTGATTCCTTCCATATTTTCAATATTTCTGAAAATATTTTCACTGTACAGGGAAAACAGATCTGGAGACATTACACATCCCTGTCTCACACCTCTCTTAATAGGCTGATATTGGCTTACTTCATTATCAACTCTTATGGCAGCTTGTTGTTTCCAATATATGTTTTTTACAAGTCTAAGGTCTTTCCCATCAATTTGTAGATCTTCAAGCATCCTTATCATGTTGACATGTCTCACTTTATCAAAAGCCTTTGTGTAGTCAATATTATTGATATCATCACTATTTATTTTACAACTTCATCTCCCCTAGCATGAGGCTTGGGTGGGGTGAAACCAGTTGAGGAGAGAGTAGCGAGTGAGAAAATAATGTAAAAACTTCCCCTTTTCCTTGTATTCAGTATTTACCTTATTATCCTTATTATCATCCTTATTAATTTACAACTTCATCTCCCCTAGTGCCCCCTTTGCGTATGGTTTTGTTGCCTTTGCTACCACCCCCACTGGTCGGTTCAAACTTTTATCCTGCCTGTACCATCATTAAGAGTGGGCATGAGGCATTGGTGGAGTGGAACCGATTGATGAGAGTGTGGCAGAGTAAACAAAAATGTAAAGATTTCCCTTTCTCCTTGTCACCCCCTTTGAATCACGTGAGTGAGTGTTGAATGAATGAATACAAAATCACATATAGTTACCAAACCAATGATATGGTAAAGATTTTTGTAAAAACAAATGCTTGGGGAAATGAGGGGGGGGGGGGGGACAACTCCTTTTACTCCAACTATTATTAAAAACTGCAGTTTTACAGTTGTAGGTACCTGCTAGGCTATGTTAACACCATTCCAAAGAAAATCATCTCAGCAAATGGAATCACAATTTGTAAAAAGTTTATCATTTTCATAACTATTATTACCATTGCTGGTTTTTATATTGGCTGTTATTACCCTCAGTATGTCTCTTCTTGTCATCATTATTATTGTCATCATTAGTAATAAAACAAAAACCCTTTCCCATGTGCCCCCCTCCCCTCGCTCATGTTTGTTGTTGCCTTTGCTGATACCCACACCAGTTTGGTTCAAAAAAGTATCCTGCCTTTACCATCATTGAGATAGTGGTGATTAAGGCATTGGTGGGTTGGAACAAATTGGTGAGAGGATGGCAAGGGAAACAAAAATGTAAAGATTGTAACAATTTTGTGCAAATGCTGATGCTTGTTTACTTTTTACAAAAAGTTAAAAAAAAAAAAAAAAAGAGGAAGGTAAAAAAATGAATGAACCCTTACAAATAAGACAAACAAAAAAATACGCAAGGTAGAAAAAGAAAACCAACTCCTTTTACTTCTACTATTATTGAACATTGCATGTTGCAAGTATATGTATAAAAAAAAAAAAATAAGCAAGGAGGAAAAAAAGATAACCAACTCCTCTTTACACCTACTATATTATTGTACAGTGCAGGATGCAATTGTTAATTTATATACCTGCCATAATTTAACACCATTTCTAAGAAAATCATTTTAGCAAATGGAACCACATGTTTGGAACATGTGATCATTATCAAAACTAATTTTATCATTGTATTTTTTAGCATTGCTGTTATCACCCTTAGTAGTTTTATTCTTTGTCTTTATTATTATAAGATGTATTTCATGTAAACACCATTCCTAAGATAATCAATTTAGCACACGGAATCACATGTTAAAACTATTATTATTATCATTGAGATTGAGTCTATCAGTACTATTCACTACTAACTATCACTATCACCCTTAGCAGTGTTATTCCTTTATGTATTTGGTTGTTATTTGCATTATAATCACTATTAATATATATGGCATTGTAAACACGTATACTGTCACATCCCCCTTTCCCACATTTTTGATACTGTGATTGTTGTCCCTGCTGCCACCCTCACCGGTTGTTTGTAAACAGTTTTGCACCGCCATGTTTTATCATCACCGATCGGTGGTGATGGTACTTGGTAGGAGTTTTGGAGCTGACAGGAGAGCGGGGCGGCAGGGGAAATAATAGCAGCCCACTACCATCACGCTGTTGATTTAAAACATTTCCTTACAACAATGTCAATGGAGGAATGTTTAAATGTATAAAATATTTGTATTTTTGCGCATATGTCACCTACACGTCCACATGCAACGCTCTGTAAAAACACGAACAATACAATTCGCAACCACTTTAACACTCAATAAAAGGTTTAAAAAAGAAAAAATGCCGGCGTGTGGATGGTTCTTGTATCTCCTTAAGATCTTCTTGGGCGCTGAGAATTTTCAGGAAGATCTCTCTGAATAGTAAACCCACCTAAATGTAAAACACGGGGAAGGTTTACTGTGGTCTGCAGTGGCGATCGGCTTCGCCTCAGTCTCGTTTCCGTTTGACTTCTTCTCCATACTTCTACCTCAGAATGACTCTCTTCGGGTTTTAACAACCAGCTAAGTTCAAGGGAGATACTGCGTACAACCTGATCAAGGAAATGCGATTTTGAGACTTTTGCCCCAATTGCTGCCGAACGACACATTGAAAGTGAGATTCCGGGGCAACCAAGACATCCCGAAATACCGTTGTTTTTTTTTTAAACGTTTATTTCATAAAAAGCAATGTATATTTACAAGGGGCGATGAGTGTTTCTTTGTTTGTGTATATTACAGAGCGTTGCCGTTTGTTAGTGTTATGTCACATGCGTTAATGAAACAAAAACATACATATACAGTTATGATAATGACGTACGCTTTCAGTCATCCCATTCTAACGTGATTGATGATAATGGTGATGATAATGATGACGGAGACAACAACGACTATGATGTGGTGATGATTCCTTCCCCTCGTTCACTGTAAACCCATCAATTCTCACACGCTTATAAACCTTCAACACACCACGCGTTCTCTTCCACACCGACAATATATACATTAAATGAAATGTTGGTGTCAAGGTCGAAACGGCAAAAACCGCCCCACGCTTTACACTGCAGGCAGCCTCATGTAAGCTTAGTTTCCTGTAAGTGAATTCAATATTATTGCTGAATGACAGCCCTCGACTTAATCGCAAGTGCCCAGGATTTGCGTGTGCTGGGCTGGGTTGGGACCGGGAAAGCGGTCAACAAAGTGGGAGGGAGAGAGAGGGAGCTGGGGAGGGGGAGGGATAAAGAGAGAGCGCGTAAACAGATTGTAATTTCTTAAATTGTCTATTTGCATTATACAGAATACAGCGTATACATAAATATCCCGTTTATTATGTACAAAAGCAGGCTTTTACATTGCGAATACAGCGTATAGTCATTCATGTTTGGGGGGGGGGGGGGGGGGAGAGAGAGAGAGAGAGAGAGAGAGAGAGAGCGTAAGAGAATGGAATTTATTAGGTTCACTAGGATCTGCTGGGATGGTGTCCGGACCAGGCGTCATACCGCTGAAAAGTTGCTAGATAGCTTTGTTTATTTCCACTGTGGACATGTCAGCAAGAGTATCATTAGTGGGGACTTGAGGAAGGCAGTTGATGGTTTCAACATCGAAGAAGGAGGTTGCATTTACGATGTTGCCGAAATGCTCTGCCCAGCGTTGAAAGATTTCTTACTTATCTGCGACCAATGTTCTCCCGTCTGCACTGAGGAAGGAAATTATGCCTGGTGATGCAGGACAAGAGACCGCTTTCGGTGAGTTGTAGAATTTTTTCATAACATGTCTGTCAGCAAAGCCTTGAATCGCATTAGCTTTGCTGCCCCGGGAAGGTTAATCCGGTCAACAAATGCCCGCAGAAGTCGGATGTGTCGGCCTAACGGCACAACGCAAATCCCGTCCAAAAAAGTCTCTGGATGAACGCAGAAGACGAAGAAGAAGATTAGCTTTGTTGCTCAGCCCGGAGTCCCGGATATGCCGAAGTTTCTGCTGCACTACTCTCCGGATGGTACTGAAGGCATCTTTTTTTTCTTTTTTTTTTATGTTGTCTTTGGGTCGCTCAAATATACCATGTGGAGAAGATGTTTCTCGGCCAGCAATTGGTTGATGTCTTCGGAAGTTTCATCAAGCCAGTCTTTATGCTTTGGGGGGAGGGGGGGGGGGTCCAGGATTTCCATAGCAGTATTGTAAATTATGTCCTTTAGGGCTGTCCACTATGTTTCCGCATCCTGTTTAGCTGCAGCACTGGGCTTGAGGCTGTCTTCCAGCATAATTTCAAACGACAGCTGCATTTTTTTACTGTTTAGGCGGGTGACATTTAATTATTTTGTTTTTGTTTTTGGGCACTCTTACCCCTTGAGGACGCCGTAGTGGTTTGATGTATATGTTTATTTTTGAGACAATGAGACGATGGTCTGTCCAACATTCGGCACCACACATGGATTTTGTCACCCTCGCGTCTTGTCTGTATCTCTTCCTGGTGGTGTCCACCAATCATTATACATACAGTCGCAACCTGTTTGAACACTACCTCAGGACAAACAAAAACAACAAAGACAATAATAATGGTAAATTATCTCGAAGGACAACTAGCCCAAAACATTCCCATATGTATAGCATGTTACACCTTCCTTGGGTATTTATAATGCCCATGTTAAACATTGCCTCAGTGAGTCATGTATTATTGATTGTTTTTCATGCGTTTTAATGCTTATTGTTCTTTTGTTGTCAAAGATTTGCTTCATAAGAGATGTTGAATGAAAGAATGTATGAGAGGAAATAAAGAAGAAGAGCAGAATATCAGACGGGCCTGCGTGCCCAATTCTAAACCCTTTGAAAATAAAGATTTTCGTTCGTTCGTTCGTTCGTTCGTACGATAACATAGTCAATGAGGTGCCAGTATTTCGAGCGAGGGCGCATCCACGATGTCTTATTTCTCATGGAAAGATGGAAAATTGTGTTGGCAATCAGGAGATCGTGTTCGTCTGTCACAAAACTGCCCGATGGCTGTCCTTTCGTCTTTCTCTGGTACAGGAAACCCCGCGCTATTTTAAGCTGAGGGAATCCGAAGGAATCCTATTTTCTATAACATTTCCAAGTCTAGAAATTGGGGTTTTCGTGCTTTTTTTTTTTATTCCTAGAGGGAACTAAACATCCCTAATCCGGTTTTTACGAGGTTTAGCGTGATAAACTCAGAGAAGTAAGGTTACACAGGGAAAAGCGACTTCTCATTTGCACTCGAGACGTGAAGGGACAACGAAGGTCGACTGGTCAAGGAGTCACAGTTGTGTTCACTACGTTCCGACGACAAGACGTCTTTTTGGGCGAAACCTGCTGTCTACATGGGCGTTGAAAAGTCCCGACAGTCGATGATGGCCGAGTTCTAAAGGTTGGTTTCTGTAAATAAGGTTAAAAAAAACTTTATATTACTTGCTAGAAGAGTCGAACGCAGTACGCGACATCCGTCGCGAAGCGTGTCGCTGTGAATTTAGAATGGCGTAGAGCATGCATATTTAATTAAGCATTATCGATCGATTGCTGTAGACGAGTCGACCTAATTCAGATCGCTATAAACCGGTACATTGGTGATAGCTGATATTATTTAATGAATAACTAAGGTATTTACTCTCCTTATAGCATTTCCCTCTGTCGTTTGAATGTAAACATGACATATCTACCTTACGTACATGTTTAGGTAGCGCGGCCCGTGGCGTTGCGGTGGAGAGAATCGTTGTTCCGTGTTTACGTACGGCGTGTGAGTCAACCGTGTGCCTCGACCATTCTAGTGCAAAGGAGGGAAAGAAGGGGGAATTGTTCTACGATAGCGCATGAAGATTGATATGGTAACTCTAGCTAGGCGAACGAAAGGAACGCAGATTTGGCGGTAGTTCGGGACCGAGTGCTGGCCGTATCTATCTTTTCTGTGTAATATCGGTTTATATTGAGTGAGCACTCACGGCGGTTCCCGAAGCAGTACCCACACTTCTACTCTATCCTATCCTCTGAGGGTCTGATAAATTCGAGAATACTAATATGAGAAGCATGGGTTATTGTCTTCTCACAAGATGGGTGAAGAGAGGGTGAAGTGAAGAGAACGTAGACAGCATTCCAAATATAATAATGCGGACCCAAGAGGACCCGCTTATCCGTTCTTGATACGACCACACCTCTAGGACGGGTAACTGAACGGGGATTGATATTTATCTTCTACATGGAGGTAGATGCCATGTATACTCATACCACTGTTTATCTTCTACCTAAGAGGGGGACAGACTTTATTTAGGCGCAACACTCACACTCAGGAAGAAGAGGAGATAGGTGTCCTATAAAGGGGTTTGCTTTGACCTGGGACAGAGATCCAGGGGTGCAACGACATATGATGACGGATTGAACAGGGATCGTCAGAGAAGTCAGTATCCCCATTCACATGACCTCTAACCCTTAAGTAGAGGACTCTATTATAATAGGGTGAATGAAGAGAGCGAGAAAGAGTGAGTTTTGTCTAAATAGGTTCCTGTTGTCACTGTTGCTGCAACGACCGGACATGTCCAATCTGGATCCTATGCCTCCCGAGACGAAGCTGATCAAGGGTCTGCCTGACGGATGATGGTCCAGTTCACTCAAGTCTTCTCTCTCTCTCTCTTTCTCTCTCGTTCTCTCTCTCTCTGTGTGTGTGTGTGTGTGTGTGTGTGTTAACATAGTTAATGTATCTACAAAATGCTGAGGGCCCCGTTCAAGTGTCTTGTACCAATGCGTTGTGGCAGGGTTCTTTCACAAGATCCTCTAACTACAGGAGCTATCGTCTGGTGGTGAAGTCTGAAGAAGCCTGAGAGAAATATGGAAAGGAGGGTCAGTGATAGCAACCGACGCCAGTGACCATGACGCATCCCCAGTGTTGGCGCGGTGCACTGGACTCCAGCCTATGAAGTCCCCTTAACCAGTTAATAGCCTCAGGTGAAGATCCCTCCTTTAACCACATTCATTAGAGTACCCACACGGTAAGAACTATTGTTCTCCATATCCCAGTAGGTCTCACATCCAAGCTTACCAGGCCATGATGAGACCAACAGAGACATTGTTAGAGACACTAAGAGCGGGGATGCTCCGACAAGAAGGTGCGTCTGCAAGAATTGTTTGAGACGGCACCTTGAATCTGTGTTTTTCCCCACGTTTTGGACAGTGCTTGATCGGGACCGCTACCACCTGCCGTAGTCTACGAGGTCTACAGCAACTTATCTGAACAGTACGTTAATCGGAAGCCTTCCAACTCCAGATAGTCAACTCAGACTACCTTTGGAGTCCGACCATTTACCTGAGGAAAGGGTGCCACCTCTACCAGTCTGCCCAGTCGACGCTACCGGAACGAGGATCCTCAGAGATTTGATGAGCTACCCATGACTACCAGACGTACTGACCAGAACCGCAGATGCTCAGTGATGACACCACTGATCGTCTGATGCTGATCTCTATATGTCTATCGAGCTTCTATAATCACTTTCTTTATCTCAACATATCCGCTGCTATACTCTTATGTATAATACATTATCTGCTTGTTAAAATAACTTTACCAGAGTTAAGTTCTGTCGACGGGATTGAGCCCCTAGAGGTAATCGTCCCTAGGTTGAGCGAGTGAGAGAAAGCAGAGTCCAGGGGCCTGAGGGGTCGGGGGACTAACTACACCCGTGTATTGACCAGAGCGTGTCCTGAAACAGAAGCTGTAACCATAGCCCAGCCTACCCCACTGATATTGTTACATCGGCACATGTCTGAAGGAGGAGGAGTTAATTGCTGTTGCTATTTCCGCTGCTATTCCACTTGCTCCGTGGCGAAGAAGTTACGAATGCAGCTCGTAATCCCGCATACCGCGTTCGAAACACAGCAGTGTGCGATTTGGCATAAAACCGCCGTAGTTTGTTTTTTATGAAATGGTATGGATGCCGGTCGTTCAGAAAGCAATGGCAAACCACTGAACATAAACTTGCCCAGGAATCACGAACAGCCAAAGATTGCTGGGGTTGACTGCTACGTCTTATAAAGGATAAACAACTATTCCATTAATCCATTGTAGGATCAGCTCTTGTTCTGTTTACTACAATGTAACTGTTACTGCTGTTTACCATTGTCGTATACTGAAACGTCCTTACAATCACCTTTGATTGACGCTTTAAAAAGATAAATCCCTGATAGTTGCTGTTTAAGCACCTTACGTTTTGGGAAAATAAACAGAGCTAAACTACCCGTAGGGTAGCCAAATTTATTTGGCCTTAGTTTGGGCACCTACCTGGATAGTTTGAGCACGTACCTGGCCAGACCGGCTTGATTGTAAAACAAAGGGTTTTTAATAGCCATTTTGGTTCAAGAGAACAAAAAGAGCAGACGTCAACCTTCCCCTGCGCGGGGAAGGGCAGTTTAGCCCGAAAATATGTCATTCTCTTGAGCAATTGGTATGTTAAATATACATTAAAACTGTATTCATGTATCTTGATAAGGTACATATACTATTATGTTAATATAAGAATTATTAAGATGTTATATCAATGATTCTTGTAAACTAGAGCCTGATTGATTTTACTACTAGAGCAACCATACCGTACCACGCTGTCATCTGCCTATTCTATACAGTTTCAAATTCCTATGTTTAAATATCTTCCATGCATTGTGAAACTATCTCACTATCAATGCTATAAATCTGCAAATAATCTAGATACTATAGCGTATTCAACTCTAAATCACATTTCAGAAACTTTCTCTCCATGTGGAAGCACACTACTGATACTACATCTTATGACCATACGTCATGTGGGAGAAATTGTCTTGCTAATTGCTAATCTGTAACTCCAGATATCGTGCCAAAATATGGTACAATCTTCTTGTTAACATATTAGTAACCACACCATTGGTGTGAGGAACATGTAATCATTTATTTCTGATAAATAACATTTCTTACAATAGCAGCAATCGGTAAATTATATCATGGCGTTCACTAACCTCATATTGCTGTAAGCAGTAGGGGGAAAAGAATATATAATCTAGTTTTATGGATTAACAAATGAGAAAATCCAAAAACACTGGCTCCTGCATTATTATTATGATTATTGTTATTATGTATGATTATTATGTTTATTCATATATGAGGAATGTACATGATTGTTTTTCTCTGTATGATATATATATATATATATATATATATATATATATATATATATATATATATATATATATATATATATATATATATATATCTTATATATAAAAGGCAATCTCCGTCTGTATGTCCGTATGTCCTTTATGCGTTCGCGAACGGCCCATCCGATTGAGATGAAATTTTCTACACGTCTTCCTTTCATTCCAGCGCAGCCAACTGTGATATTTTTTTAGTGTGAAATCGGCTGCTTACTGAATATTATTTAATTTTCCATTTTCATTATAATTTCTATACAGCAAGGGGACTTAACTCTGTAAAAGTTATTTCAAGGGGCATAACTTTTAATAACTTTTCTGTATAACTTATAGTCATATTGTTGCATCGTTTTCAAAGATTTATAAACTCTGTGTCTATAGTTATGTACCGGCATATGAGTTATAATAAATAATGATACAATCTTTAAGGCATTTTCAAAGTTTTCATAAAAATAATGCACAATGCATAACATTGTAACTCATCTTTTTATGCTTAAGAAGTTACTGTAGTCATGCAGGTGATTAGAAAGAGTTTTCATTAAAAATAATGGATGGTATGTGGAAGGACATTCTTTTAAGTTACTTTTTTTGTTGTATGAATTTAATGAGACGCTACCCGCCAGGAGCTGGGCAAAGCCACGCCGGGTCAGATAGATAGACAGACCCACCTTTTCGCTGCAGTTGTCTACAGGCATATGCGTTAAAATCCTCCTCCTCCTCTCCCCTCCTCCTCCTACCCTCTTCCCCTCCCCTCCTCCCTCTTTCTCCTCCTCCTCCTCCCTCTTCGCCCTCCTCCCTCTTCCTAATCACTCCTCTTCCTTCCTCCTCCCTTCTCCTCCTCTCTCCTCCCACTCCCTCCTTCTAATTCTACGTCCTCCCCCTCCCTCTTCCTCCTCCCTCTCCTCCTCCTCCCTCCACATCCCTCATCCTCCTCCCTCTTCCTCCCTCCTCCTTCTCCCTCTTCCTCCTCCCTCCTCCTAATCACTCCTATTCCTCCTCCCTCCTCCTAATCACTCCTATTCCTTCCTCCTCCCTTCTCCTCCTCTCTCCTCCTACTCCCTCCTCCTACGTCCTCCCCTCATTCCACCTCCCTCTTCCTCCTCCTCCCTCCTCACCCTCCCTCCACCTCCTCCATCTCCCTCCTCCCCCTGCGTTCTTCTCCTCCCTCCTCACCCTCCCTCTTCCTCCTCCTCGCTCCTCCTGCCTCCTCATCCTTCCTCCTCCCTTCTCCTACTCTCTCCTCCTCCTAATCCCTCCTCCTTCCCTCCTATTCCTCCGTACTCCTCCTCCTCCTCCCTCCTCCTAATCCCTTCTCCTCCCTCCTATTCCACCCTACTCCTCCTCCCTCCTCCTCTCTCCGCCTATCTCTTCCTCCCTCCTACTTCTCCCTCCTCCACCTCCCAGCTCCTACTCCTCCTTTTCCTTCTTCTGCTGATGCTGCTGCCGCCGCTCCATTTACCCAAGTTAATTGTTGGGGAAGATGTAAAGATCTTTCAAGTGCTCTTTCTAATGCTTTTTGTAAGTTGGTCTTCGTTTATCTAAGGTTGTTCTAACTGCAACCAATAAATGATTAGACAGACAGGCAGACAGACAGACAGACAGAGAGGGAGGGACGGACAGACAGACAGACAGACAGACAGACAGACAGACAGACAGACGGGAACGGGAACTTATATGACTACTTATATGAATTAAATGAGATGCTCGCCATCAGGGGCTGAGCGAAGCCGGGCCGGATCAGACAGACAGACAGACAGACAGACAGATAGATAGTCGGGAACGGGAACG